>MU551534.1:8614843-8702176 GCA_024362625.1 Silurus asotus | reverse complement strand
TTTTGCTTTGTATTAAGGTAGACTCTTGAAATACTCTTGAATCGTTTGTAATTAAAAAAAAAAAAAAAAAAAAAAAAAAAAAAAAAAAATCCTCCAATCTGGCAACGTGAAGACCTTGTCTTTAATCTCTTTTTTTAATCAGTTCTTCGTGGTCACGTTTCGAAGTTATTTGATAATGAAATGGACATTTAAATGCTGTGAATATTTTAAAGACACACACTCATACATTATATCGGCAAAAGTATTTGGACACCCGACTTTTCCAACCATATGTAATTCAAAGTTGGAGATACAATTGCTTTGGATGTCTTTTGATACGGAAGCATGAACTAGGAGACCAAACCCGTTCCAGCATAATGATTCACTCAGCCAACTCCATGAAGATATTGTGTATGTGGGTTGGAGTGGAAGATCTCCTGTTGAGCTCTGAACTCAACCCTATTGAACAATGAATGTGAATGCTTACTGCAACTTAGACCCTTTTTTTTTACTTCACCTTACATATGTACCTGACTTTACTAACATCCTCACATCTCCTTAAAATCTAGTGCACAATCTTCCCAGGAGAGTGGATTTTTATTGAAATAGCAAGAAGTAAATGTGGAATTGGACGCTTTTAAAAAGCACATACTTATAATCCTATGATCAGGTGTCCACAGACTTTTGTCCATACAGTAAATTATAAATCGATTCATATCATTATCATTTTGGCTCTGATGAGCAGCAGAGCATCGGGATGAGGAAATTGAAAATGTTGTTAATTGAATAGCAATTCATATTGGGTTTTTTTTATTGATAGAAATAAAATAAAAAATTGCACACATACACACCAAACACAAACTACAAGAAACTCCTTTCTCATAACATGTACTATAACAGCACTGGGAATAATAGTGGAAGATTCTTTTTTTTTTCTTTTTTGTTTTTCATTTGATCTGACCACCCACTGGATTTCCAACAACGTGACCTAGAACGAAACGATGAAAAGCAAGTTTAGGTTGAGATGGTCGAAAAATGGCCTGAAATTGAATTTCCAAAAGCCTACGGAGGGTCAATTAAATGGATCCAGATATCAAAGCCGTACCTGTAACCCATTTTGAAGAGGCGATGATTCAGCGCTTTATCCGATAATTACTCATCTTTATACCTGTATACACTCATCTCAGACCATTGTATTGTATTCTTTTGCGCCGCTGCGCGATATGCAGTATGATCCCATGGTGGGAAATAGAAGCGATTGATTTTGTCTTCTCAGAAATTTTGCATTTCCACCAGATTACGTTATTTACAGTCTTAAGTGGCCATCTTTTGTGTTTATTTCATTAAAATGTAAAAAAAAGATAATGTGAAATGCTGCAAGCATGCCCACAGATACAACGGATATGCTGTTATGAACGGACTGTAATAGCTCGTGGTTTTTTCGCAAGAGGCTGCCGAAAGCATGTCGATTCGCTACCTTGAATTCACAAGGGCATTGTTTTTCAGCAGATCATTCATCCATTAAATCCCAAATTCAAACGCAAAAATTAGGAGGAGGAAAATGATATGAACGTTTTTTTTTTTCTTGTTTTTTTCAGCCACTAGACACTTTTTTTTTTTAAATAAATAATCTTTGCTTGTAAACACATTTGTTGAAATAATACATACATCCTCAGTGACATATCCATCTTCATCGAGACGACGCGTCTGCCACCGAAGCCAATCCTACTGTTTGTACAGATCTACGTTTTCCTGCTCGAAAGCGAGACAACTCAAATTTGCGTCTCTTGCACGTTGTCTTTCGAGCTGGCTTGGATTAGTAAAGGTTCATGCGCAGAACTGTGCAGCGAGCCAAGGGTTGAGGCGTGGTTGTAAGCGCTTTTGTAGGCGTTGTAATGGTTGTAGTGCTCGTGCTCCAGCGGAGGAAGACTGAGACTCTCCAAAGCTGGAACCGCTGTCAATTCGTCGTCCACCGTAATGAGCTCCATTGTGCGAGCCGGCCCGTTGTGATCTTGCTGGTGGTGCTGCTTTCTCATCTTGTAGAATATGATGAGCATGACGGCGGCCATGAGCGTGATGGCCACGAAGCAGCCGATGATGATCTTGGTGGTCTTCATGACCTCCTCCAAACCGTTGAGAGCTCCCTCATCGACGTCTGTCACAGGGATGGTGTAGGCTTTCTCAGTGGAAATAGGTGTCGCCCTTGTAGTCGAGGATGCCACCCAGCCAAAGGAAGGCTGTTCAGGGGTCCTGCTCAGGCCATCGATCGGAGATTCGATGGTCTCCACAGTGACCGTGGTGAAGTAACTGACACCACTGTTGTCTATGGAGGTTACATTGAGGACTGCTGAAGCCGAAATGTTTCCCAGCATGTTGCTGACCATACAGGTGTAGTTTCCGGTGTCGTGCGATGTGACACTCGTGAAGTTCAGCGTTCCATCGTTTTGCACAATGACACGGGCCTGGTATGCCCCATGTGTCATAACGGAGCCATTTGGTGTTAGCCAACTGACCGAGGTCAGAGAATTCGTCCGACATTTGAGCTCCACTGCGATTCCCTCTGTAACATTGAGGTCTGCAGGGGGCTCAACAATGACCGGTGCATAACACTGAAAGTAGCTCTGGTCCAGCTCGCCTATGTAGCGCCCCTTGAGGCTTGCGGGAGAGTTACAGCGAGCGCAGCAGCTGGTGTTTGTTGGCACGGTTTCCCTTAGCCACCAGCTTAACCACAGAATGTCACAGTTGCAGTTCCAGGGATTGTGGTGAAGGTGTACTCGCTGCAAATGTCGCAACGGAGTGAAAAGGTCATGGGGCACAAATGTGAGGTTATTGTGAGCCAGGTTCAGCTCACTTAATGACTGAAGGTCATCAAACGAGTTCCTTTCAATTGTTTGGATCTGGGAATGCATCATCCACAGCTTCTGGAGGTGGATAAGACCCTTGAACGAACCAGGTTGGATCACCGTTAGCTGATTCCCTGACATCTCGAGCTCGTCCAAGCGAACTAAGGGCCTAATGTTGGGGACCTCCTTGAGGTTACACATTCCCATGTTCAGGTAGCGCAAGTTGCTTAAGCCCTCAAATGCTCCATCTGAGATATAGGAGAGACGCTTGAGCTCCCCCAAGTCCAACCTTCTTAAGGACGGTAAACGGTTAAAAGCATAAGAAGGGATGCTCTCGATTGGGTTATTCCTAAGCCAGAGCTCTTTGAGCTTGGAGAGATACTCAAAAGCTCCATTTGGGATGGTTGTGAGGCGATTGTCAAAGAGCTCTAGGGTGTTAAGGCTGGTCAGCCCGTTGAAAGCGCCAATTTCGATGTTGCGGATGTGATTTTTGCTCAGCTGAAGGATCTCTAGATGCCGTAGGTGCTTGAAACTGTCCACCTTGATGACCTGGATAAGATTGTCCTGAAGGTTCAGGTAGCGCGTGTTGGTCGAGATTCCATCAGGGACTTCTCTGAGTCCTCTGCGTGTGCAGATGACCTTGCTAAATTGGTTGCTGCAGGAACACACAGAGGGACATGTCTGGGCTCTTACTAATCCCGCCACGGCGAGCAACTGCAGAGCCAAGAGCAGGAGGAATAAGGGGTCAAACCAAGCCCCTTTCCATCTAGGACCTCTCATCATCTGGTGCTGATGGTAAGAGGTCATCTTGTTCAACATTCATAATTTATCTTCTGACGGGTCCATCTCTTCAAATGAAGCAGCCTGGAAAAGAGAAAAATAGTTATGTATTAATGATGCTATGATGGATGTTGTAATGATTTCCATATTATATTCGATCAATCAAAATGCCTTATTAATCTGCAGTACCACTTCTGGGAAAACCCTTAGAATGAACAGTGGATTTCCCTTATAAATTAAAGAATCCTCAACGGACATTATTTTCAAAGAGTGCATCCTGTTTTAATTATAAACCCATTTTACATTACATAAACATTAATGCCATTTGGTACACGCCCTTATTCAGAGCAACTCACATTTATCTAATTCTTTCCAACTGAACAATTATGGAGCCTTGTACAGGGGCCCAGGAGAGCACTAGAACTACAGGTTGCATCTGATCACCTTTTACTCCACACCTCAACAACTACCAGGTTAACTGTAATAAATGGGCATTCAGTGCCACCCAGATGAGGATGAGGTTCCCACTTGAGTCTGGTTCCTCTCGAGGTTTCTTCATTATTCCATCTCAGGGAGTTTTTCTTTGCTCATTAGGGACAAACTTACAATTATGAGGAACAATCCCATGCATTCTTTATTACATCCTAATCTGTGCAAATCTGCTTTAAGACATTGTCCATTGTTAAAAGCGCCATACAAAAATTGAGGGGGAGCTGGGTGTGGCTGGGATTTAAACTCATGACCTTCGGATCCAAAGTCCAACGTCCTCTTTAAACCATATATATTTTGTCATTGTAATCCAAATGTGATGCACTTTTAGGGCTCAACAATAATAAGAATCATAATCCAGATTCACAAAATTCCCTTGAAGTTTTTGGACGTATAATTCTCAGCTCTGTGTATGTATAATTCGAAATATTGAATAAAAATACTCCTCGAAATAATGTTTCCTTTGTGCTTTTTATCTTCTCTGGTACATAACATCAAGACATTTTATTGCTGTCAGTGGGAAAGTATTTGCCTAGTCTTTCGGTCTGCATGCAAGAAATAATCAACATATGGAAATCTTGAAACAACAGACTGCCAGATAAATGGAAGAAGCATTCAAGCCCCTGAGGATTGTGCTCCACTTCTGGGTTTCTCTATACAGGATGCTACTGGCCTAAAGCACCATTCAAACCTACTAGAAAATGTGCCAGTCAGTATTGGAGTAGAGAAGAAATGTTTTTTCAGTGTTCTCATGAAAAAAAAACAACAAAAAAATCCCCAATGTGATTATTATCTGTCGCGTTTTTAAGTATGTGCTAACATCGCTCAAAATTATACCGATAGAGTGTGTTCGAGTGTGAATATGAGTGAAGAACAAGAGACAGAGACAAACGGGCGGGAGGAAAATGAGCGCGGGATGGATGAAAACACTGAGAGGTGGAACGCTGGTCAACAAGCCAAGCCCACTCGTCAGGAATTAATATTATTATATAAAGCGTGCATGTGGTTCTCCCCCAAACAACACATTTGAGGCACACAATTGTGCAGGACGTCTTCGGATGCTGTTGCATGGAATTTTCCCTTCAATTGAACTTGGAGATCCAAACCTGTTCCAGCATGACAATGCCTCGGGGAGCAAAGCCAGATCCATAATGCTTTAAATGCGTTGGAGTGGATCTCCTGCTATACAGATCCAAACTTATTGAATCCCTTTGAGATGAATTGGAATCCTGACTGAACCCCAGGCCTCCTCACCTAAACGATAGCAGCACCTGAATTTACTAACACTCATTTCTGAATGGGCTCAAATCCCCACAAAATCTAGTGCAACATCCTCCCAGAAGAGTGGAGCTCAGCAAATTGGGACTAAATGTGAAATAAGATGTAAAAAAAAAAAGCACATACCAAACTTATCAGAGCTTAGTTGGGAAGATATTGAAATCAAAGGTTGTGTGTTTAAATCCCAGGGCCCCTGAGTACGGCCCCTGACCACGTAACTGCTCATATGTATAAAAGAGATAAATGTAAGTCACTTTGGATTAAGTGGTCTGCCAAATGCCGTAAATTAAATATAAATATAATATTTTGGTCATGTGTCCACAAACTTTTACAAATAGTCAATCTTTAGGTAATTCAGGTTCGAATGTCGATCACGTTTTCTTGCATCTCTGTTGATTAAACGACAGACGTACGTGCGATCTGAGCGAGTGCGAAAACCCAAAAATGTGACTGTATTAGCGGCGCAGAGACGTCGATGATTAATCTCTGCATTCAGCAGCGAGCGTTAGTTAGCAGCGGCATAATTGACACAGTGCTGTGAGACGCTGTGAGGTCTTCCAGGGGACATACTCTTAATGGGATGCGCGATGTAATCAGGCCACATCCTAGCAGGAGCTCGTGTACGTAAACCAAAAATAACAGAGAAATCATTAAAAAAAAAAAAAAAACGCTCTCAGACGTATTGACTGACTGCAAAAAAAATCAAAGACGAAAAATCTACGTTCAAATCTCACACGTGTTTGAGACTGGAAACAAAATTGGACTAATAGTCCATAAATAGAGATCAGTGCGCACCAAGCTTCCCGACTACCCACACAAGCCTAATATAGACCGTGGGAGACCTCTCCTGCTGTTCCTTCTTATATGTATCTCAAGGAAAGCTAACAAAGATCGATCCAAAGAACACCACTGCATCGCTTATGTAACGTAACGACTCATTTTTCCAAGAACTAGGTCACACTTTTGGATTTGCCACCCAAACACCAGGACTATTAGGACTACAATTTGATGTCAATGTTGAGTACAATGCAATCATTATTCAACCAACAGCCTAAACAGTGTTTTTTTTTTTTTTTTATGCTGCCAGACTTTTGTCATTAATTACACAACAATGCCACCGTTCTCCATTATGCACTCCATTCAACAAAATCATTCCAAATAGTTCCTATTTAAGTTTTCATTTCTCAGTTGGTTTATAGTCTAGGTAGTAAAACCCAAACGTGTCCCCACAGCCTCCTCAGCAAAAAAAAAAAAAAAAAATTAAAGGACGAGCGTTAAAAATCAGTTCCAGCTGAAAAACTTCAGCCAAGGGAAAAACAAATAAAGAAGGGCCTGGAGTATTTTAAAGCAATAAAATAAACCGTCTAATCAAATGCTTTTGGTAAATGAAACCCCTTCAACTCATACAAATATATTAATAAATAAATGTGCATATATATTATATATGGTTCAGCATATACATGAAGGCGATTTAATTGCTCTAAAGTTGCGGATTAATCATAATTCATAATAAATCACAGAGTGAAACACAGTTTTTTCCTGCCGGCGTTGGTTTTTAAATAATTTCTTAACTACAACAAAAGTGTTAATCAGTCAACAATGGCTAGCGTAGGTGCAGAAGAACTTGAAAAGCCTCCCACATCTTTCAAATTGCACGTATATGAACATTTCCTTGCTGTAGCTTTTCTTGTAATAAATAGAAACCAAGTTCTATTTGTCTTCTTCACTTTTTTTTTGCTGATCTGAAAAATGATCCGATCCGTGACTCGAAAACTGTTATGTGATATATATAAAAGGGATGCGCATTTCAATAACCGAGGCAGATGTGCATCTCGTTGCAAAGCCGACTACACGATACATTAAAGACACATATGAAGCAGCTACTGATGCGATGTTCGAATCAACACTATGCGATTCAACGCAATAGGATGCGTTGGAAAAAATATGATGCTATTCAATCATAAAAACAAACTAGACCTTCTTTTTCTGTTGTGTCTCCAGGAAGATGCAGCTCTACCTCTGCCATGTTAATCTGTATTCTGTGTGACTCTCGGGACACGCCTCGGTCTCCGTCAGCATCATATTCACGTAGCAGCAGAGGTGCTGAGAGAACGAGGAGAAATCGATCTACATATCAAATATTGGTAACAAATGATTGTACAATTTCCAAAGAATGAAAGTATAGCGCATCTACTAACAATTATATTACCGTAATTTCCGGACTTTAAAGCCGCACCCATATATAAGCCGCACCCACTGAATTTAACAAATATTTGTATTTTTAAAGACACGTTATACACGGTGTAACGGGGGAAATATGTTGCGCTTCCTTTAGGAGCAGAGCGGTATTTTGGGAATAGCCTGCCAGAAGCGAGCTCTTCCTTCACCCAGACTCAACGCGTTACAATGGCTCATTGTTCACTGTCTTCCTCCTTCCTTTCTCAACTATTTCTCTCGGGAGTTGATCTTTTGGCATCGTTGTGCCTTTTAAAAATCACCCGATGGAAGTTTTTTCTCCCGATGCCGTGCAGCTCAGAACACAGATGAGATGCGTTTTTTTCGTTTCCGTTCGGAAATTTCATTGGTCTAATGTTATTGGGTTCAGTTTTTTTACTTAAAGTCTGTGAAACCAGGAAAAACCAAATATAAAGCATAAATTAGCCGCTTCTTTGTTTAAGCCGTGGGGTTCAAAATGTGTGAAAAAATAGCGGCTTATAGTCCGAAATATTTGGTATATATATATATATATATATATATATATATATAAAATATTGCCATGCCATGACTCTCTCCAAGGACCTGCTGTCTGCTTGAGAAGTCAGACTGGTTCATTCATTCATTCAATTACCCAAGAATGTCTGACAGTAAAAAGCCCTATTGATCTGCAGGAGTGGCTGCAGAGGACAGCATCTCTGATAGAATGACTATAACGCTATATCAATCATCCACCATATTTTACTTCACAATCGATGCCTGACATGGTCTTTCCAACGCACTTTTGGACATTAGAAAGTGTCATTTTGAAAGAAAAGCAAAAAAAGTCCACAAGAGTGGACACACATGCGGAGACCTTCACTGTATGGACCTCAGCGCTGCTAATAAACATCAATCAGCTTTTCATGCATTATACATACGTCAGATGTACGGTGTGTTTCGACACGTTCCATCCTATTCTGTCGATAAATCCATCATTTGTAATTCGATGCTTCGTTCATAAAAATATTGTAAAATTAACCAGGCGGATTTCTGTTTTTTTTTATATTAGTTTCTGTAGAGGACACAAAAGAACAATTTGCGACCACAGCATGCAATATAATTAAACCTTAACAAGGTGCTGAATTCAAGGTCATAACTAAAGTCACCGCATGTAAACATGTACATTACTCAAAAATCTAGTGAACGATTAGCATTCGAACACAATCTTACCTCTAAACGAATGGCGTTTATTTTCTTACCTACTCACTCACTGATTACGGGAGACGGTCGTTTACCGTTCTCGCACTTATGCGTTATTTTGTGCTCATTTTATTTATCCCCCTTTCAGACGAACGCTACGAAAAATTAAGTGAGACTCACGGCGCAGGATCTCATAAGCCTATATTACTTTAACTAAATCACTCAGTCGCGGTTTTGGAAGGCGCTCAGCTTTTCAGCTTCGTTTGCCCTACGACTGGGAAAAAAAAAGGACAAACACCACACAAAAGCAAGTTCTCAGGAGACGTCGTGTTTGGACGGGACTGATGGCTTACACAGAGGTTTGGCTGACAGGCTGGCTGCCAAGGTCTTTACTTAAATTGGGAGAGTGAGCGATGTCTTAAACGAGAGGCAAGGCAACTCTCAGTAGAATTGTAAGCACAGTCTTAGCACTTTGCCTCGAGTAGGTCGCGTGCGAAAAGCTGTAAAAAGGCGGATTAGTAGCGAATTGCGGTACCTACGTACACATGAATAACCACGATTGTCCCTATTGCACGTGTTTAGCCTGATTCCTTTTCCTAATGCGTCATTATCCGGAGGAAAAAAAGGTTTTATTTCAATGAAAGGAATTTGTGAATGGTGTTTAATTACAATCTCTTCTGACGGTCGAGTCGTTTCGTGCAGCGGAATATTATGCACCGAATAAGGGGACGAACGTCACGTAATCATGTCACTCAATGCTCGGGATTGAGTACCTGTTTGCTGCAACACGTAAAAATCAATACTTTACTTGCCTTTTCGAAGAGCTCTCAACGAAAGTTGTTTATTCAGAGAAAAATAGGTACGACTCTTTAGACATACTGCGCTTTCCACAATCCTCTGGAGCCCTGATCGTGCAGGTCCGGTCGGACTGCTGCTCGGCAGACTGTTTCAGCACGAAGCCCATGAATCCCTCTGAGCCTGGGGCCAGGTATAATCCGTATAATCATTAAATTGTGGTAAAATAACTTGTGCTACCTCCATTATCATAATGACACATAAATAATCAGGCAAAAATGGCCACAATCAGGCGTTGGGTTTTTTTTTTCCTTCCCTCCCCGGCCTTTTAGAATTGGTCATGTCAGGCGGTGTGGGTGGATTAGTCTGCAGGGAACGCCAGTTTCACGCTCTTAATGTCGCTGCTGATTACATCCTAATGCTCGGTCTTCTCAACATGCCGGAACCGTAGTTAACAGAGTTCTGCAGAGCCTCAGGTGAGTGTGTAACAAGAACGCAGGACACGCTCGGTGTCAACGCAAATGCGAGACAGTCCCAATCCATGGGGCAGCAGGATGTCCAATTATGAAGCACACATTCCGAAAACACATCAACAATTCATTTAAATAAAAATCATTCATACACATTGCTGATTGGTGACAATATCAACAACAATGAAATAAACATACAAGTATCCCAAATATGCAAATCCCATTCCACATTTGGGCCTCATATACCCCTAGGATAATTTCCTCTTCAGTAGGAAGATGTTTCACCAGATTTTGGAGGGTGCTTGTGGAACATTATCTATAAGGGGTATGAATAAAGGAACTAGAGTTAGCGCAGTGTCAGTGTTTTGCGCATGCATGAAAAGCGATATGTATGCGTTTATGTCCAGCTTCAAAAATTTCTCTTAAAAGAAGAAAATGCTGACAATTCCACTTATCCTAGGAGTAAATAAATGAATAAAGGATGGAGGGAATGAAGACATTTGGTAAAGTCTGCTGAAATATTAGAACGGTTAAGTTTAAACCAGTAATCTTTATAAAATGTATTATTAAATGTGAAACACAAACAATTGGGGTCTAATGAATGTAAACTATTTATTAATTTTTTTTTTCTTATCTAATCTAATCAAATTTTATCTAATTTATTAAATCAATTTAATTTGTTCCAATTTATTGATTGCTCAATTTAATCAAAATAAAAAAAGAGTATTTTATTTTTAAATATTATAAAATGTAATTTTTTATATTATTTAACCAGGGATTATATTAAAAAATGTTTAGAAAATGTAAAAGTATATGCTCACAAATATGAATAGTAATAAACTACATGAATAAAAAAAAATATATATATATGTATATATTTGCTTTTTGTGGTAATTTTTGAATTTGTTTATTTTCCGATTTGCTCTTTTAATTTCGCTTTGATTTTTACTTTACATTGAAGAATTTTCTTCAAATTATTCTGATAACTGATTTCACCCTGATTCCAGCTTTTACACCATAAGTTTACAAATAAACATATAAGACACCATTAGGTAAAAAAAGGGTGTTTCCTTAATGCAGTATTTACGCTCATCATAAGTGTAAGATTGATTATTTACTGTTTTTGCTGCAGCCACCGAGAGAACAATACTTTACATTTATGTCTTGCTAGTATCCACTGTAATTTAGCTCTTAATCATATTCTGACTGCATGTTTATTGAATCTCTCTCTCTCTCATCTTCATTAGCTCGGCTTCTGCGCGTGGAGTGGCTCTCGGCATGGAAATAAAATACAAAGCGTGTACATCTTTTGTAATAAATTGCCTCTTTAGTTGATTCGATTAAGCAAATAAAGTTAGTAGCGCTCGCAGAAAGTACGCTTAATGAATATAGTCGACTGCGTTTAATAACCGGAATACGCCAAAGAAGGCTAGAAGACAATTTATGTCCTAGCGCACGTGTATTTGATGACAACGTGACATCATTAAGATCCCGTTGCTGATTGGTGCGATTGGTGCGTTCGGCAGGAGCGTATCGGGTCGAAGCGAAACAAATAAACTCCGATTGAAATCGTTTTTATGCACAGTGAATAAATCATCGGAAGGACTTGCTGAGTGGCAGGTTTACAGACGGAGAACGGCTTTCGATATAGACATCAGTCAGTGAATCATGACACTGTGCAACATGCAGAGATCTTCTACAGGAGCTGCTCAGTCAAGCGCGGGTGTAAGATGTGGAACAGGCAGCTGTGCCACTGCATTCGCCATGTGCTCGACTCAGATTCAGGCACATACCGCTGGGAGAAATACAGGAGCTATGCATGAGGGTAATTTATTGCCCATGGCTTGGTGCGCCCCCATGTTTTAGAACCGCGTGAAACCCTTGTTAGTGAAAGTACCGGTTTCACTTTTAAACCTGTCAGGAACCCGGGCCAAAACTGCAGCCCACAGCACTGCAGGTGAGGATCAAAGGTGGATTAGTGAGCAATCAATCACCGCTATGTCCAGGACATCCAGAGGTGCAGCTGTAATACCATTGGAAACCAAATCAAACGTACGCCAATTTAAAGCTGGTAAACACAGCCGCCCGATAAATTAACGCCGGCCCTCGCAGATGTGCATCGGAATTTCCGTCAGGTTTTTCTCCACTTCTGAGGCGCGAGACCCCATCAGATTTGCGGCTTGTGTAATGCTATTAGTCATCTCCACAACAATGGACCTTAACACCATTGTAGCTGATAATCTGTCCATGGGGAAGTGTTCATGTGCTGCTCTTCTACCACATCCCACAGAGAAAATCTATAACATAATGGGGAAAGAGCTTGAGGAGGAATACAATTACTAGACAAAAAGCTCTTCAGTCGCTGCTTTGGCAGCCGCTCTTCCTCCCTGGAAATACACAACTCAAAAAAAAAGGCAATCTTGTTCGCTCTTATTGTCGACTGGCGGAATTTTTAGCAAGGCGATCTCATCCTCTGTTATTTCGCCGCACGAGTTGACACAAAAGAGCTGAAAAACGTTATTCCGCACCACAACAAATCACTTCATCCGAGCAAAGCGACAACAACCAGGCATGTATTGTTAAAAACAGCTTCTCTTCGTATTTTTTTCCCTCTCCCTACGGAAATGGTCAGGAAGCTGAAAACCAATCTAATCTAATCTAATCTAATGGGGGCGAGATAGGCTCTTCATCAAGAAGATTTGAGTAAAGAGTGATCTCACCCCCTTCGGTTCAGTTTGCCGAGTATGAAAGGGCAGAATGCTGACTGGGCAAAAACACAACAGGCCTAAAACTCACCACCTACTGTACTAAACAGTGCACTCTACAGGATATGAAGCAAATTTCATGCACATCTAAAAACTTAGAGTAAAACTAAATGAAAGATGTATTTACACGTACTTTACAACACAGTGAAATGTTCCTTACCATATCCTAGTTTGGGGTTAGAGCACAGGATCAGGGTTAAGGGCCTTGCTCAAGGGCCCCGAGCAAGACAGCTTGGCGATACCGGAGCTTAAACCCCCAACCTTCAGATCAGAAACCCAGAGTCTTAACAACTGAGCTACCACTGCCCAAATTGCACAAATGCCAGCTTGTTAGGATGTTGAGGTCAGTGAACAGGATTAGCCATAGCACAGTGCCCCTGGAGCACCGAGGTTTAAGTGCTTTGCTCAAGGGAGGGGGGTTGAACCCCTGACCTTCCAATCAGTAACCCAGAGCCTCAACCACTGAACCACCACAGCACTGAAATGATATCTTGAACAATTCGAGGGCTACGTAATCGTATAGCAAAGCGTAACCATTCTCTGCGTGCTTTATACGACATGCAGGGAATCCTTCCCGTTTATGAGCGCTTTATCTCTGCAGGCGTTCTTACAGCATGCCGAGACAACCCATTCATAAATGTTTATCCGTGATCGTCGCTTTCATTACATCTGATTTCGTTCTCGATCTTTACAGAATGACTGCGAGCTAGAAAGGATCTGGATCTCAGCGACAGGGGCTGCACATATGCTTTCGCTCTCCTCAAACATGTTTAGTAACCCTCTGGTTAAAATGGCGAGCGACATCTCAGAGGAGATCCAGCCTAAATATTATGGTTCTTTTGAATACTGTGTTGTGAGCTGCTGCTGGGAGGCCTTTGCCTTTCAGGTTGCTGTGTTTCTAATTCAGAGAACGGACCTCACATTGTGTCCAGACTGTCGCACAGCGGTGGTGACTCAGTGCTCTATATACATGTGTTACACCCCTACCATTTCTTTCTCTGTTTCTCTCACACACATACTTACTGCTTAGGAATAATTCATGCTTTTGCATTAGAGTCACTTTTAAACACTCGAAGCAGCAAATGGATACAGCATTTACAGTGTCAGGGACAAAATTGTATCCCATTTTAGGAACCGTGAAGATCCACAGAGTCTAATTGCTCTTTAAATAACTAGACGGCGCCTTTTTTTAGAAACTCCACAGACAGCCGATCATGAGTTGCTCTAGCAACCGCACTATAGCATTATAGTGCACATGGAAGGAGAACGGCTCATTGTGCAAAGCTCACAACGCCACATTTTTGAACAATCTCGCTCCCAGAGCTGCCCGTGTGCACGTGACATCTTTTTCGTCTCACACGCACACACTACAGATAGAACCCATTTGGCCATCTGACCTCCTATCGCTTGCCAATTGCTTCTCGAGGTCAACGCAGCCTGCGCTCTTGTTCTCAGAGCTTCTCTTTGCACTCTTTCGTATGTTTTTTTTTTTATTATCATCCCCACTCTAAGTTCTATGACCCCTCGTGAGTAACAAAAAATCGTGAGGTTTTGACCCTCTTCCTTTTGAGTGATAGTTTCCTGTGAATTACTTGTCATAAATGTTTGATTTTCTACTTATGATTACTTTAAATTTAAATACTTTGAATGCAATAAATGAGTTTTAGAAATTTATTTTGTCATTTATTAGTACAAACTCTGGTTTAAAATGAATTTTTGAGCCACTCTTAGTTTGATTTCAAATGAAAAGTCTTGAACTATTGGGGTAGCGAGTGTCAAGATTCCACAGTTTATATATATATATATACAGGTGGTCCTCTAGTTACGATAGTTCGATGTACAATGATAATAATGTTGCGCAAAATAAATAAAAATTTAATGTGAAATTCTGCATGAAACATGCCAAATATGCCACAGAGACGTTTGACACAACATCCGTTTGACATACGCTTCAGGTCGTTTGAGGTGTTTTATGTAGCAAACGTGCTTCAAGAGCGGAAGAAGAGTTGAGATCAGGAAGGCCTTCGACGAGCTCAACCCTCGAACATTTCTAAAATGTCCGCCAACTTGTGCATGATGATCGACGGAGAACAATCCACACAATCTCACTTCCGCACCCACCCTATTTGCCAGATTTGGCTCCTGCCCTCGGACTTCGCCCTCTGCATGAAGATGAAGTTTCAGCTCAAAGTTTGCCGTTTTGATGAATTGCAGAGATCCGGCAGGAATCACAGAAGGAGCTTGACACGATTCGAAAAGAAGACTTCCAGGACACGTTCCAGGAGTAGAATATATATATATATATATATATATATATATATACACACACACACACACCATATATACATGATGGTGTGGTAAGTGCCCAGTTGTAGAGATGAAATGAAATGAGTTGGGAGCAGTGCATTGAAAGTCTGAGCACATCAAGCATAGAGTCACATTCATTATTCATTAACGAAGTCACCGTGCATTTTAATTAAACGCAAAATCTAAACCAGGGATTTTTTGTTTTGTTTTTTTGGTCGACATCTCCATGTTGAACTCCAGTCTAAGATAGGTTCCCTCATTATTCACAAACAAGACTCGCACAGACTGTTGACTTCGACAATGTCTGCACGGAGAGACAAAAATACCCACAATGAAAAAAAAGTCATTCTAAAAAAAAAAAAAAGGATGAGGGAAAGAAAGAAAAATCAAGCAGTCAGGCTGTCCATAAGCAGTTCAGGGCAAGTTAAGGGTTGCTCTGAAAACTTCTTGTTGTGACATGTGGTTTTGTCTGAGATAATGAAGAGTGCACTGCTTGCAGGCAGGAGGAGAATAGGGAAGAAAAAGAGGGGAAGAGAGGGATGAAGTGACCCTCCTGCATGGGCACAAATGAGGAAGCCACAGCTTGCACTGCACTCGTTCCCTGCATACAGATTGCATTACACAGCCAATCCTCTGAAAGAGCCTTTGCTGCTCAGACGCATTGACGTGACTTCAGTGTATGGAGGCAACCAGCATCGTATTCAACCAAAGTATTCTCATAAAGGCAAGACTATTCGCTGCCATTATCACACGTTTTTCCATTGCGGATCTGACGATCTGAATACTGATATTTAAGCCCCATGTTCATGATTACAAACGAGACAGGTCTCCTGGCGATGGCGATCCATCTGCCTGAACGATGCATCCAATGGAGCGACGGATGGAATGCCTTCCTGTTGGCCCATGGATTATCTGACTAGACATTTAGCGCCCGTTTCCTGACCTTCGGATTATTCGCATCTATCTTGAGATATCAGCGATCAGGTTTTGACATAGCAGCTGGAAGTGTAATACATTTATAGATCCCACGCTTTGATTGTGCTTTAAAAATCCTGAGACATTTTTCCGAAAGTCAATTTATGGCCAGGTGTCAAATAAGACTTTCTTTTTCTGAATAGTGGCTGCTTTTATACGCTCCTGTCTGTGTGTTTTTGATGAAAGGTCCCTTAGTGTCAATAGATAGATTTAAAACTTTGCAGCCCCTAAGACGACACATCATTTTCTTCTGGAGATGAAATACTCCCGAACCGTCATAAGGTGGTCTAGTTAGGTAGATCGTTAGCTCCTCAGATGAACAAATAGGCACACGATGGAGGTTGGCGATATAATACTCGATATTGAAATACTTTATCCTAATATCTGTATGTAAGTGACTTCAAAAATGCTGCTCACATATTATTGAAGCCCAGTTTGTGCTGAACACAGTGTTATCAGACTGTTATATGTTTATAAGCAGCTGAAAAAAGCCCAAATGTCAGGGCATTTTCTCCAGGACCCCAAAACACCCTCAGACTCCAGAATGTTAACCACAACAAAAGTCTCAAATGTCAACTAGCATATTATATAGTAGCTTAATGCTTGGAAATTTGGTTGAAAATGGTTTTGTGTGACTATAACTCACTCGAAGATCTAACTAAGGGTGTTATTATTGAATAATTAGCAATGAAGTATACAGATAAAACAAGTTTTGGTGATAAGCGATTAGTTGGTGGGAAAAACTGGTGATAGGTGATTGGTTACTGTAAACAATGATGTTGAATATTTGGTAATTACAAACATTGATCAGTAGTTTACAATTTATATTGTTGAGTGATTAGTCCTTGGAGGGGGGGGGGTAATGATTGGTTATTGGGTATTAGAAAGAATGATGATGATTGATTGGTTAATTTGAGGTGATGATGTTGAGTGCTGGGTATCAGGGAGTGATGGTGATGAGTGATTAGTCATTAAGTGTAAGGATGATGTGGGATTGATCATTAGGAAAAATGATGATGAGTGATTGGTTAATTAGAGGAAATTATGATGAGGGATTGACATTGGAAAGAATGATGAGTGAATGCTCATTGGGAAGAATGATGATCAGTGATTGGTCATTGAAAGGAATGATGATGAGTGAATGCTCATTGGGAAGAATGATGATCAGTGATTGGTCATTGAAAGAAATGATGATGAGTGAATGCTCATTGGAAGGAATGATGATCAGTGATTGGTCATTGTAAGGTATGATGATGAGTGATCGACATTTGGAGGAAGGATGATGAGTGATTGGTCATTGGGAAGAATGATGATCAGTGATTGGTCATTGTAAGGAATGATGATGAGTGATCGGTCATTAAGAGGGATGATGAGTGAATGCTCATTTGAAGGAATGATGATGAGTGATTGCTCACTGAAAGGAATGATGATGAGTGAATGATCATTTGAAGGAATAATGATGAGTGATTGGGTATTTGAAGGAATTATGATGAGTGATTGCTCACTGAAAGGAATGATGATGAGTGAATGCTCACTGAAAGGAATGATGATGAGTGATTGGTTATTTGAAGGAATGATGATGAGTGATTGGTCATTTTGAGGAATTATGATCAGTGATTGGTCATTAGGAAGAATAATGAGTGATCGGTCATTAAGAGGGATGATGAGTGATTGCTCTTTGGAAGGAATAATTATGAGTGACTTATAATTTGAGGACATAATAATAAATGATTAGTCATTAGGAAGATTAATGATGAATGATTGGTTAATTTGAGGTGATGATGTTAAATGCTTAGTATTTGGGAGTATTAGTGATGAGTGATTTGTTAATTTAAGGAAAATGGAAAGATTGTTATTAGAAAGAATGATGATGAGGGATTAGTCATTAGGAATAATTACGATGAGTGACTGATCATTAGTACCAATAATGAGTCACTGGTTATTAGGAAAAATAATGAATGATTGATTATTGTGAAATATGGTAATTTGTGATTGCTTATTGCAAACAATGAGTGATTAGTCTTTGGAAATAATTGTTTTGAATTAATAGTCATTAGGAAGTACAATGATTAGTGATTGGTTATTAGGAAAAAATGGCAATGAGTGATTGGTCATTAGAATGAATAGAGAGAATTGATTGGTCATTAGGACACAGTGATCAGTGATTAGTCTTTGGGAATAAAGGTTTACACGAGCAGATCTCAGTCTGCTTTTACACACAAGTCTAACAAAAAAATTCAGTATGTTGGCAACATTGAAGTACAGTTGTAACTTGGCACCTCGACAATCTGTTAGTTCCTCCCCTTCTGTCATGAAACAAATACCGTCCAGGATTCCACAATTCATTCTTGCACAAAGATATTTTTTGGATATTCATATCAAACTACATCTGGCTTCCTCCTGTGACTATAATATATAATTTGACTAAAAATAGCTGCTGTTTTATTCAAGTATGTAATTTGAGATCAAGAACAAATTGACTGTTCTTTTAACAAGGGTTGAATCTCATCTGCATCCATCATTGAGTCATACTGGATCCTAAAAGTTTCACTGCGATAAAGCCTTCTTTTTATATATTACCCCACACAACAATAGCACCGAAGTAGAAGGAAATACTTTCCAATGGCTTTTTGCATGGTGAATCGGTTTTCCAACAAAATGTCACACCGAAACTCGTAACACTAAAGAGCACGATGCGTGGAGATAAGATGCTGCTGAAGTGCTGTCTCAGCCGGGCCATCCATCATGCCTGGTGTCCGACATGCAACAAAAAAAAGCGAGAGAAACACTGCTCGAAATGATAACGCAAGCCTCAGGGACTCGGGGTGTTCTTCGAAGCACCGACCATTTACATTCATCCACTAAAGGAGCCCGAAGTCATTTTGTTTTGGTCTGGCGAACAAAAACAGGCACGTAAACACCGTAAACGCATTCTGCTCGGTTTCCCATTGCATCGCTTCAATGTTTTCTACACCTACATGTTGCTATGGGCATCGCATATTTTCTACAGTTCAAAACAAACACATCTGAGTAGTCATTAGCCTTAATGACTGTATAATACAGACAACACAGATAGGAGATGAAAAGGGGCAGCCAGTGGTAACCATTACTTTCCTTGCCTGAGATGACAATAGAAGGGGTTGGGGCCTCGGAGCTATAATCTTTCTGTGGCCATATAGTCTCCTTAGTCGTTAGTATTGACTCGGTATGAAGTCAGGCCAATTGAAGCACTCAGCTGCTTACAGGCTGCACATATATATCCTGTGTGTTTGGGTCCTCGGTGGGGTTTTTTCTCTCTGTGCATCGTATCTATTCATCCTGCTCACTTACACCTCTGTATGTAGAAAAAAACTCTGCCACCAGCGTACAAGCCCAAGCGGTGCAGAAATAGGCATTCTAATTGCTGAGCAAATACACAAAAACAAGTCGATAACAATTTCAGTGGATAAACAGAAAACACACGAGACCGTAACTGCTTTAAACGCTTGCTGTATTAGCCGAGAACTGGCAGAGCTCAGGCCTGGTTTAGACTCAGCAGCCTTTTCACACCATTATAGAATTCTACAGATTATAAAGGGATAAACAATTATTATATGATAAAGATTCTCATACAATAGACCGACACCTTATTGCCAAAAGTATGCAGACACCTGACTTTTCCATGCTATATGTGGTTCCTCTCCAAACTGTTGCCACAAAGCTAGAGGCAAACAATTGAACTTGGAAACCCAAACTTGTTCCAGCATGACCATACCCCTGTGCACAAATCGAGCTCCATGTAGACATGGTTTACATCGTTTGAAAAGGAAGCTCTTGAGTGGCTCTGTCACCATTGGGATTAATGTGAAAACTGACTGCACCCCAGGCCTTACTCACTTACATAAGTATCTTTACTAACATCCTTGTGGCTGATGATGTCCGTAAGCACACTCCAAAATCTAGTGGAACATTTTCCCAGAAGACTGGAGGGAATTATAAGATAAGATAAGATGCAGATCTGCCTGATTCATCCTGATGATCTACATCTACATCAGCTTCTCCCATTAACATCTGTCTCCATACCCTCCTGGCCTATATATCTGCTTTTTTCAAACCAACTACCTGTATGTCCTCCCTTACCACACCCATAAACCTCCTCCTTGGTCTTCCTCTTTTCCTTCTTCCTGGTGGCTCCATTCTCAGCATTCTCTTACGGATATACCTAATGGCCCTCCTCTGTACATGTCCAAACCATCTCAAACTCGCCTCCGTCACCTTGTCTCCAAAACGTTAAAATATTTAGAAATAATGAATATAAAACAGTAAAGATTTTTCAAACCAACTACCTGTATGTCCTCCCTTACCACACCCATAAACCTCCTCCTTGGTCTTCCTCTTTTCCTTCTTCCTGGTGGCTCCATTCTCAGCATTCTCTTACGGATATACCTAATGGCCCTCCTCTGTACATGTCCAAACCATCTCAAACTCGCCTCCCTCATATATAAAAGACATAAGAAATTTGTAAATTTGTTTACAAGGAAAATGTATATCTTATAGTTGGTGTGCAAAAATACGTAGTGTGCAAGTAAGATATACATTTACATTTACCAGGTTTTTCCTCGTGCCTCACCATAGTCGCCACTGACTCACTGAATAGGGACAAATTTACAATTATAAGGAACAAACCTCCTTGTAGAGCAGCTTTGAGACAATGTCCATTGTTAAAACGCCATACAAAAAAAAACAATGAATTGAATTAAATTGAATTAAAATAAAACAATTGGAATATTAAATGTCATTCGAGGGGAGGGGAGAGGAGGTGGTAGTTTGGTGATTAAGGCATTGGACATTAAATCTGAGTCGTGAGTTCAAATCTAAAGGTCATGGGTTTAAAATCCTAGGCCCCTGAGCAAGGCCCTTAATTCCAATAGCTGCCCAGTTGTATGAATGAAATGAAAGTAGATAAGGGCATCTGCCAAATCTCGCTCTGGATCTTGATCCGTTTCCATTCTAGAGACCAAATAAACTTCGGGCAAAACCGGTGAAAAGAATCAATACCGAGCTGCTGGCGAAGCCATTGTTTTTACAATCTAATAAATTTCTTGTGCTTCAGAGCGTGCAGACGAAATGCTATCACAATCTCGATGTTATCTAGCGATCGGAGGCAGATGCCTGATATTTGGGAACGGAACTGAGACTGTTTGCAGAGGTAATTCTTCCAAATCATGTCGATGACCGTCTTTGTTTCAGGCATTTTCGGATGACAAAAACAACATTAGAGATGCTGCACAACGAGAGCGTGCCACCTGCTCCACTGCGTCCGAGCTTGCTTCCTTTTTCCTTTATGTAGTTTAAGAGCCTTTAGTTTACAGTTAGTCTGAGATTTCACATTTCTTTTAGTGGTCATGTCCTTCTTGGAAAATCTGCAGATTTCGTTAAAAAGTCAGTTTTGTTCCAAAGAAATGACGAGGGGTGTTCAAATCAAACTGGGACTTTTGAGTTAATAAAATAAAAGAACAAATTTCAAGGAGTGAAAACTACATTTAATATTTTGACATCCTTCCAGCTACATTTATACGCTCGTCTTAGCGTTTAACTAACGTCTGGAAAGATTCGGCATAGAAAGGTTTCTCAGAAACAGCCTGATGAAATATTGTGTTCGACGTTCCAACAGAAAGATTTGTCCCTTGTGCAATTTCCCGACAGGTAATGTGTCGATTATCCAGGTTTAGGTGTTCCACAGGATGTTCACTGATGGACGTATGGCCATTCAAAGGTTTTACTGCTGAGCTTCTCATCAGCTAGTGTGCCTGAAGTCTTCTGTAGATATCCGTTGGTTTTACGCCTTCGTTCACAAGAAATCTTATCACCACATGCTGTTCCATGCAACGAACTAACACCCACTGTCGACTGCTAACTTGATTAACCTCTCTGAACTGGTAAGAGGAAAAAATCTTTGGAAGTTGAGTCGACTGGAAGTTGAGTCATGTCAATTTGACTTCTAGCTGGTTGGAACAAAACGTTTTACTACTCATCCGAGCAGTTTCTTCAGTCTGAGGGAAGTTGCCTGGATTACACACATTTCTATGATCCATGGTCGAGGGTCCTCTACTCCCTGGAGAGCCTCGTACAAATTTGAGGTAAGAATGTTGAGGGAGGTGTCAGGAGTAAGGGGAGTCATTAGGACCAAACTTCCCCCCGAGAGGAATACTAAGGAAAGAGCGTCTGGCAGTGTAGGGTGGTACCAATTGTGGCTTTTCTGGTAGATGTGTGAGAAGTTCTTGATCTTCATGGGGTTGGATGAAAAAGCAGCATAACAAAAAAAAGACAGGTTGTTTCTCCCCTGTTGCTGAGAGAAGGATTCTCAATCTGGACATAGATGTCCTACCTCACACTACTTTCAAACCATCCGTCTTCTAGGTACCTTTCCGTCCTTAAAAAGTGTATCCTTTTTCCTTCAGATGCAAGTCCACGATTCAGGTCCTAATGTGTTGCTTCTTCTGTGTTGCTCTGGACACTCTTCACTGCACTGGACTGCATACATTACATTACTCTTCCTGGTTTGGTGTCTGGTCTTTGGGGTAGATAAGTCTCTGACTTATTTTGTTGGTCGGCTTGAAGTGAACTTCAAGTATGTGTTGTTTTGCAAAAATCCTTTTACGGCCATGTAAGTGCGGACCAGTTTTTTTTTTTGTTGGGTCTGGGTTTCAGTTCGGTCTGTCGTCCTTTTGTTAATGTGATTTAAGATAATAAGAATATGTATTTCTGTCCCTTTTGTTTCCCCGTTGCCAATACTAGGAGCCGTCCTACTGAATTGATTCATCCATCTTCTAGTCCTTTAGGTTGCTTTTAGCCTCGTAGCAGAACTTTCACATTTTTAATAATAAATTCCCAAGTCACTGGCGTTGGATGTTCTGGCACATTATTCATTTCTGAAGTCTGAAACTTTGAGGGCTTTTTTTTCTAATGGCAAAATTGGTCCAGAAATGTTACAAACACTCACAGACTTTAGCCTGAGAGACATTTTTTTCCTTCTCTGTTTAAACCTGCATCATTTTTCAGATGCCAAACGATGCCTAGCTGCCTCCGTCCTTTGTTGTGGAACAAATTCAACTCTGATTGTCTGCACCAGCATGGACTCCAGACACCCTGTGGTATATGGGCCTCGGAAACACGGTTCCCTTTGACACCCTTCTGTTTCAGAATCTATGCCAACTGACCTGAGAAGCTTGAAAAAGCCACCTGCCCTCCAGTTTTTCTCCAATCTCAGAAAAGTGCTGAGGGAGAAAAAGAAAGGATGTCCAGGAAGCAAGATGGGAGAGAGTGTTTCTGAAATAATGAACAACCCACGGGTTCTGGCTTTTTTTGTAAGAGGAACCACGAAGCGTACAAAAATAAACCTTGCGCACGTGGCGAAATAAATACTCCACAAGCAGTTTGCAGTCTGCTTTTTTATACCTCAGGAACAGTTAAAACATTAATAGGATGTTTGTGATTCCTAAAGCTTCCTATTAGTGTTTTCTTGACTGAGGCTGATGCAATTCGCACCTCGAGGCGGAGCCACCGATACGATACATTAAAGATATATATGAAGCAGCTACCAATGCGATACGATTCACCTCTGTTACGGTGCAGTGCGATCCGATTTTGATTCGATTCAACACAATGCAATGCGATGCATTGAAAACCACAGGTTCTTTACCTGTTGTGTCCACAGTAAGTTACAGCTCTACCTCTGCCATGTTAATCTGTATTCTATGTGACTCTCAGGACACGTCTCAGTCTCCGCAGTGTTGTAATGCGTCATATTCACGTAGCGGCAACTTGGTAACTTTTTCGTGCCAATGCAGACTTTTTTTAAATCGATGCATCACTTCGTTAACTTTTATGCCGATGCACAGATGCGGATTCTTACCATCCCTACTTCCTATAACATTCCCAAGCTTCTGTCATTTCATTCACAAGATGATATTGACTAGAGATCTGAGTAAACTGCATGGGAAGTGTTTCCAAAAATCAACCCCCCCCCAAAAACAGATATACGGTGGGCTTTCGGAACCCCGCGAATTTTGGAGGCACCCCCCCAGCCCCAATGGTACCCTAGTGAATTCATCTTTAATACAATTATGTGTTTTTAACTATTTAATACATTTGTTAGTAAAAACACAGTTTAAAATGTTATCCCTAACATTCCTGAACATTCGGTACCGCGGCAGATTCCCGCGAATTTTAAGACAATCGGCAACTTACTGTTAATTAGGTTCCAAATGAGAACCTGCAAATTTTCCAAGCCACAAGTTCCGAAGCGCAATTTATCGAAGTTCGACTGTATTTATTACTGAAAGTAGCGGCGTATCCAATGCCTGTTTACTGTTCAACCGAGTCATTTTCAGAAGCCTTTTTCGACAGATGAACTTTCACCTCTGTGTGCCTGTACTTCTGCTTGTCTGCAGAATGCTCTGGACCTCCTTCCCGAGTGCCTTATGCCCCTCAGACAGGGTTTTCCAAAGCATCCACGCATGGAATCAGACATCTGCTGCTCATCGGCTATAATATGGGTGCCATCTTATCAGTCACTATTTGATCCGTGTAGATCGACGTTCAGCTATTATTCTTCACGTGATGGAAAATGACGCCGACCCTTTGCAGCTTCGCGGTGTTACGCGTTAATATCAAAGGATCCAAGAAAAAGTCAATAATCTGCCAATAATGTGTCGAGTGAGTATTGAAGGTGAGTTCATGATTGAGCCGCAATTTATTTTTGACTAAACGTGACAATTTTCTACCATTGAATGTAAAAAAAAAATCCTCTTTGAACCATTCAACAGCAAAAAATAGCCCATCTTGCAATCATTAAATCTTCGTGGAGCTGCCTTCGTGCACAGAGTCTCCAAGTTCAACTCAAGGGAGAGTTTCATGCTACGAGATCCGAAGACGTCCTATACCATGTGCCTCCAACTTCGTGCTAAGACTTTAGTGAAGAAAGACTTAAAAAATGATGTAATACTTTTGTCCATATAGTGTGTGTGTGTATGTTTTATATGAAGAAAAAAAACTATTGGGACACCTGTAAAATGCTGCTGGTTCATTGTATCATCCTGAGCAGTTGTTCAGAGATAAAGATAGCTGAGCTTTACAAAACCCACAACTCATCCTGGCAAATATCAGCGATTAGTATGACACATTTGGCTAAACAGGCTGTTTTATGTACAGAGTTTTATGTATATATATAGCCAGTTATTCTCTGAAGACATTTTCACTTTAAAATAAACTCGTGTAACAACTACGTCTATGCTGTGGTTTTCATATTTCCCTACTAACTATAGCAGAACAGAACACGTACTCGTAACGTTGCTCATGGCAACGGTGTTATAAACAGCCAGTAATACTGTATAGACGTGCAGGGAAACGTAATGGACGGATGTCAAATGGATCAATAAGCACAATAGGACAAAATCCAAAATCTATTTCGACTTCACGGAGGCTGCCGTATGCGTGCCGGAGTCCGAGACGGTTTTCATATATAAGGAGAAACCTGACGCTTTCCTAATCGAATCAGTTCGATTTTTATTGATGCAGCGATGGTTTAAAAATCGAACGTGTCACAAAGCGGTGTTATAGAAAAGCTGAAGCGGTACATAAACCACGTACTTAAGAAAAAGGAGGGATACTGTGTAAAAAATGACTCGCTTGAAACTTTCAATTGAGTAAAAGTACAAAGGATTTTGCATTCAAATGGACTACGATTGATTATAAGTATAATGTTTATATTATCATATTTGTCACATGACTCTTTGCTTGATCAACTCAATTTATGTGAAAAGACTCAAATGTGACTCTCAGCACAATAAATTATTGTTAGAATGATATTAATGACTCAAACACTGATTTCTATTACAATGATCATGAACCCAAAATCTTCTTTTCAACTACATAAAGTTGAGTAAATTTTAACTTTGAAATGAAGTGAAGTTAAAATGTCCCCAAATGGAAATACTTCAGTACAGATACGTAAAAAAAAAGCTACTTAAATACAGTAACAAATTACATTTACTCCCACACTGTCCACCACGGATTCTAATAACCGAGCCAGAGGCAACGTTGGAAGACACCTTGAAGGAAAAAAAGCAACCAGAGGAACCAGCACAACATCAGCCTCTTGTATAAATGACTCCAGATTATACTATACTATGAGGTAAATGTGTGTTGACAGGATGTTCAGTATGAGCATTATGGTCTTTATGATTACATCAGCAATTCTCCAGTATCCAGATGAGATTATTCACTGAAGAAAAGGGTGGGATTTTGGGGGGATAAACTGCTTTGGGAAAGTGCGATCTTTAAGGTATTCACGTGGGACCAGGCGCAGTAGCGCAAAGTGCATCTCAATTGTGCCAATTAAAATTCCACTGGCATGTGGTTGTTGTTTTATATTCTGGGGGGACAGATGAATATGGAAACTAACTACATGATTAATAAAAGACCATGAGTTTTTAATGACTCGAACAGAGAGCACAGCTGGGTGACTGGCAGGGCCTTGTCTCTATTACCTTGAATTGCGATTTATATATTTTTTTTTACCTGAATGTACCTTGCTAGGAGGAAGTGGTAACTCAGTGGTTAAAGCTCTGAGTTACTGATCAGAAGGTTAGGCGTTCAAGCACTGGTATCGCCAAGCAGATACTTTGGGGCCCTTGAGCAAGGCCCTTAACCATCTGTTCTCCAGGGGTGCTGTAACAAGGCTGACCCTGGCTTCCTAATACCACTAGGATATGAAAAGAAAGAATTTTTCAGTGCTGCAAAAGTACATGTGACTCATATAAACCACTTTTCTATAACAATTTCTTTTTCCCCGCTATCCCTCTGACCCTCTGAAGTCAATCCGCACGTTCGCTGCTTTCATTATCATTGTTCGACTATTTGGACGTCTTTTCGCCATATGAACCGAACTTCCTTCCTCACTCACGCTAGAGAAAGCTTTTCTATAAAGCTCCTTTTTTTTTTTATTTCCATTCCGATGAGATAAACGCGCGTTTCGCCTCGCCGATTTTATATACCCGATACACGCCTTCTTTTTAACGATGGAGGACGCAACTGGTATGTTGGCATTGTTTTTCTTCCTGTTGCTGTCACACATTAACTGTGTTGTGGACTCTCGGTCCCAGGACTGCACGCTAAACCTTGTTTCTCTGAGCTGCCTGTGAGGATACACCATCAATCAAAGCTGCACTTTAGGGGTTTTGTAATGTGCAGCCCATGAGTCAGGGCTAAATCCAGGTCATCGCCCTGAGAGAAAAAAAGCGCAGCGATCTTTGTCTCTGTCTTGTGTAAATTAAGCGAATCTCGATAACTTTTCTCGTTCGGTTTGAGAAGCCATTCTGCAGCTGTCTCATAGGTTGAGACTATAGTGTTGAACATTTGTATTCGATCTCTGAGTATCATCTAAGACTGATAGCTATGAATTGATTGGAAATTTAGCCAAGGCTTAACACACATTTCGGTGAAATGTTCCAGGAAGCTACGGATACCATGAGGGTACACAGAACTATCTGACTTTTGTATCTTATTAATAGCTGTACTGGGGAAGTGGTAGCTCAATGGTTAAGGCTCTGATTAGAAGGTCGGGTGTTCAAGAACCAGTATCGCCAAGCTGCCACTTTTGGGGCTCTTGAGTAAGGCCCTCTGATCTCCATTTGTATGGAGCTTTGGGGTTAAAAACAACCTTTCGGATCCAATGTCCAATGCTTTAACCATTAAGCTACCAGCCCCAGTTTCCTAACATCCCTGGGATATAAGGATTTTCACACCACTGTCAAAGTACATGTGACAAATAAAGGCATCTATCCTAACTAACACGGACCTCTTGGTACTGCCCAGTGAATGCGACTCCCAGGAAGGTTTGGACCGCACAACGAACACGGCTGTAAGGAAAAAAAAACACGGAAATGAACTCCTACACCTCAATCTGTTCCATAGCATGTTTTATACTGGAGTGTATTCGGAATCACTGGTGCCCATGGCAAAGTGGCGAGCAGCGAACGGATCTGAGTCAGTACCATTATCGTCGGAATGCGATTACGCTTTTAATTTTTTGAGCAGATTGATTTGGTCTCATCTGCGTTTGGGATTTCGCTCCATTTATTTAAAGCTGGATAAGATGATTACGGAGCGAAAAGCGCTGAACTAAATAGAGCAGCTGTCAAGCACGTTCCAGCGAAAGCCATTTTGACGGAGTTTTTTTTTTTTTTTTGATATATATTTTTTACACCATTTGCAGTTGTAAATTTATAATAATAGAGCGCTTATGTTTGCAATCTTGGATCGTTTAGTCTGTTTCTGCACATGCATAAAGATACGTATCATTGGATGGTATCACATATCAACTGTTGATTATGGAGACGCAACTTTTATCGCTTTTCCTGCTCGGTGTCCAGAATCATGGGAACAAACAGAAAGAGGGTCCTGTTTAATTTTTTAAGCAGCGAATAAAAAGTGCTTAATTCATCAAAGGCGTGCCACTTGAAATAAACTGGAGACGGCTTCATCTTGTTTCAAGTGTACATGAACTGCACTGTAGCTTCCAGATCATGAAAAAAAAGAACAGATCTTCTTTGGCAGACTGTACGAGAGAGATGACGTTCATAATTAGTGCATTCGTTTCAGGAACTGGAATAGATGGAGCAGTGCTGGTTAAAAGCAATTATCTCAGATGACTGCCTTCGCTTGATGTCCTCACAAGCAGGCACCGAAACAAGGAGCCATGGCTGCGTCTTGAATCCACAATGCACTAATGTACAGGTTTTCGTCTGCTGCTTGAGAAACATTTACCTACACGAATGTCCGTTCAAATGCGGGAGCTTTTTTAGTGCTTTTTTCCTTGCTTTTTTTTTTTACCATTTTTCTTAGAAATCGACGCTTCCGTCAAACAGTTCATGCGCAAAAAAAAAGAAAAAAGAAGTATCAGGGAAGCAACAACCCACGGCCATGAATCATACACAGAAAATACGCAATCTTCCGGTACAACCCAGAATCTCTTGGCAGCACATCAGGAATGTAATGCCTACCTTCACCTGGCTTGGGTGTAAACAAGAGGGTTAATTGTCGGAGACACAACGTACAGCCCTGTGTGTTCAGAGATGCCACCCTCGGTCTGTGCTTTCCACAAACGCCATCCGAGAGGAAAAAAAAAACCTGTAGGAGACGGAATAACGCATCCCAGGATGCGACCCAGCATGCAGTTTGATGAGTAAGAAGCTGAACGCAGGATGTACTCGACACAGGCTTGCCTTTCACCTCGTTTACTTCTCGAATGCAGCAAAGTGAAGATGGGGAACAGTCACAAACACACACACACACACACACACACACACACGCTCGTGTCTCTCTTTTCCTCCTGCGTCTTTGCAAAAGCCTGCACATGTGAACGGAATATGAATGACCCAACGCCATATTCTAGCAAAAGTAACGCTAAGTAGAGCAACAGAAGGGGGGATGGTGTGGGGCAGGGGGGGTGTATGAAAGGAAGGGAAGGGTGGAGGGAGAGAGGGAAGGAGGAATGGATGGAGGGAGATGGTGGGATCCAAAATCTACCAGCTTATTCTGGCACCAGGCTTCAATCATGTAGCCAATGACAAGATAGAGAGATTTATAGATGGGAAGATGGGCAGGCTGTCTATCCATCTGTCTATTCCATCTGAACCGATAGATAGATAGATAGATAGATAGATAGATAGATAGATAGATAGATAGATAGATAGATAGATAGATGCACAAAAGGAATGCACTGACATAAAACTTAGCGGTAACCCTATACACCATCACCTACTTCCACGTTTTTCTTTTGGGCTTTCTTTCTTTCTTTTTTTCCCTTTCTTTCTTTTTTATTAAGCATGTGGTTTGTCAGTGGATGGCAGTATGGACGGATGATCATCTGCAGGCTCAAGTTAATATGAAATCCATGCAGGTTCCTTTCTTTTTTTTAAAGTGAAAATTAATGCATGGGTTGAAAAACAATTCAAGCAATTCAAGAAGAAATAAAAAATTAGGAAAAAATTTAATAAGAAATCTTTCACCTTTTTTTTTGGTGCAGGACAGCTCTGATAAATTCCACATCCACAGTAGGTTCTTTGCAGGCTCTCTCTCTGTGTGTGTGTGTGTGTGTGTGTGTGTGTGTGTGTGTGTGTGTGTGTGTGTGTGTGTGTGTGTGAGTGTCTCGCAGGATGTATTCCGATGATGGAGGAATAAAAAACAAAAAGAAAAAAAAATCCAAAAATCCAAGAATTTATGATGAGGGTCCTGGTGTATCAGAGGTGGAGATAACGACCTGCGCGCGCTCCATAGCTTAAACACGTAACATGCTGACTTGGCTGATGCTTTAATGTCTCACAGCATCCCTCTCTCTCTCTTCATCACACACACTTACACACACACACACACACACACACACACACACACGCACGCACACACACTCTCGCCAGCCTGTGCACAGTCACAGGTTCGGGTTCGGGTTCGGTTTCGGCTTCGTCCGCGCGCGTAATGCGGATTATTGGCTTCGGGTTAATTAAGGCGCCTCTCGCCGTTCGTCGCGCGCGCTTCTTCCTTGAGACGTATAGCGCACGCTCGACTTGAACTTCCACCAGCAGCAGCACCACCACCCCCCTGGATCTTATTCACTCATCTCCACTCGTCAGCAAAAGGATGCACTGCACTGTTCCTCCTCTCCCGACAAATGGATTTAATATATAAATATATCTAATAGATCTGTTCTTTTTATTCCCTTTCTTTTTTTCTTTTCCTCCAAGCCGTGGACGAGAAGATGGTATCAAGCAGAAGGACTCTGCAGCCGCCTACAATGATGAGCATTAAGAGCTGCAGCAGCTCTCCTCACTGCTCCTGCAGGGTTGCCAGATTGAAGCGGTTTTAACACCGTTATCTAGCTCTAGAGCCAAAAAAAAAAAAAAAAAAAAAAAAAAGGAAGAAATTATTTCTTATTTATCTTATGTTCATCTGAAAGTGTTTATGCAGCAGGTAGCACTACAGTCTCAAAGATCTAAGGTCCTGCCTTTTATCCTGTCATATGTTCACAACGTCTGCATGGGTTTCCTCAAAGTTCATTGGTTTCATCCTGTTCATCCGAACAACCCGGTAGATGAACCATCATAAACCTGGTGCTAGAACGTGGTCATGATAATAATCCTGGAGCATCTAGCTTGGCTCCAGACTCATTTAAACCATGAGGGGTGACTGCGAAGCAAAAATCCATGATGCCAAGGTTTCTCTACGTGTGTTTAGAGATTTAATTCAAATCATTAAATTTTTATTGGTATAGCTTTTTTAACAATGTACAATGTTTTAAAGCAGCTTTGCACAGATAAAACAGTTATGAAAAATTAATTCGTTTGTTCCTTATAATTTTAAGTTTGTCCCTAATGAGCAATCCGGTGGCATCTGTGCCAAGGAAAAACTCCATGAGATGACACAAGGAAGAAACCCGTCCTCATCTTGGTAGCACCGAATGTCCATTCATTACAGTTATTGAGGTGTGCAGTGATGGTGATTAAATGCAACCTGTAGTCCTGAGCCACGGTGCCGACATGAAGTCTAAAACCATCCTCAAAGGTCTTGTGCTGCTCCCTAATTTCATCCCCAGCAGCACAGAGTGGCCTCCAATCAAAAAAAAAACCTCCATCCAGAGGCAGGGTGCCAGGGTGAGGCAGGCATTTAAAGGATTTAAATATCTCTACTTGGCAACCTGGGTATTCGTGGTCTTTTAATCAGAATGTAGAGATGTTTGGTACCTTGGCTGAGTCTATAGAACTATAGAAGTCCAAAGATGTACTGTGTGTGTACAGAGAGGCTTTTGTGAGCTGTGTGAACGGAATACTACTTCATTAATGCCCCTCTTTCTCGCTCTCGGTCTCTTGATCTGTATGTATGGGGGGCTGGGGGACAACATATACAGGGTAATTTAACTGGTGACCACAAAGAACCCCACCAAAAAATCCCCAGAAAGAGCCAAAGGTTTCTTTGTGATGATTGATAAAGTCCTCACAAGGATAATAAGACAAACACTGCATGTGTGTGTGTGTGGTGTGTGTTGTGTTAAGACTGGCACAATGATGTAGGATTGCCACCTACCGACATCGCCACAGTTATCCTGCTTTTTTGCTCACTGAAAACCTGAATCATCACCGTATGTGGTTTCTTTTGTCACTAAATCATTGCAGACACCGTGAGAGTTTCTTTGACGCTTTCCTACAACAGAGCGAACAGAAGAACAATGAATTTCAACTTTATAGCAAAGTGGAAATATTATTTAGTGGACTTTAAGTTACAATGCATGTGATTATAAACTCCAGTTGCCAAATGCCTGGCTGACCAGGATCATGAATCATGTATCCCAGATGTCCACCAATGGATTTGACTGCAGGTGTCAGTGATGCAAGTGTATAAGATAGTGTTCAGTAGGGTTTCCCAGTCTACCACAGTGTCCTTCATTGTGCAGCCCAAAGCCACTACCGGCTCTTAGAAGGCAACCTGGCAACCCTTGAGTGAAATCCTCTGTCATTAGTAGAAGAAAAAAAAAAACTGTATACTCTGTTCAATGCAGCAGAATATTTTATTAAAAAAGACACAAATCTTCTTCCTGATTGTTTAAACAATAGAAGGAAGACACACTTTTATACATACACACACATATCAATTTATTTTCATTATACTTTTTTTATTGCCATAACACACCACTGTAGCTCCAAGCAAATGAAAATTCCCTACATTCAAATTGCCAATTTATTGGATTATGCCTCGATCTTGAGAAAGATATATCTCACGAATCTTCCGTCTTGTTAGCGTACCGAGAGCAAGGTGACCAAGGAAACCGATAATATGAACAGATGGCTAAATAATTAGTCATGACAATGTTTCTGTTATGAAGGCTTATGAAGCTACTTGTGGATGAATAAACATGCTCTATGGGCAATGCGTCAGTGGCACAGTCTCGAGCGAGACAGCATGTACAGCTATGACTCACTGACCTCATTCACGTGTCGCGTATATTTAGTCCTCTTCGTTTAGCGTTAGAGAACCGAATCTTCATTGTGTAGCAGATTTTAAGGTTGTGTCCGAATTCACGAGCAACTTTCTGACCTTATGTGTATACAACAGGGGTCTGATGGAGTATAGGAGAAGTGGTGAAAAGACATTAAAAGGGAATAACGATGCAGTTTTAATGGTTTTATAGCAAATGTTTTCTTTAGGGCAAATGTATATTCAGTGCTTTGAGCAATAAATCCTGATAATTATTACAAATACATTTAAACCAGACCTAATTGGTGCTACACCTTAAAAAGAATAAAGGGTCCTAAATGGTTCTTTGTTACGGTGTAACCTTTAATGTCAATGGAACCCAGCGGTAAGCCGTGTATTTCCCTCTCTAGGCCTTAAGCGGTGTCCTATTTGAATCAATCCACCTATTAATATTATCATTTTGATGCCAAGGCTATAAAAACCACATTATAGAGAAACGTGTCTCTATAAAAAGGTATTTCATACAGTAATGTCATCACTAAAGCACGGAACCCAAGGAACACAATTCAACACGTCTCCTTTCGCTGTAGCCGCAGCTCCATCGCCCGCATTCATCATGCACATGCACATGCATCATCTCTAGCAGAAGCATCGATATTAACCTCGTAAAAATACCTCCGGTTTTCCGTGCTTGTCTGGTTATTTTTCTGTGAATTTTTTCTGACTTTCATTTGGATCTAAAAACGAAGGCAAATTGTGTGGTTTAATAATTTTTTTTGCAAATTCTACATGAAAAAATATGCACAAGTATAGAAGATTTAAAGAAATACTAAAGCACTATTTTGACGATCCTCACAGTCTCCAGGTTTTTTTGAAAAGCCCATCTTGTAAGTGTATCTGCGACTAAATCGGTTTCTTTTCCTCCGTCAGTCAATGCAGAATAAAAAGAACAGATATTAAATCCACATGATTAGATTTAAGCAGTGCAGTTTGCTTCAGATGTGGGTTGCGAGCTCTGACTAGTGCGCTCTCTGACCGTCTAATTAAAACGACGTGAAAATGCAGACTTTTTTCTCCCATTAGGGGTCGCCAGAGCGGACCATCCACATGGATGCCCTTCCTAACCAAACCCCCCCTATTTATCTGGGCTTGGGACCAGCACTAAGGCTTGTGCAACCCTATTGGCTGGGGTTGGTTTCCTGACGGGGCTCGAACCCGGGCTCCAGCGGTGAGAGCACCGCATCCTAACCACTAGACCACCAGGGAACCTTAGGATACAGTGATTACATGGTTAAAAAAACCCTGCAGTGGTCTTACGGCAACAAGCAATTTGACGTCTTAAATCTGATTGTATAACGTGTACAGACACTTCACTCAAGAAAACGTGGGAATATTTAATAAACATTTATAAACGAAAATATATTCGAATGTAAGTCAGTGATTCTGTAGTGAAAGGTCTAAGCCAGCAGAGACGACCTTGATGGCCTTGACGGCCCACTACTGCTGGAACTTTTCCATTTCACAAAAAAAGACAAAAGTGTTTTTTTTTTTTAAAAACATTCACCGAACAGTAACATCTGTAAAGCAGGGTATTTGGTATTTGGATCTTCATGGTCGTTTTTTTTTTTTTTTTACAAATATTATTTATATTCTTTTACTGATAATAAAAATATTAATGACGTATGAAATATGAAGGTGTTTTCTTTTTGAAGGACTCAGTCGGGGTCACTAAGTTGTTCTCATACTAATAACAAAATTGGTTTATTGATTGAACATTTTTTTATTTTTTTTGAAAACAAAAATGCTTCTTCTATGGAATCATTGTGAAAACCTATTTTGGTTCTTCTTGGCGCCTTTTGGACTTTTTCGGAGTGTGATATTAATCACTCTTCCTCTTTCTCTTTTGCAGAAATAATAAGTCAAAATATGAATAAGTAAAATGGTAGTCTGCAGAGTTAAGGCCAGCAAACTGTGACAAAAAGATTGCATCATTTTTTTTTTTTTTTTTTGTAGCACCTACAATTTTAAAGTCAGATTATAACAATCCATATTGTTAAAAAAATGAATAAAATTCAAGGTCTGGTTGCAACACTTAGTCATGAACTTTGGGAACTTTGATTTGAATACCAATTCTTTAGTCAGACAAAATGTTAACGTCTGTGCATCGTTTATGTGGGAACTTCTTCAACTTTAGCAACTTCGTCACAATTGCATGTCTGCTTTCTTATATTTAAACCGAGCAGGATTTTAGACAGTGAAGACCATGTGACCACCATGTAGAAGGACGACTTGAGTCTGACATCAACCTTCTAACACTCTAACATCTCAAAATCTACTTCAACTCTCCTAGTTTTTTTTTATTGTATGTTTTTTTGTATACACATTTGTTTGCATTCTATTGCCTGTCAGTGAACAGTATGAATAAAAATACATATATGATGTTCAGGATGAGGTCTTGAGGTTTTGAGTCTGGTTCCTCTCAAGGGTTCTTCCTCATGAAGTTTCATTAAGTTTCATGAGTTTTTCCTTCATCACTGTTACCACTGGCTGGATTCTTAAGAATAACGTTAAGGGACTAAAAGTTGATTGTATATTTTTTTTGCAATGCTGCTTTAGTAAATTTATGCAAATAAAATGTACTTGAATTGAACAGTTTATTTATCTTACATTTTTTTCTATGTCGGTCTTTTGATCATGTTGCTTTTTATTTCCAAATGTAATAAAAAAAAATGTTTTATTACTTTTAACATTTACATTGCGTTTTATTGAATGGTTTAAATGCGCAGGTGCTCAAATACTTTATGGGATAAAAATTCGATAAAATGAATTGGTCTGAAAATGACTAAAATGTGATGAAATCATTATGAACCATTTTATAAATACCTTTTTTTAACCATTATATAAATATTTTATAACATTTCTATGTTTTGTGGTACTCTTGAACAACCCATGTGTAAAAAAAAACTGAACGAGCGAACGGAAAACCATCAGCCCATAACCATTAGTGTCTTCATCCAACATTCTGGCTTTTCTGTGAGAAGTTTATATGGATCACCACATGCATTTCAAAAGCAACAGGAAATTGTAGTCTGACGCATGTCCTCTTCTTTTAATAAATTGTCTGCGATCGCAGAATACGTTTCTCTAGAGTGTGGGTTTTTCTTCATAAAAAAGTCGACCAATGTAAATGAATTGATTCCAGATCAGGATTGGGTGTTAACATGGACAAAATGAAATAATAGAAATATTAAACATTTTTGGGCATTGATCATATTTGGTATTATGAGATTTTGATTACAAAACTTTTTGCGATTAAAAGATTACAGATTACAAAAGATTTTCTCTTTCTTGTCTTAACAATAAAAGGACGTTTTCTTCCTTTTTCTGCTCTCGAGTTTCATAAATAGAAAAAGAACAAATGAGTCTAAATAAAGAAATGAATAAACGCAGGGTACACAGACTTTGATCCACTAAACAGATCCAGTTAATTCCATTGCATTCATTTGTTCATGTAGAATGTTCACATCCTGGTGTAATTGATGTTCCTTTACAAAAATATAACAGAATATCCTGAATATATGTCCGATTCATGTAGCCGAGTAGAAATGCTGAGACATTGTGTGCTTTACTCCACATGATTCCTATAAACACTACTTTTCCCTCTAAAAAAATCCAATGTACTGCGTAGTATTTGCCGTTTATCACAAATGCTTCTAAGAAACCGATTTTCTCAACCGGTTTGACGGAAATGAACGTTTTCTCAGTAAACGAGTGGCGCCGTATAGTGCCTTTCTTTTGTCTCCGCCGAAAGCAGCCAAACATGAAGTATTTACACAACAACAAAGTAACCCTGTTATGTCACTTCAAACCTTTTCTCCCTAAAAAACAGGGGCTCGGTTTCTCCCGCTTCTTTATTTCCTCCGTGTTTTGAGACAGAGGTGAGCTTTATAAATCATTCACACGTTGTACATTTCATTACGCTGTGTTCACTTCATCCATGTTGGGACTCGAGATCGAGTCTATAATGAGCTCTCGACTTACCTACGTAACGCCATTCGAAGAAACCTGGGTGCAGGTTACATGGATTACAAAACTGCAGATGGCTTTTAGGGGCAGGGAAGAAAAATGACGAATGATCAATATGATTACGTCTGTCCAAGTGTTACATGGTTGGAGTGTAAAATGTGCAGGTGCTGCAAAGCTTGTGGCATGATAAAGAAATTACAAAGCTGCAAATGCTATGCAGGATTCTGTGTTACATAAGTGCAGATGGATGATGCAGATGTTATGCAGATGCCGATTTTATATACAGACCGGTATTACATGGGTGTGTGTTGCTGAATTGCAAGTGTGGTTTGTACTTGTGTATTCTTGTGTGTATGCTCATGCTAATGTGTTACACAGGTGCAGGTGTTACACAGCTGTGGGTGTTACAGCCAGACTGGCATTACACAAGTGTAGACATTACACATAGGGAGCAGTTGTTACTCAAGTGAAGGTTTGGTGTTACACTTGGCTGGTGTTACAGGGGTTACACAAGCACAGGTGTTACACAAATGCCTGTGTTTCACAAAGGCTGGCATTACACGGGTGCAGGTGTTACACAAAGGCTGATGCTACATAGGTGCGGGGGTTACATATGCACAGACGTTACACAAATGCCTACATTACACAATGCTGGATTACACAGATGCACGTGTTACACATAGGCTGGTGTTGTACAGATACAGGTGTTACACATAGCCTGGCGTTACATAGATGCGTGTGTTACACACAGTCCGGTGTTAAACAGATAAATGGGTTCTATATGCACAGGTGTTACACAAATGCCCACATGACACAAAGCCTGGTCGTGACACACATGCACGTGTTACACATAGGCTGGTGTCACACAGATACAGGTGTTACACATAGCCTGGCATTACCCAGATGCACGCGTTACACACAGGCCGGTGTTAAACAGGTGAAGGGGTTACATATGCACAGGTGTTACACAAATCTCTGCATTACCTATAGGCGGGCGTTACACGTGTGCGGATTTTATATCAGCGAAGGTGTTACACAAGTGCAGATGTTACACCAGAAAGGTTAGTACGTAGTTTCGATTCTCATATCGAAGCACAGGTGCAGGTGTTACACAGCTGTAGGTATTACAGGTGTTACACAGCTGTTAGTTGCTGTTGCAGTGAGAACACAGGAACTTTGCTGTACAGGGTGATAAACTGTAGGTTCAGGTGTTACACAAAACACACTACTTGTTTGATGCTGTCAGTTTGATGTTTGAACTCTGCACTTACATGGGATCTGTAAGAAATGTATACAAAGCGCATTCTCATTAAAAAGCTTGATTGGAGGGATCTGGTTATTTGACCAAACCCCTCTTGCTTGTTATTATCTGTGTACATTCCCGAAGTTTCTCGCTAGCTGGCTACATGGATCGGAAGCAATCAGATTGAATTTCGCACACATTATCAGAGGAAAACTGCAAGCGATCTGTAATGCAGCTTGGGGCTTTTCCGAGTCACGACTAGACATTCGGGAGCATTAGCGGTTCCAATCTCAAATATAAGTAGAACAGAAACCAATAAAAAAAACTTTTCTCACAAAGAGGAAAATGATCACTGTGGGTAATGGTTATATAACTCTTTAGTGAAAACACTGTTTCTCTATAAGGCATGGTAATGTATTTTGACAAATTTGCCCGACTCAGCAGTTAGCATACGCTTTGAGAAATGAACGCGTAAATGTAAAATACGTTTCATTTCTTTGAAATTGATAATAGGGTGAATGACAAATAAAAAGCTGGCATGCGGGATAGATGGTTGGCTTGGTGCATAGCCGGCTTGATGGATGGATGGATGGATTGATATATAGGTATTGAGAGCACACGGCTACAATATGCCTGGACTTGTTAGAAGGACGAACTGAGCAGGATGATTTGCTTGTGTGAGATTTACGCGAGTTTCGGGCGTTGCGGCACTACTTTTTTTCTTTTCTTTGTTTCTATGTGTATTTGAATTAATAACAAATATATTAAACAAGCAAAAGTATTCAGACACGCACCATTTTAAGGTCTTATGTGGGTTCTTCTGCAAAGTTGGAAGCACACGATTGTATGCTTTTGGATTTCGAATGAAATTTTCCCTTTGCTTGAACTCCAAAAATCCAAATCCAAACCTGTTCCAGTATGATAATGCTCCTGTGCACAAAGCCAGCTCCATGAAGGTATGTGTTGGCAAAGAAAAAAAACCCTTCTGGAATGAATTGGAATGCTGCCTGAACTCCAAGCCTCCTCAACTTACCGCATCTCATCTGTCTGAATGAGCAAGAATCTCCAACACACCAAAATCCTGTGGAACATCTTCCCAGTAGAGTAGAGATTATTATCACATCGAATAGGGACTAAATGTCTAATGGTGAAATGTCCAAAAATGTAATGGACAGGTGTCCACAAACTGGTCACCTTGCATCTGATCTTTGGTAGAAAGAAAAAAAAATTACAATCTATAGAAGTTTCTTGGAAAAACTTCAAGCGGTTATAAGCCAAAGCGAGAGACAAGCCTTTGTAAAGATTATCTGCTAAGACTGACATTGAATTATTAACACAGCTGTCCCACCGCTCTTGTCTTCTCCCTGTACACTTAATTATTAAATGCCTCTTCATAAAGTAGAAAGCCCATATGATAAAGCCCATGTGGAGAAGAACAGACGAGCTGCCTTCTCTGAACCCGTGAAGAACACTATGCCTTTTTCAACAGCACCTGAAGCACGAGGAAATGCTAGTGCGTACGGCAAGTCACATGGGTCCTAAGACAGACTGCTTAATCAGCCTTGAAACGAACCAAGAAATGCCAGGATAATTAAACCCTGGTCTTCATTATGCTTTAGCATTCATCTCACATATACGGCTGAGCGCATGTGGAGAACGTTCCTGTAGGAAATAGGAGAGAAAGCACGGTCAGCGTTTCATGTTTCAGGGAACATCTTTGCTAGCTGTTCTACAGCATGTCCTACTTTTTTTTTTCCTGAATGAACTCGGTGTACATTCAAGGTAATGTGCTTTTTTTTTTTTGTTCGGTTGTATAAGAGTGCTGAGATACTTTGTGCGTTCGCTGCTCTCTGCTTCCTACACTGTGATTTGTCAAATGTGTGCTTGATAAAAAAAAGAAAGGAAAAGAAAGGAAAATGAAATGCCGCTGTGGTGTATGTTGCATTTATTTGTTTTTCATTTTCGAAATGAAAATTAGGAAAAACAAAAAAACTCGCCTTTTTTATTCATTTACTTTTTGTTGTTGTTTATTTCTGGGCGCAGACTAAAAAGTGAAAAAAAAATCCCGCCTCATTGTTTATTTTTTTTAGCTGTTTCTCTGCGAAAAGCCAAAAAATCTAATATTTATGAAATCGAATATACAATTAAACACTCGGGTAGTTCACAGTCAGTTTGATCAGCTTTATAAATAACCGTTACCATAGTAACGTACGATTACAGTTCCATACAGAGTGAGACAGCTATCGTAAAAATTTCCTAATGACCTCATGGAGCTACACTGAGGATTCTTGCATGTACGCAATAAAAATAAAATGATATGGCACTACTTTATCTCTGTGTGTAATTCGGACCAGCAGATTACTAGATCTAAGGTAAAGATGATACAGCACCCCAGGAGCACAAAGGGCTGAGGGCCTTGCTCAAGAGCCCAGTAGTGGCTTTACACCACTGCGTCTGATGCTTTGCATCGGACTTGTCAAGTCAAGTCAAGTCAAGTCAAGTCAAGTCAAGTCAAGTTTATTTCTATTGTGTTTTTCACAACAGACATTGTCTCAAAGCAGCTTTACAGACTTTAACAGTGAAGGTGAATGGTGTGTATTTGTCCCTGATGAGCAGCCATGGAGACTGTGGCAAGGCAAAACTCCTTAAGATGTTATGAGGAAGAAACCTTAAGAGGAACCAGACTCAAAAAGGGAACCCATCCTCATTTGGGTGACATCAAGAGTGTGATTATAATCTTTAAACAATACAGAACACTGGAAAGTGAGAACTAAAATGAGCACTGGAGTGTGTGATTATGAGTAATGTCCTTTCTACAGTCTTATACATTCATTTGTGGTTATAAAACCAGGAGCTACTGAGCAACTCATAAAATAGCTCATTTGAAATCATCACAGATCCAACACCAGCTTCTCCATGCCAGAGCCTTCAAACACTCAAGAAGGTCCAATGTCAAAACTCCACATGTAGTGGAATACAATTGGCGCTGGTACGTCTCTAGATGGTTCGGGATATTTGCGGGTCATCATCTACTTCTTTAAAGGTCTACAATCTTCATAAGGTGGGACGTGACTGGGGCTGGACTTGGTGATGTGAGGCTTGGATGCAGGTGCTCGACCATGGAAACCCATTTCATGAAGATCTCTATGCATTGTTTTTGAGCTAATCTGAAGGCCACATGTTTGGAGGTCTGTAGCTCTGACACTGCAGAAAATTTGGCGACTTCTGTGCATCCGCTGACCCGCTCTGTGATTCTACGTGGCCTAACACTTGGTGGCTGAGTTGTTGTTGTTGCTGGACTTATTGCACAGGTGGCATCCTGTCACGGTACCACGCTGGAATTCACAGAGCTTATTCATTTCAAAAGAGGCAGGAAAAAAGAACCAGACATAGTCTCAGAAAAATGTTTGCAGAAATCACATTAACCATTATCTCAATAAACAGATATTTCAAATATCACATTTGAAATATAAACTTATGAGAGATGTGGCTTTCAATACATTACTTTTCTGGATTGCTCCAGAACTGATTTCACGTATTTGTATATAAAATAAATAAAAGATTGTTTAGTGTGGTACAATTGTGGTGTGGGGGTGCACCAACAGGTAAAAAAAAAAAATTGCATTGAACCTGGACCTCCTTGTCCCTCTATACATCCATCAGTAAAACTAAAGACGAACCTAAACTGATGAAAATAAGTGAATTGAGTGTATAGAGGGGGGGGAAAAGGATCATAACTTAAGGAGGAAATGAGAGCACTTTAGCTGGAGATTGTCAGTCTTATGTGTATGTCTTCGGAAAAGGAGTCTGTGTCATGCTAAATGCCTGTCTGAAGTTATTTCCATCTGAAGTGGAAATGCTTCGAATTAATTACAGTCTCAGACAAGAACTGAGCAAATTTACAAGGGAAAGCCCTCTTTTTGGTCCTGCTTCATGTGTGATTGATTTAATGACTGTTAAAGTATTATGTACATGTGCTCCAGCAGTAGATTGGATCAAATATGGAATCACAGTTATTGTTGTCAACGAGGGAATACCACCTTTTAATTAGTATAAAAGCGTGGTGTGATGAAAACAGTATGCAAATGATATGCAAATCATTTAACATTTATTAAATCCTACACCAACTACACTATACCTCGAATATACCGCATCCTAAGACTGATTTTATTTTTTTAACTGATGATGATATTACTTATGAAAAAAATTGAGTTCATATGTGAAACACACTTTACGAAAAAAAGTATTGGGACACGACTTTCCAGCCAGATATTGTTCTTCACTTGAACTAAGAGACCCAAACCTGGTTCCAGCATGGCAATGCCCCTGTGCACAAATCCAGCTTCATGAACATCTGCTTTACACAGACTGCAAATTATTTTGGACTTCTTTGGCCACCAACGTAAGAACATTGTGTATGAATGAGCACAAACATCCACATAATCTAGTAGAACATCCTTGCAGAAAAGTGGAGGGTATTGTAGGAGCAAATGGGATAGATAGATAGATAGATAGATAGATAGATAGATAGATAGATAGATAGATAGATAGACAGATAGATAGATAGATAGATAGATAGATAGATAGATAGATAGATAGATAGATAGATAGATAGATGGATAGATGGATGACACGGATGGATGGATGACATGGTTAAAGCCGAGTTTAGCACAACCCATATATAAACATCTCAGCACTTCCTCTAGCACTCATTTCCCCCATGTAAGAGTGCAGGAGGTGAAGAAAGCGAACCCTGAAACACATTAAAACAGTGCCTGGATGCAGCAGATTAGCACTGAGGCGTACAGTCAGAAGAGCCAAACAATTCATCTATAATTCATAGTAAGTGAGAACACATACATATCAACTTCAGGAAGTTCAGAAAAAAAGAATCTTTGATGTTCTGGAGGAAGGGGTTGCTGCTGTGCTGGGGAGTGGGGCGGGGGGGGGTGAATACGGTGTCTTGTGGATCTGTTGCAGTAATGCAAATATTTAGCGGGCCGAATAAACGGCGAAAGAGCAGTCGAAGCAACGGCAGTATGGAATATTAAATAGAAAGCAAATTCCTGTAAACATGTCTCCTCATAGTATCAGGGATGGGAAATACTGTGGACCCTCGAGGCCCTTCCTCTGAAACTTGCTCAATTTGCTGAACTCGATGTCTTACAGTTTTGCATATTCGTGTCATGTGCTGCATAAACGATGATGCAGTCGTGTGATGTTTTTTATGATTACCTTCTGTTTTGTATGAAGATTTCTGCGTAATTATTATTTATTATTCTGAATATTTAATGTGAGATCTAAACACTGATGCTGTAGTATACAGTGGGCTAACATATTTCAGTAAATGTACTTCAATTATCATTTAATTTTTTGATACTGAGTATTAAAGATAGTAGCATATTTTACTCCTAACTCAACTACATTTATGATTTAATAGATGTTCTTTTTATTCCACTATATTTTAATTAACAAGGATCGCTACCAATTACATTTTGCACCTTTGCTGAAGATATTAAGCCCCAACACTCCGTTACACACATCTGCTGCCTTTGAGTGACTTTTTCCTTTTTTTTTTTTTTTGCTGGCCTTTTTTCATTTCAAAAAGAGTTCGAATAAATTCCAAAAATCTTTGAGAAACATTTTACAAGTTGAATAAAAATATTGGCCTTCTTCAAAACTGAGAGCTGCATCACATCACAGTCAGCTCGGAATATTTGCTTTTAATTTATCTAAAATCATTTACATTCATTTTATTCGTCAAGTCAAGTCAAGCTTATTTCTATTGCGCTTTTCACAACAGACATTGTTTTAAAGCAGCTTTACCGAAATCAACAGTAAAGGTGAACGGTGTGTATTTATCCCTGATGAGCAGCCGTGGTGACTGTGGCAAGTAAAAACCCCCTTAGATGTTATGAGGAAGAAACCTTGAGAGGAACCAGACTCAAAAGGGGAACCCATCCTCATTTGCGTGACATCAAGAGTTTGATCATAAATCTTTCAACAATACAGAACACTGGAGAGTGAGAACTAACATGATTACTGGAGTATAAGATTATAAGTGATGTTCTTTCTAGAGTCATCTACAGTCTATATGGTTAGTAGCTCCTAGTTTTATGAGCTCAACATTTGTGATCATCACAGCACCAGCTTCTCCATTCCAGAGCCTTTAAACACTCCAGGAGGTCCAATGTCAAAACCACACATGTAGCGGGATCCGATTGGCACTGGTACGTCTCTAGATGGTTCGGGATGTTTGCAAATTCGGCATCTACTTCTTCAAAGGTCCATAATCATCATGAGGTGGGACGTGACTGGAGTTGGCCAACTGAATTATTCGTCCATTGAATAATAACGGCTCTTCTATGGTGGTACATGATGCAGTCGTTTTATTTGTTTGTCTTTTTTTTTTAGACTGACTTGCGTTTTGTAAAAACTGTTGTGTTGATGGTTAATGCAGTGTTCATGTGTACACTTTGATTTGTATTTTAGAAAAAAACCCCACAATTTTGACTTTTTAGCGAAATGGTGTTGAAGACGTGCATTTTTGAGTCTACGTTCAATACGAGTCAAATACTCAAATACTGATAGTTTAACTCAAGTCATATTTGAATTGGTGACTTTGTCTTGTAATTAAGTAGGTTTTGCAGTGAAGTATCAATACTTTTACTTAGGTATAATATTCAGGTTCTCTTTACACTGTAATTATAATTAGCTACTTAAAATAGACCAGTTTATTAAAAGCTAAAGTTGCAGTGCTCGATCCGAAGCGCGAGTAGAAGGTTCTGAATGCTTGTTTAAAAAGAAACCGAGTACCAACAGGCAACATGGCTGATAACAAGCAGTTGCCTCTTTCTCGATCCATATTGATTGGATATTTGTGGACTGCATCATTAGTTTTTTTCAGTTTACAGTATGTAGCCCTGGGCGGCACATGGACACTTTTTTTCAGCTGCAGTGTGGGAATAAAAGTTGTTATATCCTAAGTAACGTTTCCTTTATCGCTCACCTGGAACATTAAGAATACCTCCATCATTTTGTTCCAGTTCCCATTCCATTTAAGCACCTGAACATTTGCACTTTAGGTTCAAAAATTCATCTGCATTCATGTCTCGTCTTATTTATAATAAAAAGCCGATATCATGACGATTATGGGAAGATGATAGACGTCAGAATCGCTTCAAAACTTCTGTTAAATCGTGCTGTGTGATCAAACTGCACATCTTAGAGTGGCCAGCCTAAAGCACACCTGTGCGATAATCACCCTGTCTAATCAGCATCTTGATCTGCCACACCTGCGAGGTGGGTGGATTTTCTCGGTAAAGTTAGAAGTTCTCACTAACACAGATTTGGACAGATTTGTGAACAATATTTAAGTCTTAGATCGTTAAGTTCAGCTCATGAAAAATGGGGGTTAAAAACAAATATGCTGCGTTTATAATTTTGTTCAGTGTAGCATAAAGATATTATGAGTGGTGAGGTAAAGAACACTGATCATCTCCCCATCATGGCACCTGTTAGTGGGTGGATTTATTTATTAGGCAGCAAATGAATATTTTGCCCTCAAAATTGATGTGTTAGAAGAAAAAATGGGTGAGCGTAAGGATTTAGGTTTGAGTTAAACAAGGACCAAATTGTGACGTCTAGACGACTGGGTCAGAGCATCTCCAAAACTACAGCTCTTTTGAGATGTTCCTGGTCTGCAGTAGTCTATTAAAAGTGCACCAAGAAAGGAACAGTGGTGAACCGGCGACAGGGTCGTGGGCGGTCGAGGTTCATCAATGCACGTAAGGAAAAAAGGATGGTCCGTGTGGTCCGATCCAACAGACGAGCTCCTGTAGCTCAAACTGCTGAAGAAGTTCATGCTGTTGATGAACTGTTTTGGCAGCAAAAGGGGGACCAACACAATATAAGGCAGGTGGTCATAATGTTATGCCTGGTTGGTTAAGTTGCTCTGGATAAAAGCGTCTGCCAAATTCCAATCATCTTTATGTATATACAAACATATATTAGTGTATTTTAGAGAAATTGTAGCTCATTGGTTACAAATTCATCTATAATTCATATTAAGGGAGATTATATATTACCTTCAAGAAGTTTTCCACAAGCTGTCACTGGTGTTACTGCTAATTTGTTGGTCATTCTGGAGAAGGGCATTTGCCAAATGCCATAAATGTAAATGTAAAATGAAAGACTGTGAATTGTCAAGGGTGAAGGATTCAATCTGAGTTTTTCAAAGAAGCTTGTAAAAGTTATAATTAATAGAGTATTCGAGAGCTAATGACTAAAATAGCACAAGAGAACAAGATTCTACCGATGATTTCAAAACCACGTCATTGTCTTATTTACCATTGGATTTTGGAGCTGAAGGCCGGAAGTTCAAATCCTAGCCAGCCATTCTTGGGCCCCTGAGCAAGGCCCTTAAACCTATAGCTTCTCAGTAGTGAGTATTTTTTTAAATTTAAACATTACATTTTTATTTGTTTTATTGTAAATAGAATATGATTTTTTTTTATTTGCAAATAATTTCATTTTGTTTTCATTCACATTCCCAACATTTTTGTAGTTGTAGATGGTATTTTTAGTCTAGGATCTAATAAATTAGTATTAGGATGTATTTATTTAAAAAAAATCAAAACATTAGATAAGGACATCTGCCATATAAAATTTAAAACGTGGGAGTGGCAGAAGTTGTCATTTCAGTGCCACCGTTCTACCCTACCTTGAGAAAAGATCCTAACCCCTAACCCCCAGACACTGTAGTTACATTGGAAATGCTAAATGAATATATTCTATTCTATTGCAGAATGTAACCTTGATAACCTGTGATATGGATTACAGATTTTCTCAGTTGCTTTGGAGCATTTCTCCGACCAGAAATGAGATTCTCTAAACTACTTGTTCAACCTCCACATCATGGAGTCTCTGCTGGTGCCCATCATAAAAGCATTTCGTGTTGCTTTGAACTAAATGCGAATGCTTAAGTACATTCATTTAATTGATTGCGTACAAGTGTCTGCTCTTTCTTACATTATCAGTTGTTTATGTCGTGTTGATCAAAATATATCCTACTGATTCTCACCTTAATAGTTTTAACAAAATTTAAATTCAAATTTCATTTCTGATCAGAAAAACTGTAAACTTTGATAAATTGAGAAATTGTACAGATAAACCTTGAATGTCAGTAATTGAGGCGAGTGTACGGCATCAGTTCTCTAAATTAAGCTGTTAAATGAATTCTGTTCGGTTTCTAGCAATCAACATTCCACATACAGTAATGTGTGTGTTCGTGCTGTTGAGATTCGTAGATGCCGTGGGGAGGAAATTGAGCCAACGCATTTTCAATCATTGTAACAAAAACCGTAGTTTACATCAGGAAATTCCGAAACCATGCGCCATCATACTGCCAACATGACTAAACATTTAAACAATCTTGCTTGTGAACAATGACAAAAAGACTTCCGATGATGTTCTTTGGCACCAATACTCACTTTTGAGAGATGAACTACAGATTTTGAGAAAAGTACAGGCTTTTGAAAGTAATCCATTGTGCTGTGCTGTTTGTACTAATTCTTTTTGAGAAGCAAGAAATGCTCGAAAGCAACTGAGAAAAAAACTCTAGCAACTTTGAGAACATTGAGCCAAAGACAAATGATGAGAACTAGGCCGCAGAGGAGAAAACTACATCCCCGCTGTTGGTTTTGTTCTGAAACGGACAACGTGTAGACAGGTTTCAATCATAACTGACGCATCCACCGGCTTCCTCCCTCAGATCTCCTTTGAGATCTCTTTTTGGCCGGTCTTATCTGTCAGCTTTCATTACATCAGCCCAGGCCTCTGACCTTTCCCATGTAGCATGAGGGATGCCAAGATAGAGGCCAAATGAAATCAAGAGCAACCCATGAAAGTCAATGTGTACCCTCGCTTGGTGCACCTCCTGGTCCCCTGAGATCGTGTATTCCTTTTTTCAGCCCTCGCTTCATTTTTTATCAAAGAGCGATACACTGTGTCTTGAAAATAAAAAGTGAAACCAGTTCCCATGTAAGAACACTATGAATAATAGGCTGTGTTTAGAAGTATGGGGTAAAAAGCTTCATGTATAGTGAATCTAGACCTGAAGAGTAATGCTGGGTGAGGTTTTGGTTTTGCTCAGAAGAGAAAATTCAAAGTGCTTCACAGCACTTATCATCAACTGAATTGCACTTAATGCATTTCCCATAATTCAGCATGTTCTTATTAAATCTTAAAAACTAAACAAAGCAAACAAAAAAATGGCTTAGCTCCCAGCTCTTCACACGTTTTTTTTCCTGATCCTCCTCATTTTAGATCAAGTGCTAGTGCTGTTAGTGGACACTCTAATTACCAACCAGCTTAGAAGCTGATGAGTTGATTAGCTTGATTATAGCATTCATTCTGTATTGAGTCATTTTGATGAAGGTGAATGCCCCTGAAGATTGGATTTTTGGGCGCTTAGACAGACCTCATTATGTCAACCAGAAGAACTATTTCATCAGTTTGCAATTAGCAGTTATTTCGAACATCTGCATGATGATCTGTATCTTCTGCTAATGCCTATATCCCTTAATATCAATCAGATGAAAATGAAAGATAGCAAACAGGAGCAGGAGACGCTAAAATCCGCTTTCCTGAGTCACATGGACTAATTAGCATTTACATGCAAATAAATGTGCATGCATTTGCATAAACATGAGTGTGCATTTCTTTTTGCTTGCCACTTAACACCGTTTTAGACATCATCAGAGAAAAGTATATTTAAAACAAATGCCTGTGTAGTGTAGATAAAATAGGCTTGTTGGGGCTGGTTGCACCAACAGGGGGTTACCCCAGCTGAGTTTTATTTCGTTCGTTCATTCGTTTGTTCGCAATAATCATTTAACATGGGTCAGATTAATGTGAACAATATGCACAAGGCATGAACACACGTTTGACTGGAATACAGAACATTGCACCATATCTCTCTTACACATACACACACTGATTTACATCTGCAGGGCAATTTAGAACAGCCAATTACACTAACACCATGCTTCTGGGACAAGGAGTTGGAGGAACCCAAAGGAAACACAGACACAGATACAGGAAGGAAAACAAAAAGCTCAAGACAGACAGCCACTAGGGCTCAGCTTTGAAGTCCAGGCCCTGGAGCTGGGAAGCAAGAAATGAACCTGCAGCACTCCAGGCTACCTTTGGTTGCAACTTTCTGGCCATAAAGCTATGATCATTGCAACTGGTTAGAAGTTCTGGTTGGATAATTACATTTTGAATATACTATCATAAACGTTGCTTGTACTTATGTTGGTGTTTGCTTTTTTTTTGGGTCTAATACTAATAATATGTATAAGCAAGTTAAAACAGAGGTGTGAAGAGGAAATCATACAAAAAGAAAAAGAAAACATATAAATACCTTAATGCTAAACTTACACTATTACAAGTTCAAAGTCACCGATACCAATGACTCGACTGTAAGTCTTCAAGTATCTGATTTGAGCAGTACTTGAGTATTTGACCCGTATTGAACGTAGGCTCAAAGATGCACAAGTCCTCAACACCAATACACACGTTAGTGAAGAGCCAAGAACAGTTGATTTGTGAGGTTTTATTTCCTACAATCCAAATCAAATTATACACCTTAAAACTGCATTAGCCATCAACATGACAACCTCGTCAACACGCCAGAATGAAACGAAGATCAAATACGTCAGTCAAAAAAAGAAGCAAATTAGTAAAGCAACCTTTTAAAAAGCGATCTTAAGTTAATTAAATGACAATATCATGTCACTAAGTAGAAGAACCTTTAGTATTTAATTGACAAATAAAATGAAAGTAAATATCTCCTATTATAGCCAGTAAATAAGCTAAATGTAATTGCTAATAGTAAATGTCAATAAAAATACAGTGGAGTCAAAAATAAACATATCGAAATATAAATGTAGTTGAGTAGAGCGTAAAAGTTACTTATATATTTGATACTCAATAAAAGTAGAAAGTAGCCAGAAAATTGCTACATTTACTCAAATACTTTACACCATTTCATACTTTTGTTTATAAGCAGTTATAAGCAAAAATATAGTAACCCAGGCTGCTTATCAAAATGGATTCAAGCATGACTTTGGTTCAAATCCAGAAAATCGTCTCTGAAAATGGTCTAAACCAGGGGTCTCCAAGAAAGGGCCAGTCTGGGTGCAGGTTTCCATTCCAACCAATCAATGGTCACACATGATAGTCATTGAAAATGAAGATCATTAGATTTGAACAGGTAGAATTTGGTGTGGACTTGCTTGGTTGGAATAAAAACCTGCACCCACACTGGCCCTTTCTGGAAAAGATTGGAGACCCCTGGTCTAAATAATGATCTAATTGAATTTCAGTAAACTTATGCGTTGGTGGTACAGGAACCAGACGTCATCACCGCCGTAATCTGAAGGTAACCAGACTGATATCTCAGTTTGACAACGTAAAAAAGCTGTCAGATTGTCTGGTGCACTTCCATGTTTATACACTTGCAGCCTTTGGTTTCTAGCAGTTTCATAAGAATGATGTAAAGCTTTTTTTTAAAGAAGATACCATTGCCAGGCTGGACGAAAGTTAAAAGTGTGGAGTCATTGGTGAAAAAATGCTTGCTGTGTAACCAGTGGCTGGAAAAGTGGCTAGGGTTTCGTCAAATCAAGGAAATGGCCCCTTTGTATAAAAAAAGGTGGGTCATTGATTGATTGATTGATTGATTCAATCATTTTAAGTGACTGCTTTATCCTGGATAGGTTTTTGCTGTCTATCCTGGAAATACTGAGTACAAAGTGGGATTCTGCTATGTTGGACCTGGTCATGTTTATTGAGAAAGCATACCAGACCACCCAGACTCTGATACCAGGTCACGAAGCTTAGCCATGTGAAACTCAAATTAAATTGCCCCTGGATAGGCATGAGATTTGTTGTAGGTGGCTTCTAACCATGCACCAATAGTAAGAAGTGTGTAGAAAATGGGGGTGTGGTTTAGTGGGAGTTTGTAGCAGGAGAATGTGTTTAATGGCGATTTACACTTAACATAATGGTTGGAAAGTGTTTAAGTAAATGTACTTCGTTGCTGTACTTTATTGGTTACTTTCTTATTTTACAGAGTATCAAAGTTAACAGCAACTATTACTCTCTACTCAACTACGTTTATATTTCAACAGATGTACTTTTTACTGCACTAAATTTTGATTGACGATGAGTGTTACTAATTACATTTTGCACCTCTGATGAAGACGTCATTAAGGATCAACACTCTTCTACCCACATCTGCTGCCTGTGAGAGACTTTTTATCCCTGCTGGCCTCATTTTCAGTCCAAAAAGAGCTGGAATCAATTCCAAATCTCCGAGAAGCAGCTTTTGTTGAAGTTGAATTCAAATATTGGCCTCTCTCTGAGACTGAGAGCTGCATCAAATCACACTCAACTCTAAATATTTGGGTCTTGGTTTGTTTTTTAAGGAAATAAAACCACACAAATTAAGAGTTTTCACTTTCGTTGGTCTTGGTGTTGAGGACTGGTGCATCTTTAAACCAACGTTCAATACGAGTCAAAAACTCAAGTACTGTTTAAATCAGATACTCAACACTTTTACTTAAGTCTTTTTTGAATCCGTGACTTGTAATAGAGTTTCGCAATAAGTTACCTATACTTTTACTCAAGCATGATTTTGGAGTCTTTATACCTAAACATAAATCTGTGACGGCATTGAACATCTGATGATGCTCAATCATCACTAAGCAAAGGTTTTTTTTCTTCTAAAAAGAAGCTGGTTCTACTTTTTGGATTATGATCTGCAATGCTGTACCAAGTCTCCACTGTCGTATCTTTGCTTTCTCTAAAATAACAAAAGATCCATTTGGATTTAGCAAACCCCAGATTGCACTTTCATCCCACCAGCATTGACTTTCCCTCATCAATCAACAGAGTTCTACAAAAAAGACATTAAAAACATTGGAGCACCCCCCTCCCGCCCCCTCCAGAAAAAGCCCCACTGCTTTTATACGCAGGTCAATAATGAATCCGAAAGAATCTATTGTAATATAATATGCTATAAATGATTAAATTCCTTACTTCAGGGCATGCCTCATTCTCCCGACGATTCCCTCACGTTGTTTTCCATTCCTTCCTCTCTCTCTCTCTCAACAATCCAGGTACAGTAGCCCATGAAACTTTCATTCGCGACGTTCTGCCTTTTATCAGTCGTATCCCCAGGCAACAACGGCATACCAGATGTCTGCTGGAATCAAACAACGTTTCTCCAGAAATGCGGTCCTCTAGTGACTCAGCTTTACAACTGGAGATAACAAGAACTCTTGTCACTGAGACTCACACTTGTCCTCACATATTCCCTGTTTGGACCTAAGGAGAAAAACAGGGAGAAAACGAAGAGGAAAAGAAGTCAAATAAAGAGAAGGCTGTAGTCCCCGGTTTTGATTTGCCGAGTAAAGCGTGGCATAGTCCTCTTGTTTGGGCTGAAGCACCTGAGGAACACACTATTAAAGCATGTCATCGCTGTCAGTGTACTGTATCTTTGATAAAACAACACTCCTGCACTGGATTCTGTTGTGCCCCACATCTTATACCTCATCTCCTCTTAAGCTTTCTTTCCCTCCCTTTCTCTCTCTCTCTCTCTCTCTCTCTCTCTCTCTCTCTCTCTCTCTCTCTCTCTCTCTTTCTCTCTCTCCCCCTCCCTCCCTCTCTCAATCCATCTCTACATCCCACTCTCAGGCTCACATGCAGGGACTGGAGCAGAGTCTCGACTACAAATCAGCTCCACAGCTCATATCTCTTAAAGCCATTCAACACTTCTTGCTTTCCAACCAGGATTCCAGAACATATATGAAGAAGTATGTGATCACTCCAGGAACAAGCATATATCCCGCCCTGGTTGGCCTTCTGCAGGTGTCACACTACAGCGCTTCTGCTTATCACCTGAAATAAAGAAAAATTTTAGCAGTGGTTTACGAGCTTCAGCTACGAACTGCTTCAGAATGAGACGCATTTACTGTAGGTTTTAAAGATTGTTTGTTACACATTGTGTGCTTCTTAAATACATATGACGTGGTTCGAGAGTTTTGTAACACGCCAACATGCAGCGCAAGGCTGCACACACAGTCACAAGGAGCACCGACCTTCATAAGTCAGTGTGCAAAAGACATCGTCCTGCGTACATCGGGAGCTGTGTGCATGACAGCAAGTTAGAACAAAGAGCAAACGTGCAATTCAACAAGCTTAAACCCCGAAACCACAGACTTCGCAGGCTTCACGAAGATGAAGATCCAGCTCAAAGTCATAGGTTTGACACTGTAGCGGACAGACAGACAAACCGACTGACCGACCGACCAACAGACAGACAGACAGACAGACAAGCAGACAGACAGACAGACAGACAGATAGATAGATAGATAGATAGATAGATAGATAGATAGATAGATAGATAGATAGATAGATAGATAGATAGATAGATAGATAGATGCAAAATCCCTTGAACTCCTGAAGACTTTTGAGCTGAAAGACCTTGAAACCATGACACTGTCCTTTTTACTGTGTTTATGTTGCTGTATGTTGGAAGATTCAGGATGCATATGAAATATATATGAATAATAAATATGATACAGCTGTTCTGTGAGCCAGATGTGAGTATTCCACCTACATGCATCTGTACAAATATTCAGATTAGGTTTATACAGTAGGTTGATTAGAAGAACACCATCTTCCAAGCTGCAAATAAATACATTAATATACATATAAGTCATTATAATATATAAGTCATCACTGTTCAAATCATGACTGTTGAGTGACAGTGATTTTCTCCTGGAAACTGCACTGAAAGGTCAATTCTATAAAAACAATTTTAAATTTTACTATTTAAAAGTAGCTTGTGGGTTTTTTTTTGTACAAAACCTTGCAGTCAATAAGCATCCATTTTTGAGCATTTGGCTTTATAAATAATTGTGCAGAATGAGATCCAGATATTAAAATAACATTTAGACATTTTGAGTGCAAATACAATATACAAAAGTGAAATAAGAACCTGAGCCAGCTCTAAATCAATTTTACAACAGAACTGTAAAATGTATTGGGTCATTAGGCAAAAAAAAAAGATACAGGGTTGGTTCTGCCATGGCAGCTTGGACCAAATGCAACACTCCATTTCGCTGTATTCACATGCAGTGTAAATATGGTGTCTGGGCAGGAAAAGCCTCTCGATAGACCCCAGTCGAGTTGATTCACTTCACTGTTAGTCACCATGTCTATAAAAACAAGCTTTTTGGTGGATTTTCACGAAAACTTTGCCAAAGCCTTCCTGGAACTGGAAATGAAATTGTGTTTTGGCTATGCACACCGTTGGCATGTTTGGAGAGAAATAAGGACTGCATAGAAGGAAAAGCTCACATAAGCAGTGTGGGAAATTCTGCTGAAGAAGTGACAAATTTGGAAAATTGTGCAGACTGATATCTTTAGAAGTACAAAAATACGCTATATGGACATGACTATACATATGTGCTTTTTGAATATCCCATGTGCCCTCATAATAACCTTCACTCTTTAAGGAAGATGTTCCAAGATGTTTGGAGTGTTCTTGTGAAGATTTGCTCTCATTCAGCCACAAGGGTTTGGGTAAAAATCGGATACTGATGTAGGGTTATGGTGTGAGGAGACCTGGGATGCAGTCAGAGTTCATTTTCGTTGTTCAATAGGGTTTAAGCTCTATAGCAGGGAATCATCCACTCCAAACCATGCAAAGCAGATCTTCATGGAACTGGATTTGTGCACAGGAGCATTGTCATGATGGAACAGGATTAGATCCCCTAGTTCTAAGTTTTAATGCCGTTAGAAAAGTGCATAAAATTGCATGATTTCAAATTTGTGGCAACAGTTTGGAGAAGAACTGTTAATTTTTTTTTTTTTAACACCTTAATTTTCATATGAATGGAAAATTAAAGTGCCAATACTTTTGTGAATATATTGCATATAATGTGTAGATTACATTATCTAATTTGTGCACAGGGGGCAGGTTTTGGGTCTCCTAGTTCAAAAGATGGGAAAATTTAATGCTACCACATGCAATAACATCCCAGAGAACTGTGTTTCTGCAAGTGTGGGGTAACAGTTCAAAGAAGTCAAGTCGGCATTTATTATCATTTCAACCACATACACTGCAGTACACAGTAAAAAAAAAAAAAAAACAACGTTGACGAAGCACCAAAGTGTGACATCAGACAACATCGATGAACAGAAAGGAACAAGGAACTACACAAACCTCAAAATCAACAACTAACTACGTAAAGTGCATACGTGCAAAATTTAGTGCAAACAAAAAGGGACGCATAATAAACACGTGACACTGTAGGACCGACGAGTGCGGTTCGGAAAAGCGCAGAATATGGAATGTCTGTATAAAAATAAATACTGACACAACATGGAGTTCTAGCAGGAAAAAAATGTGCAAAACCAGCAATTTTTGTTGAAGAAGAACCACCTTCATCATGGGAGGAGAATCACCTCTGGCTGGAAAAAAACAATACTTTTGTTTACATACTGGATTTCAGAACGGAACAAAAACCTTGATGCAGACTTACAGAAAATTAAATAAATGTAACTAATAGAGGCAAAAGAAAAAAAAATACATGAAAGTATGAAGATCTGTTCAATGACTCCAACTTACGGGTCACAGCAACAGACCTGGAATTCCACAACCTACTAAAAAACAAGCGTAAAATTCCTGTAAAAAAATGGAAAAAAATAAATAAAGCTAATTTTCTAATAACACGCATTGCATTGCTTTATTCTACAGATTTAAATCAATATCAGTACTGATTTAACTGTAACTCTCAAATGTAGCTTTTTTTGTATCAATCATATGTTATATTGTGGTTTGTGATAACCACATATTCCACTATTCGTTGAAATGAATGAATAAATGAATAAAATGAATAGAATGTTATTTCATGCTTTCTAAGTTATTTACTCTAAAAAAGGTTCAGATTCTCAAGTTTCAAAGAACCATTTGGACGTATGATGGAGTAATTCTGTGCCTAAAACACTCCCCCTCCAGGTTCTTATAAGTTTCTCAAAGTTATTTTTATGAGTATGGCCCTTCATGATGGGTGGAATTCCTCGCATGGACGCTTCTCCCAGGAAGATTGCATGAACACATCAACCAGAGCGAGAGCAAGGGAACGCCCATCACCATGCTTCATTTGTTAGCAGGACTCGCTTAAATCATTTTCAGGATCGAATATGTACGGCTGGGTCTAAATGTTAGATGTAGTTCATTTACAACTTTTTCGTTCATTCAAGAGTTTTTGCTTCTTTTTTATTTGCTATGCTAAAGCTGTGCCTGCTTATAACTCTTTAGCTCCACCCTCAGGACAACTCCAGGAGCTCAGCTGTTTCCATAGTGAAGCGTAAACCCGTATCTTTCTTTTCGACATTTTTTAACTATAGACTCCTCAGCGATATGAAGGATGCAGTACTACTCTATAGGTACTCCAGATTAACATGGGATTTAACAAACTCTGTGTGTTATAACCCCTTTAAGCATCAGCACTATATAAACCCTACATCCACTAAACAAACAGTCCTTTAAAAAACGTTTAGGTTCACAGCAAAAACAAGGATTCGAAATGAAACGTTTCAGTGTATGAACTCGCTCACTGCTCGCTCCTTTGGCCTCTTTCGAAATAATAAGAAAAGCCATGTGATATAGTCATCCATCATGAGCCGAGGTGTGTGTATGAGCGACTCCTGGGCTGCACTCTGAGATACTTGATGGATGACCTCCTCCTCTTTGGACCCCTCAAAGCTCAGAGACTCGGTCAGGTCTTCCCTCCTGTCATCATGCCTAAATCAAGACACAGGCGTCCTCCTCTACTTTCTCTCAGTCTGGACAGCAAAGGGAGGGATGGCGGGAGAGGGGGAAGTTTGGGAGGGAGGAATGGTGGGAGAGAGGGATGGTTTGGAGGAATGGATGGCAGGAGAGAGGGATGGTTGGGAGGAACGGATGGCGGGAGAGAGGGACGGTTGGGAGGGAGAGATGGCACGAAAGAGAGGGAGGGTTGGGAGGGAGAGATGACGGAAGAAAGGGACGGTTGAGAGGGAGAGATGGCGGGAGAGAGGGATGGTTGGGAGAGAGAGATGGCGGGAGAGAGACATGGTTGGGAGGGAGGAATGACGGGAGAGAGGGATGGTTGGGAGAGAGAGATGGCGGAAGAGAGGGATGGTTGGAAGGGAGGAATGACTGGAGAGAGGGATGGTTGGGAGAGAGAGATGGCGGGAGAGAGGGATGGTTGGAAGGGAGGAATGACGGGAGAGAGGGACGGTTGGGAGGGAGAGATGGTGGGGAAAAGGGATGGTTGGGAGGGAGGAATGGCGGGAGAGAGGGACGGTTGAGAGGGAGGGATAGTGGGAGAGAGGGATGGATGGGAGGGAGGGATGGTGCTCTTTACAATTTCACCAGCCACTATTAGAGCAGCGTTGTAAATTCGCCATAAGTAATGATGATGTAAATTGTCTGAATTGAGATCACGTCCAAGAAGAATCCTCTTGGATGACATTTCAGAAAAATCGTAAAAAATAATCCGGAAGAACACAAAAAACGTTGAGGGTCATTAAAGATAAATAAGAGCACCTCTGCCATTGTAATGTCTAAATAATGCAGCAAACCGCAACACTATTGTCTATTGTATATGGGCTATTATAATGACTAAATGGTACTGAATCATACTGTGAATAGTATACCAGCACGTTAGCCAACGTTTCCCTGAAGTTGATCAAGTGTGGCTGGGAGAGAGGAACATTACTGTCACAAATCTTGAGAAAATGAGGCGGTAAATCAAAATACACAATGGGAGTGCATTATTTTATTACGCTAAGTGGCCATCGCAAGATACGTAAGGCTCGATTCCGCGAGCCGTAAGAAATCCACGGTTCCATTTAGACGAGCAATTCGTTGCCTCCTCATTACAAGAAAGGCACAAACAGCTCAGTCTATTCGGGCACGTCTTCCATTTCGTCCCGTCTCAGCATGATACTACTATCCGTTAGCATTCGAGTTTTTTGGATTTGATATTTTGCTATTTGATAAGATGCATCCCTGGGTGCTTAAGTGCTCCCTGGGGTTTTTTCTCTGTGAGATTTGTTTTCAATTTTCAGTCAAATAAAGTGGCAGCAGAAAATAGTCTTATAGCCCCGATTGTCAGAGAGAAAAAGGACAGAACAGGAAAAAAAATATATTATCTTTGCAGATATGAGCAGTATTTGACAGCCTTATCATGGAGAGCTTAACTATGCACTTAGAATATGATTTGGTCAAATGGCTTGCCAATGAACAATAAAGACATTCATGCTCTAATCTTACAGGCAACACAAACATTTTTCTTCATCCATTCATTCAATCAATCAATCATTTATTTATTTATTTATTTATTTATTTATTGGCTCTATCCTACAGTATTCCCTGTTGCTTTTCATTTGCCTTGTTGTCTACAGTCTGGGAGTTTCTGTGGCTCTGAGGCAGCACAAACCTCCTTGAAGGAGAAACACATCCCTCTAATTTACCAACACACCAGAAAGCTGTTTTGACCCCAGTAGGAGTTAAAAAGCCCTTCTAACTAGACAAGGCAGAGTACAAGATATGAATGCTTCTTAAGCCCTTAGACTCCTGCATGATCTCCTCAATAAAAGATTCAGCGACCCTCGTGTTCATTTTGCAGCGCGGTGAAAACCGAGAGGGTTGTTTGACAAGCAGTTACAATTGGAGACAAAATAAGCATCCGATTGCTCAAGAGAGGAAAAAAGAAAAAACAATTTAATCTGCCTTGCCGACATGGAAACGCGCCAAAACGCTGTAAATGATTCAGGTGGTGCTGAGATCCTACTGCAAACTACTATCTTGTGCTGCCAAGTGGTGCAACAGAAAAGCATTCACCTTATCAGCAGGAAATCAAGTTGAAATTACTATACTGCCAAAGCCACCTGTGACTGGGGGGTCCGAAGATTCCACTTTTTTTTGCCACTTTTGCCTCTAGTTTGCTTATAAGGCAAAAATCCATACCGATAGTTTTTCCGGGCCGCTGTCCTCATGTCATTATTTAGAGGCGAATCACTGATGCCACGTGCTGTTTGCTGTTTGCTGGTTGTCACTCCAGATTATCACATTTTGTGTTACAGAAAAACGTTTGGGGTTTTTTGGTCTGACGTGTCAATTAGAACAAAGCTAGCCAATTGTAGAGCTCCGTTGCTAAGATATGCAGAAGTGGGCAGTCTGTGATTTCCTTGAGAATGTTCTGCCACTCTGAGATGTAGCATGAACAGCACATGCAAGCTTTGACCCTACTTATAAACTGTTGCATGAAAGGGGAAGTGGTAGCTCTGGAGCCAGTTGGATTTATCTGAAGGTTGTGAGTTCACATTCCAGAACCACCAAGCTCTGCTGGGCTTTTGGGGCTTTTGTAAATGAGATCATTGTAAGTCGTTCTGGATAAGTCGTCCTGCCGTATGTGATAAATTTAAATGAAAACCTGAGAAGGCTCACTAGTGGTTGGGAAATTGCAAATGACCAAATTTGGCTAAAAAGGACAAAAACAAATCCGCCAGACCCTCCTGCATTTGTTTATCTCTGTTTACTGATGCAAGTAACACATGCTTGGGATACTAAAGCAGGCAATAAAAAGGGGGAAAAAAAGCTTAATGACTTTTAAAAACTTAAGGGAATTAGACTCCTTTGTGGAGCTTGCTTTCGCAACAATTTAATGAAAAACAACAACAGCCGGTATTGAGCCATTAAATCATTGTCAGCAATTATATGCACAACATAAATGGCATGATCATAATGCTCAGCGATCTAGCCCCAGCCTGACATCTGTGAACTTCCATAAATCCATTTAGTGTCGTGTCTGTTGTGAGCTGGAGCTATCTGTCATCGCATCTCTCCCCACCATCCATCTGCCTGCAGAGCAAGAGGTGCCCGAAGCTTATTCATTTTTCACAACGCCGCTTCACTGCGAGGACTGCAATGCATCCGACGATTCAACAAAGAGCAAATATAGACAGGAAAAATAACAGACCTTGAACTTTTTTTTTTTTTGCAAATGGATTTCTCCATCATAAGCAAACACACCGTCCTTTAGAAACGGTGCTTTATGCAGTGGGAACTAACAGAGCAGCACTGCACCTTGCCATATTTTCTTTTTCCATTAAGGAGTTCCATGCTGCTTAATTATAAATGATAAAGAGGGAACATGCCTCCTGATATATATATATATATCTCGCCATAAAATTTGACGATGTGATGCAACTATATCAAAAAGTATGCAGTGTATACAAGTTGTCATATGTAAATCATCATTTTTTAATATAATAATTATTCATAGATATTCAATACTAAATTAGAAAGCTAAATTAAAAGCTATGATTTAGAAATATGTTAAAAGTGACCAATAATTTTTATATGTAGATTTATTTCTACTCGCTAAACTGTTTCTCGAGCGCGTTCTCACAGCGCGTTCTCACTGTTGCTACGTGAATATGACGTATCAACACTGCGGAGGCCGAGGGCGTGTCCTGAGATTCACATACAAAACATATTAACATGGCAGAGGTAGAGCTGCATCTTCCTGGACGGAACAGATAAAGAACGTCTGGATTTCAGTATATACAGTATAAACATGTGTATATATATATATTCTGGTAGATGCTGATCTATTTCATATTTTTAGCGATAGGAATAGGACAGAAATATGGTCGAAATATTCTCTTCTTGCCTGGGAATGTGGCTAATCCTCTGGGGTTGTTGGAATCACTGCTGAAAGGAAGTGGCATATGGTTATCAGATGGTAGAGGCAGTGAAATGACACGCCTGTTCAGACCCAACACAAATAAACCAGGTCAAATCAGAAGCATCTTAAATCAGATACTCTGCCAAGGCATCAGCACTATTTATGCACACTCTCGACTGCCGAACACACTTCGCTGCGTTTCTGTGAGGAAAGCAAATCTCGGACGTGTTTAGTAATGATAATTTCAAGAGATTCGAGCTCGGAAGAATTGATGCGGTGCACCAGATGAGCCTTTATTACAAGTAGATTTACACAAACTTTTCCATTACTGGTTGGAACACTGGAACATTTTCAACAAAGCTTTTTACTCATCCAGTTTTATATTTCTTTTTGTAAATATGCTGACACAAGGCCAAAAACAATGTATTACGATCTTTACTTTTTTACACGTAAAAACTGGTGAAATGTATTGAATGGGTTTTTTGAGAGATTCAAAGGGAAATTGTACGTATTTGAAAATGAAAATAAATGCCTTTTTTGTACCATAATCATTATAAATAATAAAACTGTAATGATATGGCAGCACATACACTTATATTTAGCTGTTCATAGTGCAAATTAAACACAAAATAATCTTTTCAATATCAGAAAATAATTAGTCATGTACATCCTCTGAATTTTATTTTATATATATATATATATATATATATATTCAATTAATGATGCTAATAGTTAATTCATGTGGGTTAGTATGAAGTATTGTACATGGATCTCCAACCTTTGCCTTTTTTTTTGCTGGAATAAACTCACTGAATTAGATTAGAAGCACTCACTTGAATGTTTGTCCATGAATATGTATTAAATTATTCCCAATAGTCCATTCTCTTTATTCCATAGCGTTTCTCTCAGATGCGAGCACTTCTGCTGCACCACACAGAGTGAAACTTTCTATCCAATGAGATACTTCAGGCTTTTTTTAGTATAAACTCTATATTGTCTGAAGCTGTGGCTTTAACCAATCAGATGGCCCGCTCACAGGCGTCTGAACATGTCAGCAATTCCGCATTCTTTGACTGGATGGTCAGGGAGCTCACTAGTCAGAGCTCACCCAAACTCGGAAATATTCATGTAGATTTAATAGCCGTATTTATTTTTTTCATTCCACAGCTCGATTTGGTTGCAGATACACTTACAAGGAGATTTTTTTAGAGGGACCTTTCAAGAAAAGCTGGACATCGTAAGGAAAGGTCGGGCAAAACGGTTCCAAACAGTTAAGCTTTTTCATGGACCGTTTATACTGTTGGGTTTCCTTTCCTGAGGAATTTGCACTAAAACATACAATTTGCCTTCATTTTAAATCCCCAGGAAAACCTAATGTACTTAAAAGGAATACACAGAAAACCCGTGGTCAGTTTCTGAGGTAAATATCGATGCTTCTGTTAGAGACGAGGTATGCAGGAGGTGCGGTTGTGGCTACAGTGAAAGGAAACTTGTTGAATCGTGTTTATTGGGATTTTTGCTTTAGTAATGACATTCATTCTCACTGTATGAGATTCCTGCCTGTTCTCTATAATATTGATGATTTCTACAGCTGTGGTGTCACAGTGATTTTAGGTGAATTGATTCAGCCAAGGTGTGAAATGCATGGCTTAATGACCTATACTATAGATACAGCATCAAATATATACACAGTGTATACATATTATATATTTCAGATCAGAACAACATTTTCTTTGGTGATGATGATCCAATGGTTTGTCTCATAGTGCTGGGATAATTTCAACAATGGTGAGGCAAATCTGAAGGCTTTATTGACTCATTATCTAATGAATCCCCACATATTACACACAAGATGATTGAAACATGAGACCTGCAGGAGAAAACTGTATTTTAGATAAAAGTCTTAATAATTTTAGCTAAAAGCTGCTCTCTCTCTTTATTCTGTTTTTTTCTAACCTCCTCCACTGAAGAAACGTTTGATGGATGTTTGTGTTACACTCATTCATGTGGAAAGGATTTTCTAAAACCGTACCGTATGTAAAAAAGTGGATAGTAAATAGATTTGTATAGTGTATAATAAATAAATAAATCAGTGACGTATCTACAGACATTCTTACCAGAATGTTCTTGCAACCCGAAAAAAAACTTCTCCACAGCCTGGTACTGCGTTGAGACGATGATTGGGAAACTCTGATATGCAGTATTTCAATGCAATGGAAACTCCTGGCATTTCTCCTCCTCGTGTTTTGCATGCTAGTTCAGCTTTATATGATATCATTATGATGTGAGTAATTTGTGTAATTTCTCAAATTAGCCCGCTGTAATGCTAAGATCAAGTTTCCAATTGAGACAAACGATCAGTCCAATTCATCTTAATTCAATTCATTTTATTTGTATAGCATTTTCAACAAAAGCTTTACAGAAAATAAATGATAAATGATAAGTTTAATTGCTAATTAAATGAAATTTCTAACATAAATCTCAACATTGGATATTCATTTAATGTAATTTTTACATTACTGAGTTCACCAGCCGCTCGTTGATGAACACCGTTCATGGCATTTTAGCTTTGAGCTATTACAGCAGACCTGTTGGCAGTAATTGCAGTTCAAAGTCTATTCATGGTTCATGGTTCATCGTATGATCCACACTAGTCTCCAGTGTATCGTTATTTCATGACGGCTACAACAAAACCGAGCGAACAAAAACTGTTGGCTTTTCTAATCTGTACGTATTTCAAAGGACCAAATTATTAACACAACGTGAGCACAAATGACAAAAAAACGAATATAATTATCATCACATGCTCTGATCTGAGCGCCGATGTCACATTATATTAAGGACTTGCTTACAGTTGTCATTATTTATTATGGCGTTATTACAGCGTCTCCCATACAGCTTCCTTCGGTTTCTCTTCTACTTGTTCTGGTCTACTCTCTTCATTTTGAAAAGCGTAAAAAACCTGTACAAGTCCTACATGCTAGTGAGATGAGGTCACATCCGAACAATCACAATGTTCATCAGAGGTTTTGAAGCAGTTCAGCGTTCTAACATTTGACATTTTCACTTGTATAAACGTTTTTTTACCAAACGTATTCCTTTGCATGTCGTACAGCTAAAACTTTTGTTTATCATAGATTATTTTGGACTTTAAGTGCAAAACTATAGAATGAATAGAAAAATTTTAATGTTTTTGTTATGAATGAGTGAGACTGTGGCTGATATTTTTCCAGCCCAAACTTTGGATTCATACAATGTATTAATGGCAACAAATTGAAATACAGCTTACTGCTATTAGCTGGCCAATTTTTAATGGACCAAACGTTTGTGGACACCACAATATCATGTCCAGATGTGGTTGGAGGCATGTTGTATTAGGTTGGAAAGGGAAGAACTCAAGTGACCTGCACAGAGTCCTGATCTTCTCAAACTCCACTGAATACCTTTGGGATCAGTCCCTGATATCATTAATGTTTTTTTTTTAATTTATTGAAAAAAAATGACATACATTTAGAAAGAGATGCCCAAAAAGAACATCTGGCTGAGATCAGTATCGGTCATTTATTGTAGACCGACCTTTTGCAGAACATTATGACGACCTGTGCTTTATTGTTCTGTATATTGACCTACCTTTTGTTACCAAAACAGTTCGAATATTAACAGCATTAACTTCTTCAGCAGTTTGAGCTACAGGAGCACGTCTGTTAAATCAAACCACATAGACCAGCCTTCGCTCACAACGTGTATCAATGACTCTGTTGCTGGTTTACCACTGTTCCTTCCTTGGAGCACTTTTGACGCTTGAATACAGTCGTCTAGACGTCACAATTTGTCAAACTCGCTCAAATCCTTACATTCACTCATTTTTCTTGCGTCAACTTTGAGGACAAAATGTTCACATGCTGCCTAATATATCATACTCACTAACATGATATAGAGAAAATCTGTGTTTTTCACTTCACCGCTCATACTATTATGTAATTGTGGTAGAGCTGACGGTTTGGAGAAGGAGAAATCACTCAGGACAGAACCAGTTCAAGATGAAATTGTTTATTTTCAGTGTTCAGTGCTATTTCAGAAGCTCATAGGCCCACACACCCCGGCACACCCTCTCGCTCCTTTTTATATGTTTCTCCTGAACACTGCAAGAGAGAGAACATTCGTTAGTCAAGATTTCCCTCAGGTGTGACATTCCTACGCCTTTCTGCTCCCGGCCTCGCTCTTCATTCACAAACCAGCACTTGGCCACGCCCCCCTGCTGCCACAGTAATGTTATGTAGTATGCCTGGTCGGTGTATGTTACAAGCCATTTTTTTGAAGCATTCAGTCGTTATAGGGCTATTTAAGAATTCTTTAAGATTCTAGTCCTGTTTTTTTATCACTCCTGTTTGCTATGCTGCTCGCTCTACGTGAGTGGCATCGGATCGAATGCAAAGTGAATAGACGAAGCCCTGCTCAGACACCCTTCTGAATAAGGACTTGTGAAGGGGATTTAACATGCCCTTCTAGAGGCCTGTGAGGCAGCATGGCAGGTAAGTGACAGGCTTTCTGAAACAGCAAATCCATCCTGCTCTCTGGTCCTCCTTCCGCAGCTGCTGTCTGAGCGAACGCCGCTGCCTGCATCTCAACAGCTCACAAATGTTACCAGAGTCTCTCCAGAGCTTTGAGCAGTGCCAGGGCGATAAACATTCTGAAATTTAAATGTGGGTGTGCATCATTTTGAAGATGTGCCATTGCATTAGGTGGGACGTAAACATCTGCGAACATCTGGGGTTCTTGCTTCTTGCTGAATAGATTACAATAGGAATCTATAAGTATGGAGATATCAGTGTTTTCCCAATCACATGTGGTTCTTCTTTAATCTGTTACCACAAATTTGGAGGCACACAATTGAAGAGGATGTCTTCGGATGTGGGAGCATGAAATATTCCCTCCACTTGAACCAGGAGACCCAAACCTGTTTCAGCTAGCTCCATGAAGAATTACGGATTGGATTGGAAGATTTGGAAGCTTTGTGGGTCATGCGTTTAAATCCCAGTCATACCAAGCTGCCACTCCTGAGCACCTTAGAAAGACCCTAAACTCCATAGCTACTCATTTATTATCTGAATAAGATCAATTGTAATTCCCTCAATAAAGGTGTCTGCCAAATATCATACATGTAAATGCATTGAACACCTTTGGGATGAATCGGTACGCTGACTGCACCTTGGTCTTCTCACCTCACCTACATCAGTACTTGACTTTCTGAATGCCCATGTGGTTGAATGAAGCACACTCCAAAATCTATGGGAACATCATCCCAGAAGAGTGGAACGTATTAGAACAGCAAATTTAGACTGAATGTGGAATGGGATGTTCAAAAAACTTCCACAAGCTTTTGTACCAAACCACTTTACTTCAATCCTCCTTTAAACCTGAACATATAAAAACACTTCAAAAATATTTAAAGTTAATTAAACCCGTACTCCGACATCAAATAACGTAAACCGTTTCCATGTCGAACTGCTTCAGGCTTTGAACACATCAGTGTCATATATCTGACAATTGTGCCTTTATTACCAGCATTCATTTACGCATTGTGTTTCCAGACGTCTGTTGCTATAAGTATCACTTACATTATAAGTACAGAACAATAGGTAATAAAAAAAGCATTGAGGATATGAGCTAACATACGGACATATTGAATTGCCCACAAAATCAACCACCCTAATGAGAGAGCATTGGCTTTTTCCAAGATATATTCAGAAGAATAAACACTCATTTATAAAAAAGCGTCTCATAAATTCTTCACCCTATGAGCGTTTTGTTTTCATCGACGTCCACTTGTTTTGGTCCTGTTAAGTCTTGTTGATTGTTTTGTCTATTACCGAGCCTTTTATTTCATTGTTGTGTGTCGTGATCTTCACCTGTATTACCATTAATGATTAGTAATGTGTTTATGACGACCCCTCCTTCCCTCGATTTGACCTGCGATGTGGATTCCGCCCATCTCTACCGCATGTTGTCATGACACTGAGTGTTTGTTTTTTTCTCGCCCATAAGCAAATTTTTTTATTGTGTTTTTTTTTTTTTTTTTAAAGAAAAAGCCTGAGGCATACAAATCACACTGTTAGATATGCACATTTAAAGTCAGCGATAAAGCCCGTAATCGATACATTAGAATGCAGGTCGGCCTGGAAACAAGACCCTGAACAACATACTGTTCCCTGCTTAAGAAAAAAGTTTGCGAATGATCTACACACAAACGTTTTCATGTGTACACTTGAAACTATTTAACAAACCTGTCGGGACACATATGCTGCTGTGCCATTTAATTTTTCCTTCATTAGAACTAGGGTACACAAATCTGTTCCAGCGTGACGATGCCCCTGTGCACAAAGCCAGCTCCATGAAGATGCTTTACATGGGTTGAAGTGGAAGATCTCCTGCTGTAGAGCTCTGACCATCAACCCTACTTGAATGAATTGGAATTGTGTCATGTTACAGGCATTCTGCTTTTCTCTGTTTATAGCCCCCGACCAGGGGTTACAGATGAGTCCTTGGAGGCGGTCGGTGCAGCTGTTCGTCTGTTGTGGCCCTGATAGGACAAGTTCCTGGCCGATGGGCAGACATTAAGCAGGTGGGTAGTGGATGCCATTCTTTCAGCTTCGAGTCCTGGTCTCCCCGCTCCTATCGGGGTCAGTGCTCGCTCCTCTGGAGTGTGGCGGCCTCTACGGCCTGGTCTACTTGTGTATCACTCCTAGACTTTGCGACGCTGCGGGCTGGTCCCCTCACAGACTGGGCAGGGTATGGTCAGTGTGGCGTGATTATACACTCGTTCCCAAAGCGTTTTGACGAAGCGAAGTTCCCGAAGGGGAATGTCTCTAGGTCACGAATGTAACCCTAGTTCCCCGAGGAAACAAGATGCTGCGTCTCCGTGCCACACTCCCTGCATCCCTGCGGCGCTTACCTTCTCTCTTTGCAGAAGCTAATGTCGCTACCACCGCACAGCGATCTTGTAGCTTCCTGGTTTACGTGATGTCGCCTTTCTATGATGTCACGTCTTGCCTTTTGGCTAGATTTCACACGTGGTTCAGAGCGCGGACAACGTAGTGGCGTTTCCAAAGCGTTTCGACGCAGTGTTTCGTTCGTAACCTAGAGACGATATAAACAAACAAGGCAACTCTACAATGATTATTTCTACACAAACATGTGTGTGTGTGTGTGTGTATTTGTCTAGAAATAATCATTGTAAAGTTGCCTTGTTTGTCCCCATGTAACCTGGTCTTTGCAAATTTGTTTCTTTCGTCTTTATTATTTTCTGTTTCTTCTTCAGAGGATTTTTTCTTTCTAGTTTATGAGTCTCAGTTGTTCCGCAATTATTTTTACCTGCGTTTCCTTCAGTCTAATCTTTCTATTTCAATTACATTTTAATAAAATATATTTTACAAAATTGATTTATAAATCAAATATAATATTCGATATTAAAAATCATTGCATGTGTATGTATTTAGAGTTAATTTGTGCATAAAAAGGAACTTTATTACTTCTTCAGAGGATTTTTTCTTTCTAGTTTATGAGTCTCAGTTGTTCCGCAATTATTTTTACCTGCGTTTCCTTCAGTCTAATCTTTCTATTTCAATTACATTTTAATAAAATATATTTTACAAAATTGATTTATAAATCAAATATAATATTCGATATTAAAAATCATTGCATGTGTATGTATTTAGAGTTAATTTGTGCATAAAAAGGAACTTTATTACTTATTATTTCAACCACAATATCAACAATGTGTGTTGAAAAAAAAGTATGATCTTAATAAATCATTACCTCCTCTTGTTTAGCGAGTTTTATTCAGGTCTGTGTTATCATTCCTCGCAGGTGGAAGAAAGTAACAGAGAATCATGCATAATTGGTTTATATGGTCGATACGCATCCTGCGCACTTCAGTGTGGACGTGTTGGAGCCGTTCCCCTCGGCCTTGTCATCTGTGTTGATCTTACATGAACATGTGTACTGTTGTGACCTTGCTTTACCTTAGCTACATGGAATGAGCTTACTGGCGCCCATGACAGAACATTTCAGAAGAGGATTCAGCAACATATCTCTGACCTTTGAGGAAAAGTAACTAAAAAAGGCATAATTAAAGATATTGTAAAAAAAAATCCAAAATTATAACCTAATAATCAGAATAATTTTATATATAACCATGAAGTACAAATTTGCCAGATGTACAATAGTCAATATAAGAGTATGAATTCGCTTGCAATTTGCCATGAACAGTTTTGTATACAGCTGATAACTTCAATGAAATTTGTATTCAGTGTCACTAACATGAGGACGAGTTCTATTTGTAGGAACCTTTATACTATCTCAGGGAGTTTGTTCTTGCCACTGCCGCCAATGGCGTGCTCTTTAGGGATAAACATGTAAGACGTATAGGGACTAATTTACAATGCTGAATTTTATATTCGTAATCTGAAAAAGCTGATTTGGGCCAATTTCCATTGGTAAAAACTAACACAGTATAACAATTGATATACCATACAAATCTAAACACTATGCTAATCAAAGTGAATTTGAATTAAAGTGTATCATGATACTATGATCCGTATCTCTATCTGTTTTGTACATAAATTTGTATCAGCATTTCGATTTAGGTATAAATTGGGATTAATTTTAAAAACAATGTACCTTCATGTCAACGACCAATCGTATTTGACTTACGCCACATGAAGGCAAATCATCTTAACATAAAATCGCCTTAAGGAATTCTTAGAAATGCTAATATTTTGCCCCCACATCCAAAGACATCCTCTACAATTGTGTGCCTCCAACTTTGTGGTTCCAGATTGGAGAAAACTACACGTGCATCTTCTGAAATCATTAGGTACTGAATGTGTTTGGTTTAGGTCTGAGGCAGCATTCGTCATGGGTTAAAGAAAGACGCATCGGTTGGAATTTGACTGATCCGAAGGTGATAAGTGGTGAAGAAAATCTTTCTCAGATGATTTGAGTAAGGAACTTTGAGAGGAACCTGTTCTTATCTGGAAAAAATATATTTGATGTAAAACCATTCTGAGTTACTGATTAATTCCGTACTACTGCATGGTGTTGATGTGTTCATGTTAATGTATGTTCTTTGTATATATGTATATGTATGTTTATATATAAACATATATATTTATATATCTTTATATCTTTATTTATCTGCCTTCTTTTTCTTGGTATTATATTTTTCTTTTAAATTTTGTTATTATATTTATAATTTTTATTCTCCTTTTTACGCCATTTTGTTCCCTCATGCCGGACCGTCGTTAAAAGCATTTCACTGCATGTTGTACCCTGTATGTATGTGTATGTGACAAATAAAATTTGATTTGATTTGAATAATGTATGTGAATGTATTTTTCTTTGGAATTCTTTTGCATGTAGTATTCTCCTTGTCATTTCTCATGTATGGCATTCGACAGACGGCACTTATCCAGAGCAACAATTATCTCATTCATACGCAGTGTTGTTTTAGTTACTAAGAAATAGTAACTAGTTACAGTTACTCATTACTTCATTCAAAAAGTAACTCAATTACTTTGTTGATTACTTTCACCAAAAAGTAATGCGTTACTGTTAAAAGTAACTTTTTAGTTACTTTTTTTAAAGTAGCCTTTTTTTTAATGTTCCCATTAATGCTCTTTTATGCGTTATGGTCTACAAACACAAAACTGACTTAAACACAAAGTAATTTTTAAACACTATTTTATTTAAGTCAGAGCAGCACAAACTGAATATATCACAAGGATTTCTGAAATAAATAACAAAACAAGCTGAATAACATAAAAGCTGTTGTGTTGAGCTCTTAAACATGTTCCTTCCACAGCTGAAGTATGAAAACTATCAACAATGTAGAACAGAACACCGGGTTATCTTCTAGCTTCTAGCTCCTCAGGCATGGAGTTCCTGGAGGAGCTTCGACAGATTGGAGTTGCTGTTTATCGCAGTAGATACGAGCTTCGAATCAGAAAGACACAACTTATATTTGACCTAAAAGTTTTTGTCTTTATGCTCAACTAAAGTGAAATAATGAGCATATTTCCACTTTGAGAAACTCGTCTTGCTCTCGCCTCGACTCGCCATTACTGCCGCACAGACCTGAATAAACGGGGACACGCCCACAGTGCGTCTTCTTCGTGTTTACAGTGGGTAATCCACCAATCCTACAATGCGACGCTGCTGTAAGCAGGTCAGACTGTAGTCTACACTTCAGCCAAAGTTCATTCATTTAAAAAAGTAATGGGTAACGCACCATACGGTAACGGTAACAGAGTTACTTTATTTAAAAAGTAACGCTTTACAGTATTAGTTACTGTCAAAAGTAACTGCACGTTATTGCCCAACACTGTTTATACGTCTAGTGAAGGGCCTAGCATTGCTATGTTGTTGGCGCTGGAATTCAAACACATGACCTTCTGATCAAAAATACATCATAACCACGACCACTTGTTTGGAGCTACTTAATGACTCTCAATTCAGTAAATAAGAATATTTATTGGCAAAAACTTACATACATAAGTACAGTACTGGATTTCTTTCCACCACTGCTCCAAGCCAAGTGTGTGTTTCCCCTATTTATCCAATTTAACCCAGTTCGGCTGTGCTGCTTAGATACACACACCCACTGAGCCTAGTCTTTCCCTCTTGGTGAAAATCATCTTTGTTAGCTGAATGAATAACAAATCTCCCATTTGCACTGAATTGCCTTGCTGAGATGATTTCAGCACAATGCAGCCTCATAAGCAATATGCAATATGTTTGTTCCATCTCGACTCTTTCCCCATTACTGTTGATGTGTATAAAAAAGCAAACGGGTTCAAAAGGAAGCTCGGGACCTTTTGCTTAGAATTAGGAATGCAACGATTTTATTTTCGCTATCAATTCTGACTTTTACTCACCCGCTTAAATTATAGGGTGCAATCTGAATGTGCATCCATAAACAGCAAACAAAGAAGGATGAAAAAAATGGCTTATCCATTAAACAAAGACAATTCTTTCTGTTATATGAAGTAAAAAAAAGAAAATGCTAATCTTCAGGAAAGATATTAATTTTAAAACAATGCCACATATTCAGGATTATTATTATTTTTTGTAAAACAGCTTGAATGAATTAAAGCAGAAAAACAATACGAAACAAAAAATCTATTGAATCACAGAGCAAAATTAGAGAAACAGTGACTCAAAATCCGAACAGACTTTAGCTTCAAAACTCGAAAGCATGAGGTAGAGTGACCAGAGCAACAATTTCTTCATGTGGAAAAACAACCACAATGCCGAAAGCCAAAGTCGGACGAAGTACACAAACCGTTTACTTGAGTAGAGATACACCATGTGACTCCAGTAAAAGTCAAAGTGTCCCTTTAAACTTTCACTTGAGTAAAAGTACAAAAGTATTTTGCCTTCAAATGTACTTAAGTATCCAAAGTATTATGATTTATTATAACTGTAATGTTCCTATTATCATCATGTCACAAGATTCTTCCTTTATCAAGTCAGTTGATGTGAAAAGACTCGAATGTGACTCTCAGCACACTGATCTATTAGTAGAATGATATTATTGACTCAAACACTGATTGATATTAATCACAATGTTAATGAGCCCAAAACCTTCTTTTTAACTTCTTTTTTAAAAAAAATTCTGTTTGATGTTGAACTGATGCTGAACTGTAAGTTGGTGATCAGTAGATACACCAAGCGTCAATCCAAACAAGGATCGACTGATTTCGCAAAAATGTAAAAAGTCTCTATAAATGGAAATACTACAATAAATTGCAGAGACATGAAAAAGCCACTGAAGTACATTAACAAAATATATTTACTTCCTTACTGTCCACAACTCGATGCACCAGTAAATCCATCATATGTCCACTTGAGGAGGAGCATTTTGAAAGACTGCATCAGCCAAGGGAAGAAGACCTCCGTATGGCCATTAATGCTACTGCAGATGTACACATGGACTTCCTCCCAGACTCAAGCTGCTCACAGGAGTCCAATTCATTTAACTGTTTCCAAGAGCAGCCAAGCTGAAATTGAATACACTGCACCTTTGGGCTCATCTCTAATTGTATTTCTATTGATGACTTGATTCGTTAAAAAAACATGGCGAGAGAATCGGCTTTCGGCAGCAGTTTGACTGGGTTACATTTCCACCACTGCAACAACTGGATCAAATGTATCGCTCTAAACAGTCTAAAACTGCTTTTACTTTGAGTTGGGGGAAGTGATAGCTCAGTGGTTGAGGCTCTGGGTTACGGATCAGAAATTCAGGGGTTTAAGCCCTGGTATTGCCACGTTGCCAGTATTGGGGCCCCTGAGCAAGGCCTCCAAAAGTCTGTACCCCAAGGTTGTTGTTGTCTCATGGTGGACCCTGTGCTCTGACCCCCAGCTCCTAACATCTAGTGGATCATTTACGAATGATTTGTTCATTTTAAATGAAACTTTAATGTGACTCAGATGAAGACTCCGTGGGTTATGTACAGGAAACACAATTGAGAAGTTTACTTTTACACTTGTTTAGTCCAAGTAATTCGTTCTTCTATGCAGTGCATTACACTGAACACTGGAGTCCTTTGGTTTGAGTTCATTGTTCTTTTGTCACGTTATGCTGTTATACACTATATGTACAAAAGAATTGGGACTTTCACCTGACCTTCCCAGCCACATGTGGTTCTTTTCCAAACTGTTGTCGCAAAGCTAAAGGCACACAATCGTATATATATGATGTCTTTCGGATGCGGTACCATGACATTTTCCCTTCACTTGAACTAGGAGACCCAAACCTGTTTCCGGCAAGGCAATGCCCCTGTGCACAAAGAATCTCTGTGAAAATCTGCTTTTCATGGGTTCTCCTGATAAAGAGCTCTGAACTTAATCCGATTGAACACTTTTGGGATGAATTGGAACACTAACAGCACTGAGCACAAATGTCCACAAGCACACTAAAAAACATCTCCAAAAAGTGGAAGGAAACAAAAAGGCAAATTGGATTGGATTGGGACTAAACTGGGACTAAATGTGAAATGCGATGCTCAAAAAGCACATACCAAATTTATGACCAGGTGTCTGCAAACTTTTGGCAGTATAGTGTAACTTTTGGGAATATAAATGATCGTAATTACAGTCAAAGTGTCAAAGTTTGTGTATGTAGATGTGTTGGGGAATCTGCTTATTAAAAAATTTAACATTGTATTTCTGCTTCAAGGAAGGAAATGAATTAAACATTTTGATGAACGAGATTCAAAGAACCAAATCGCTAAAATAATCGGATCTTTCCATCAATGGGATATGCAAAGAAAAGATTTCACTGTAAATTACAAATATATTGTGACTTTTAAATTTTTTCAATACAAAATAATTTTTGGAATTTCCTCAATATTAACATCGATTTCTTTGTATTTGGTATAAACCAATGTCTCAATGATTCCATGCACTGGAGCTGATTCAAACTTCACATGCACGTGTGTTCAAAACCTCATAAGATCAAATCCATCAAAATGTCTTGAAAAACATGCTTCGACATAATAAAGAACACGGAAATCGTACACACTCTGCCCTCATTCCCTCACATTCTGAGCCAACTTGGTCTTCAGTAGGTTCCAGAATGAAGACTTTTGGTCTGGGAATCATGAAGCGTTTTGGGTTGAGTGATGCAAAAAAATGCTAAAAAATAAATTGGACACAGTGTGTTGATTATAAAAGCTATAAAATGATGTTCTGCGTTATGCTCAATGCACGGAAATGTACACAAGTGCATTCAAGTTTTTATAACAAGTCAAATATGCATCTTATTTATTTGTATATAAATGTATTTAATTTTTACACTGGATATTTGCTTAAGGTTTTATGGGCTATTTTGCATAAATTCATGATATATATTTCAAATGATTACCATTCCCTAAAATCCCAGGTTTCTATTGGTAACAGACAGATGGAGGTTATAGACATTAACGTATCATGATTCTCTTCCAAAAGGTGTCGTACCAAACCTGGTGTATGTGTGCTCGATTTAAAAGCTTGTAAAACCTTTCTCACTTGATGGATGCATGACAGGACATCTGTCTCTTTTCTCATGGAACTGGATCTGGAACGGTAAGAAAAGACTGATCTAAATGAATAATGAAAAGTGTGTGTGTTGTGCAAATGTATTTAAAGTGTTTGTGTTAAATAAACAATGGTGGTAAAAGGTTCCTGAGATCCCATAATCTAATACGTTAGGTTCAGGATTAGGATTTAAGGTTAGGGTATGTGGGTTAGGATTAAATTTATACTTAGGGTTAGGATTAGATTAGTATCATGGTTTAGGTTAGGATTGGATTTAGGATCAGGGTAAATTTGTATCATGGTTTAGGTTAGGATTGGATTTAGGGTTGGGGTCAGGATTAGGAATTTATTTGGGGTTAGGGTCAACATTAAAATTGGATTCAGGGTTAGGATCAGAGTAAGGATTAGATTAGTATCAAGGTTTAGGTTAAGACTGGATTAAGGGTTAGGGTAAGAGTTAGGATTAGAATAGTATCAAGGTTTGGGTTAAGATTGGATTTAGTTTTAGGGTCAGGGTTTTGTTCAGATTAGTGTCATGGTTTAGGTTAGGATTGGATTTAGGGTCAGGGTCAGGATTAGGAATGGATTTGGGGTTAAGGTCAACGTTAGGATTAGATTAGTATCGGGTTTTGGGTTAAAATTGGATTTAGGGTTAGGGTCAGAGTTAGAATTAGATTAGTGTTATTGTTTAGGTTAGGATTGCATTTAGGGGTTAAGGTCAGAGTTAGGATTAGATTAGTGTCATGGTTTAGGTTAGAATTAGATTTAGGGTTAGGGTCAGGATTCAGCATAAAGTATCAGGGTTTAGGTTAGGATTGTATTTAGGGTTCGGGTCAGGGTTAGGATTGGATTAGGGTCAGTGTTAGGATTGGATTTAGGGTCAGGATTAGGATTGGATTAGGGTCAGTGTTAAAATAGATTTAGGGTCAGGGTTAGGATTGGATTAGATTTAGGGTTTGGGTAAAGATTGGGTTAGGGTCAAGGTTTGGGTTATGATTGAGTTTAGGGTTAGGGCCTGGGTTAAAGTTAGGGTTTAGGTTAAAACTGGGTTTATAATTATTGTATAAGGTTTAGGGTTTAAATTTGGTTTCAAGTTTGCATTAGTTCTTTATTCCCAGTATTATAAATGTGCTTTATAGTAGGCAGATTTTTTTTTAAAAACTATTTGGCTTTATATTTTTGAGACTGTTAGATTGCTTTTGTATGATCACTTGAACTGCATATGGTGTGAGTTAAAAAAAAAGTTTGTTTGTCCTACAGAAATATTGTGTAATCAGAATTCCATATGACTCCTTTTGAACAGGGAGAATACAAATGCTTATCTTACTGGAGTGCAGGTATTTCAGAAATGGGAAAAAAATCTTTATTATTCTTAGATTCTTTATTTGAGGCAGTTGGTGTAATCCAAAGGGGGCCGTGAGCAAATCTTCAGGTTGGACCACGAAATAGGGGGATTGTGATTTTGTAGCCAAGAAAAGACTAAACTGGTGGGAACCGGTGAGTAACAGCTGTGAGGTAGGATCTGGCGGATGGTGCCGTCTCCCACAGGTGAATCATTCGTACAGCAGGAGAAAAGACAACAGGAGAAACAGAAAAGAAACCATGAAACAGTGTGTTATTTAGAATTTTGAAATAGACTTGATATTTTAATTAATTTTGATATAAAGAATCTGACAAATAGCCTGGAGGATTATTAGAATAACTTGTATAATTATAAAACCATTTTATATATTTTTTTATTAGAAGTATATGATTCACACATTGGACGGATTTACATTCGAATAAATCTGCATGACATGAATATTTGTTTTGCATTTACTGCATTGATTTGGGACCTGCAACATGTCCAACTGTCCTGGGTTCCCTGGTGGTCTAGTGGTTAGGAGGTGGCGCTCTCACCGCGGTGATCCGGGTTCGATCCCCGGTCAGGGAACCATAAATTGGGGAGGGTTGCGTTAGGAAAGGGCATCCAGTAAAAAACACGTGCCAAATCAAACGTGCAGAGGATCCGCTGTGGCGCCCCCTAACAGGAGAAGCTGACAGAAACATGTCCAACTGTCCTATGAAAGACTTGACAATATTATAGAAAGATTTTAATATCCAAAGTCCAGAAAAGGTTTCTACATGGATTCAAACCCTGATGTTTAATAACCTTTGATGCTACATCTAATATACATTTTGAACATTGCTCACATTTTAAACGTTGCTATTGTGAAGCATATTTAACCTGTGATATCTATACTACACTACATACTACAGCATTGGAATTAACACCTAATTAAAGGAGAACAAAAGAAGCAGTCGATCAGCTGAATAGTCTTTTCATTTAAGTGCCTGTCAGGTTATACTTTATTTCTCTTCCCTTATGATGAGCCTCTTGAATACCTAAAACCTGAAAAAACAATCCTTTGCCTCAGACTTTAATATGTAACGCATACAAAGCAGCAGCGAGGAAGCAGGTCATTGCTAGATTAAGGAGAAACTGTAGGTATATGGAGAAACGTTTGTAGATACCTGAACATATTATTCATATGATTTCTGAACACCCCTTTCCACATTAGCTCATCTAAACACAAACGAAAAAGAAAGGGAATTCTGCCTCGTGCCTGTGCATAGAAAGACACAGTCACATCTGGCAAACATCAGCCAACATCCTCGTGTTCCAAGATTTAAAATTCTCCTAGCATTTAAGAGTTTTTCCTGATCCAGAAGGAGGATTGGGTTTGAGTCAGGTTTCAAATCTTTCTACACTCTTTAAAAAACTTAAAAAGCTTTTTTGGTTTCTCCACATTTAGTCCCATTTTGCTATTATGAGTGCCTCCACCCTTTCTTGGAAGATGTTCCACTAGATTTTGGAGTGTGATTATGGAGATTTGTGTTCATCAGCCACAAGGCTGTTAGTAAAGTCAGCGACTGATGTAGGTGAGGTGAGGAGGCCTGGGGTGCAGTCAACATTCATATTCACCCAAAAGTGTTCAATAAGGTTGCGGTCAGAGCTCTATAGCAGGAGATATTACACTCCAAATCATGAAAAGCAGATCTTTATGGAGTTTGTTTGGTGCACAGGGGCATTGACATGCTGTAACAGGTTTGGGCCTCCTGTAGAATTGTGTGCCTTCAGCTTTGCGATAACAGTTTGGAAAAGAACCACATATGGCTGAGAAAGTCAGGTGTCCCAATACCTTTGTTCATATAGTGTATGTGCTTTTTGAACCACATCTTCTTCTTCTTTTGGCTTCCCCCATTAGGGGGCGCCACAGCAGATCATCTGTCTCCATACCCCCCTGTCCTCTACATATACCTCTTTAAAACCAACTACATACATGTCTTCCTTCACTAAATCAATAAAACTCCTCTTTGGTCTCCCTCTTTTCCTTCTTCCTGGTGTCTCCATCCTCAGCATTCTCCTACTGATATACCCCATGTCCCTCCTCTGCACATGTCCAAACCATCTCAATCTCTCCTCCCTCACCTTGTCTACAAAACGTCCTACATGCGCTGTCCCTCTAATAAACTAATTTCTAATCCTGTCCACCGTCATCACTCTCAACGAAAACCTCAACATCTTCAGCTCTGCTACCTCCAGCTCCACCTCCTGTCTTTTACTCAATGCCACTGTCTCTAAACCGTACAACATCTCAGGTCTCACCACAGTCCTATAAACTTTCCCTTTCACTCTCACAGATACTCTTCTATCACTAATCACTCCTGCTATCACTCTTCACCACCCACTCCACCCTGCCTGCACTCTTTTCTTCAATTCTCTAACACACTCTAAATAATTGATGTCCAAATACTTTTTTTTTTTGTATAATCTATTTATACACCAGAGCAGGTGTAGGTTAAGGCCTCGATGTCAGCGTTCTAATTCATCTTAAAAGTGTCCAATGGGGTTGATGTGTCTCAATTCTTTAGTCCTTATAGTGTACATATAGTGTACATATAGTGTACATATAGTGTACATATAGTGTACATATAGTGTACATAGGATCTGCTCTTGCAGTGACTGAAAAACATATCGAAACACAAAAGAGTAAATAGGATTTCTGTCAGATGAATTTGCTCGGGATTCATCTGTGGATCGAGACAGCGCGAGTGTGTTTCCGCACCCTACACCACGGAAATGGGAGAAAATGGACTTCTTAGCACTCACACAGACTTTCTGGTGAAGAACAAATTCATTAATACAGCAAATTACTGAAAGCCTCTTAGAGACTTTCTTGCCATCTACTGAGTATTTGATTTATTATTATTCCTTTATTTCTTTTTCTTAAACATGGAAGCAGAACAATCCCTTTTAAAAACAGGAAAGGCAGAGCGCTATTGCTACATTACATAACCTACATTGGCTTAATGCTTGAGATACGGCGTTCGTCTGATGTAGCTCATTAGAGTTCCCTCTGCTTTTGTTACGTGTGTATTCTTTCTTCATCTCTTCCCCACGAAAAAATTAAAGGGTAGATTTGCAATTTGCATGTGTCACTTTCTCTCGCTCTTATTACACACAAATGACATTAGCGCCGAGTTCGAATAGCACGTTATTACAGCTATTAGCGCAACAAATAAGGACAGGAAAGGAAATAGAAAGAAACCGGGGGAGATAATGGAGAGAGGGAGAGAGAGAGAGAGAGAGAAAGAGAGAGAGAGAGAGAGAGAGAGAGAGAGGGAGGGGAAAAAAGTTATGTACAAGCCAAAATAATAGATTTGGATAAAGTGCTTGTCTGTCACTTTTTTTCAAGGACACCGACGAAGACAAGACGAGCAGGTTGGGTTCAGGCATGCGTGTCTGCGGTTCCTGTGTACGAGTGCATCTCAGCACGATGACAAACACCTTTTGTCTTTTAGACGCCGATTGTGTTAAGAGCCAGCTTGAGATCTCGGCTCACGGGGGGGATACAATTCAGCGGAGAATCGAACTCTTATCCTGAGAGCCCAGCAGTATTTCTACCACATCACACACTCTCAAAAGAATTAGGTTTGCAGCTGAACTTTTGACCTTCTCAGTAGACCAGGTAATGATAAAGCCCACAGATTGAAAAAGAGAGAGAAAGAAAAAAGAATGGCTTTCTCACAAGGTGAGATGAACGCGTAATGGATTTTGCCTGCTGCATGCGTTGATGATTCTGGGCTGCATATGTAGATCAGGACTTGGCGTGTTTGGCCGTGTTCACACCAATACGTACTTTTTTCGATCGGCGAAAACGTCGCTTTTTGAAAATCTCTCCGAAGAGGATACAATTGAAAATGGAGTTTTTTCGAGTGGACTGTGAAAGTAAAGTCTTTCTCGGAAATGAATGACGCATTTTTAATCATTGCCACGACATTTCAAAGACTCGAGGAACTAAATGCCAGGCGGAAATGATTTACGCTGAAGCGCATCACGTTTTGCTCATGCGCAGCACAGGGACGTGAGCGTTTTCAGACGTTTCATCAGCAACCTTTGGGAAAATTAAGGAGGAAAAAACTGCTTTAGTCTTTCCAGCTTTAGCACAACACAAACCTCATTTACATACAGTTTAAAGGAAGGCTCATATGGGTCTTATGTGCCGGGAACATCAATTACATCCTACAGATCCTCCTCTTAAAACGAATGAATAATCGTTATTCATCAAAGACGAGTAAGTGATCATTTTGTAATGTTTCTTGAATAAATAAAAAGAAATTACATTTCACTTGTTTTTGTCTGCTTCCATTCTTGACCAGATCTCCTTAAAAGAAATTATTTCCTGATGTATGTATATGCCAATTTCTTTATTATACCTAAACCCAAACCCAAAGATCTCCTCGGATGTGAGGGAAATCATGCAGGGGTTAAAACATTGTCATGCTCATTTGCTCAAATCTCGAAACTCTCTGTCACCTCGGTCTTCATGTATGTAGAGACCCCAACGTGGCTGTTTCCTTAAATATGGTTATTTATTTATTTGTATTTTTTGGCAATATTAGGAATAGAGAGCTTTCTTTTATATATCTAATTAAACTCAATTCAGAATCAATCAATCAGATTAAAAAAACTTTATTGTTCCCACAGGGAAATTGTTGGGTTTCAGCTGCTCAAAAAATGCAAGTAAAATAAAATTGAATCAAATAAAATGCTATGTATTAAATATAAATGCTGTATGATTAATACATATCCAAACTTATAAATAAATATGCAATGGCAAAAAGTTCTTATATTTAAAACCAAAAATTCTCTGTTTCTTGATAACCTGCATCCAGAAAACATCACAAGCAGCCTCCAGACTACATGCTTCCTGCAAGGTTCATGACCTTGGGTCTATCCTTTGGTTCTATGTTTAATTATTTAATTATGTATTTATTTTGCCCCATTTTGTGTCTTTGAGTCCGATCACCTGACCTTGCACCTGTTTGTGACCAGGTTTGTGCCATATATAAACCCAATACTTACACCTGCATCTGTCCCTGTGGTCTGACAGTGTAAACACCATGTACATGAAAGCAGCAGGTGTTCTAGACTGGCAGCAGGAACTAGCACTTCAATGAAGTCCCATTTGGGGGAACAAACACTAACAGCTAGCAATAAACAACTTGGAGCTCACCTGCATGTTAACCCTAATGCTAGCACCCCCATTGGTTTTCTCACTTATACACACCTGGATAAATACTCCATAGACCTGTACCTGTACTTTTTTAACCAGAAGGTTCATCATGTCATCACTTCATTCAGCTCTTTACTGAGCTTTTGATTGCTCATTAGAGGGAAGGCTAAAAGGGCAGCATCTTCTGTCTGTTAGACAAGGCAAGCACAATACTGCAAAGTTGGACTTTTGCTCTGAGAAGTAGAGTGTTAGGAAGGAACCAGCACTCATATTCCCCATAACCAAAAAGTATTGGTCAGTCAAGTTCTCCTGAACCTGTGCACATCAGCCAAGCCAAGCTCAGTGGTGTGGAAGAATGTTCATTTACATAAAAGATATTTAGAAGGTCTCTCCATTGTCTCATTGGCTGTTGGATGTTTTATTGACCGGGCCCTTGTCGAACCCCTTAAATGAAGAAGGAAGCCATTGAAAAACCCACTCCTAATTAAATTCCTAGGTGGAGGATCCATCAGAGGAGCATTCATCACACACAGCACTCTTACCAGCATGCTCCAAATTGGCACCTTCTATTGATAAAAAGCTCTCAATCCTGTCCAAGATCACCTCCAGAAAATGCATGGATGTCCAATGTTATCTACTGATTCAAGCCAGAAGATATCTGAGATAAGATAAGAATGAAATCACGCAGGGTTTAGAACAATGTCATGCTCGTTTACACAAGTCCCTGAGCTCCTTCAGTTCAGTTCAGTTCATCTTCATAGATTTCTTATAAGTAAATTGGTTGCAGCATAAAGTACAAGCTGTAACACAAGACATGAAATACCACAAACACTCAATACAAACACACAATTTCCTCCTAAGAGGTATTTGCCTTAAATTGAACTAATAGGAGGTCTGAGTGCCAGAAGGGAGGAGGTGGTGAAACTTGTAGGAAACATGATCCATAAGGTGGGAATCATCTAACAAAATGCTCTGGGCTTTACCCAAAATCTGTCTATGATATAACTCGTCATCTGTTTCCTCCAGATAATTTTACTTCCCTGGTTAACGATGCTCTCAAAACAATTTTGGTTTTTACGTTAGAGAATTAAACCGACACAAAAATCGCAATGAAAAATATAACAGGGACTAATGTAGGATCTGTGGGACATGCAGATTAATATTTTATCCACGATAAATGAACTCAGTTTCGGCAAAAGATACAAAGTATAACCCTGTCATCTCGACCTTCATGTAGAAAACCGCAAATAAGTCAGAATGAACTTTAATAAGAATTGAGAAGTTGTTTAGGAATAGAGAGCTGCCCCCTTATATCTGTGGTGATAAGCTCTTAGCTGGTACCTTCATATAATTGCATTTATCCATTGTTTTAAGCTCAATATAAAAAGTTATTAAAGAATATATCAAGAAAGTTTTCAAACAGCGATACATCTGGCCATCCACCTCTTATCTGCTGAAAAATTCAGGCCTTGCGTAGGCTACAGAGAATCAAATCAAATAACCATTAAACATCTTTATCCTCTGCCTCTAGTCTCCTCGGCACTGGAGCAACTGCATAATGCAAAAATCTACACAAACACGATCTACATAGTGCTTATGACCTCATTCGTATCAGAGATGAAGACAAACACAAACCGCCTTCAGAAGACCGCTGGCCAATACTCCAGCTGGTTTCCTATAGTTTATCACTGACGTGCTGCATGACATGCTGTATTATTCCTCATTACTAACGTATTGACAATGAATTCCCCGAAGCTGTGCTAGCTTCCCTACTTCAACACTATCTCTACACAAAAGTTGTTCCAGGCATTGTTCCTTGAGTACATTATCAGCTCAGAGGGGGTCTTCATGTCCCAGGGAGAAGTCTGAGTGGTACATGAATGGGTTTCTGGGCTTCATCAAATTCTACCATGGTCTCGGTTACCACCTCACAGATACCTCGCTCACCTAGTTGTTGGGGGAAGAAATGATTGTGAGAAAGTGGAACTTGGGTACAGAGAGGACTTTTGTCTGGCTTTTTGTAAAGGTTAACGCTTGTGAGACAGGGGTCAGGGCTGGATTACCTCAGTGTTTCTCAAATCAGCCTGGCGAACCCAATCCTCTGCCATATTATTTTTTAAGTAACAGATTCCTTCTGAATGTAACGATGACGTCGGCAACTGCTTGATGATAGCAGGAGATGCACAACACTTCACCATTTTCATTAAGTGCAAGAAACTCAATTATCTCAAGACAGACATGGGGCTGGACTCCCATCAAGCATGCTGGACTATCTCACCAGGCACACTATTGAACGACAAACAATCATTAAAACCAGTGGTCCCCAACCCCCCAGGCCTCGGACCGGCACCGGTCCGTGGGTCAATTGGTAACGGGGGCCGCACAGACACAATACATAACTTACATTATTTCTGTTTTTATTTATCATCTGATTCTGAATGATGTTTTATTTTGGAAAATCACTCTTGATGCATGTCAAGATGCCTCGGTCACATGTCTTACCTCCATCCGCTACCATCTTAAAGGGGCTGCTCCGGCCGCTATCACATAATACATTAAATACGCTGAAGTAAAAATATCTACAGTATATCTATTATAACAATATTGCACCTGTTAGTGAACATTTTGTCCTCAAAGTTGATGTTTGAAGCAGGAACAATGGGCGAGCGTAAGGATTTGACTTGAGTTTGACGAGGACCAAAATGTGACGTCTAGACGTCTGGGTCGGAGCATCTCCAAAACTGCAGCTCTTGTAAGATGTTCTGTTCTGCAGTGCTCAGTATCTATCAAAAGTGCTCCAATGAAGGAACAGTGGTGAACCGGCGACATGGTCGTGGGCGGCCGAGGCTCATTGTTGCACGTGAGGAGCGAAGGCTGGTCCGTGTGGTCCGATCCAACCGACGATCTCCTGCAGCGCGAACTGCTGAAGAAGTTCATGTTGATGGAAACAACACAATATTAGGCAGGTGGTCAAAATGTTATGGCTGATTGGTGGCCATAAATGTATTATTAATCAGTGTATACATATTTTTCTTCTGGCAAAGAGGTGTTGGAAAAAAATCACTCCTTACCAGAGAGAGTTGGGAGAATCTTTTCATCTTTCAGAATTGTCCTCAGACTTTGAAACAGCAAAGCACCATACAAATATATATAATCATTATTATTATTTTTGTGATCATTACTATTATTATTATCATTCAAACTTTTCTTGACATTTGCTTTTTTTGCGAGTGTGCTTTCTGCAAGAACTATAATTCAGACGTATTTCTATGACTATAATAAATTCGTCTCAGGCTCCTAAAACGGGTGCAGAGGTTTAATAGGAGCTCATGTGATGGTTAATCTACTCAGGGAACCGGGCAATAGGGCAGAATGGAGCAGAGGTTGTCGGTATCAATCGAAGCAGGTATTCGGTCTGCCTGAAAAATCACTCGCCCACCGTGCATCTCTCCTTAATTTGACGCTGAGTAGATCTGACAATGCGTTTCTCTTAATTGGTAATTAAAAGCGAGGCCCAGTGGATAGTATAATGAGGTCTCGCTAGTGCTTTGATGTACATCTTTGACTGACATGCATATTTTTTTTCCTGTGACATGAATAATGAGGCTGATCTTTCCCTGCTGGAAGCATTCTGATGACATCATATTACATTAATTAAGATTTCTTAATTGCGCTGATGCCACATGCTTCCAAGGCAACGGTTATGCTAACCTTCTGTTTCGGAAGTCAAAACAGGATCCTGTTCACAGCTTATATTTTTTTTTCAATGAGCTCATGCTAGAGCAAAATGGAAGTGAAGTGGACATTTAGTTTTTTTTTCCCTAAAAGAACAATGGAGGTTCTGAGGTGAGGAAAAACGCTCCATTTACTCTGATCTGAAAATGGGAACCGTTCATATGGTTATTCTGTGGTGTAGCTACATCAAGTCTGTCCCTGGATGAACCATTAGAGCTTCTGAGAGCTTTCAAAACAGAAAACTTGTTTTTTTTTTCAAGAATAAATTAGTTATTTGAAGAAAGAAATAAAACAATAAATAAATTGTCCAAAAACACGGTATAGAATTCAAGTGGTCACATCATGCATGTAAAAAAAAAACACTATGACATAATCTTCTATGACTATTAATTTAAAGTCAAATCACAATTAAAGTTTGTTTGACTTTTAGGACTTCGAAACACCCAAAACCTAAAGGACGTTCGAGCCGCTTGTTGTTGTGCATTGATTATTCGGCTAATGCAGGGATTGTGTGATTTCCAACAATGTCACAAAACAGCTGTCTGGACAAATGCTTCCATTAAGATAATAGTGCAAATTGTGCATGTTACTCAGGCTTTACATAAATATTTATGCCACCATTTGGCCTGTCAAGATGCTTTTACAATAACCAAAACAGCATAACATACTGAGTGGTTTGTCAATACTGTTTTAAAAATAATGTCGAATTTGACATCGTTTTTATATTCGAGCCCAACTGTCAAAATGCTTCCGTAAGTATTTGATCTTAAATTGTGAAGGAGCGGCGTGTTATTCGTTCTGACAAGATCGCGAAGTAAAATGACCGAGTCGTGCCAACATGCATATTCACCAACCCTGAGCTGCTAATTCAATTCCTTACTAACAGGACGTGGCGGGCAGTGACTACTAATGACCAGTTATTATAACGGAAAATCTTAAGGAGCATTATATATACAATTACACCCACACGCATACACACAACACCCACACGCATACACACAACACCCACACGCATACACACAACACCCATACGCATACACACAACACCCACACGCATATATACATAACACCCACACCAACACGCATACACATCACACCCACACGCATACACATCACACCCACACGCATACACATGCACATAACCCCCACACGCATACACATAAGACCCACACGCATACACATCACACCCACACGCATACACATCACACCCACACGCATACACATCACACCCACACGCATACACATACACATAACCCCCACACGCATACACATAAAACCCACACGCATACACATCACACCCACACGCAAACACACCACACCCACACCCACACGCATACACATAACACCCACACGCATATACATAACACCCACACGCATACACATCACACCCACACGCATACACATCACACCCACACGCATACACATAACACCCACACGCATACACATCACACCCACACGCATACACATCACACCCACACGCATACACATCACACCCACACGCATACACATCACACCCACACGCATACACATCACACCCACACGCATACACATCACACCCACACGCATACACATCACACCCACACGCATACACATCACACCCACACGCATACACATCACACCCACACGCATACACATCACACCCACACGCATACACATCACACCCACACGCATACACATCACACCCACACGCATACACATCACACCCACACGCATACACATCACACCCACACGCATACACATCACACCCACACGCATACACATAACACCCACACGCATACACATAACAACCACACGCATA
>MU551534.1:8598715-8613016 GCA_024362625.1 Silurus asotus | reverse complement strand
TTGTATATTAATATAATAAATTATTATTATTATTTTTATTATTATAGTTTATTATTTCTTACTAACTGTTATATTCTGGTTGTATGTGTTTGTATGTTCTATGCTTTGGCAATACAGTACGAATGTCTATATTTCTAATGTTAATAAAGCAACCTTTAAATCTTGAATCTTGAGAGAAAGTGAACGACAAAGAGAGAGAGAGAGAGAGAGAGAGAGAAAAGAGAATATATATATAGTTATAAATAAAGTAAATATATTGATGGTATAGCAAATTCAATGATCACTGTCACAGAGCAGCTTTAGAGAAATACATTGTTTTATTATTTATACATTTTAAATTAATGAATGTATCCATAATAAACATGTCACATGTCTGCAAGGAAAAACTCCCTTAGATGACATGAGGAAAAAACCTTGAGAGGAAACAGACTCCAAAAATACCTCATGTGTGTGGCACAAGATATTTACATCTTATATACAAAGACTATAAGTCTCATTTATCAGCTGTTCACTGATCGAAGTTGGAGCTTCAGTGTGAAACCACTGAGAGATGATGTGAATAACATCGATTATCTCGTTACAATGAACCCCGAGAAGGAGGTGGGATATATTAGTTAGTGTTAATGGTACAATTAACTCAAACTCTTCACCACAATGCAGTTTCATTAGCTCCATGTAATGCTGATTTAATGGAAAACACTTAGGAGCTTGAATCCAAATGCTTTTACAGCAGTTTATAATAAAGTAGCTTTGACATCTATTTTTCTTATATACACTTTGTGGCTATATATAGCACCGCTTTGTGAGAACCTCAGTAAGAGAGAACGCGCACAGAGTGGCAATAACTGAGTGTTCCACTCCGATGAAGCTGTCCACTGCCTGTCAGGACACATGTTTCTCCTGACTCGCGCTCATGCTTTTTTTTATTTTCTGTACGCTAAATCTACAAGAACGAACGAAATGGTGTTATTACAATTTCTTGCTTTTTCTCCCGTCACACTCTGCAATTGTGGATCGTGTTCCAGCTTAGCGAGTGAAATCCGTCTAAAACTCAGACATGTTGCCGAATGCTAGAGGAATCAAAATTTCATATTTTATTACACATTAGGTGTAGTGAGTACTAGATTGTGTTGATTTCAAACACTCGGTGTGGTGTTTCAGTTGATGCTCACCTCAAACCCCAGGAGAGAAAAGCAGGAATTATTTCAGTGACTGTGGAGTTTTTGTTTTTTAAATACTGCTGAGATCTTCGGGAAACAATTAACAATCTGGTGCGGAAAACAAAAAACATCCAGTGAGTGACAGTTCAGTGGAAAAGCTTTGTAGGTAAGAAAGGCCGTAGAAAAAAGTGGTCAGATTGAATAGTTAAACTCTCGGGAAGGTTACAGTAATTTTTTTAAGAGCAAAAAAATCATCCACTTCTGGAGGCCAAGAATTCATATTTGATGTTGCAGGTTAACTCAAATAGGATCTCATCAACACAATGTTTACACCTGCAGAACGTCAATTAAAATTACTAATATATTCCTAATATTACTACCGTAAATTCCGGATTATAAAGTGCACCCATATATAAGCCGCACACACTGAATTTTACAAATATTTTTATTTGTACACATAAATAAGCCACACCTGTCTATAAGCCGCAGGCTTGAAATACACTAATGTACTTTACACAGGCTTTAATGAAAGACACGTTACACACGGTGTAACGGGTGAAATATGTTGTGCTTCCTTTAGGAGCAGAGTATTTTGGAAAAAGACCGGCACAGCTTTTTTCCAGTATTACTGCGTGTGTTCAAGACTGAGGAATATGCCCTTATGATTGTCTGATGCTCATTTCTAAGTTTCTTTGACTAACCCGTAAAAAAATTTAAAAGCACGAGTTTTGGAAATCTGTCTGTGCTTATTTGATTTGTAACTGAAGTTAGTGAGCTCTCCCTTCACCCAGACTCAACACGCTACAACGGCTTGTATCTAAACAGTAGCCGACTAAGAAAGTCATTGTTCAATGTCTTTCTCCTTCCTTTCACAACTATTTCTCGTTTTTTCTCCCGATGCCGTGCAGCTCAGAACACAGGTGAGGTGTGTTTTTTCGTTTCCGTTCAGAAATTTTATTGGTCTAATGTTATGGGGTTCAGTTTTTTGGCTTGAAGTTTGGGAAAAACCCAGAAAAAATGTATAAATTAGCCGCTTCGTTGTTCAAAACGTGGGAAAAAAGTAACAGCTTATAGTCTGAAAAATACGGTAATTAATCAGTGATTCGTGATTGGTGCTATATGGGTTGGTTGAAGTAACTATTTAAGAAGTTTATATAGAACAGTACAAAAACCATCCAATGAGTGAGGTTTTTGTAGGTATAAAACACAATGCTCGTGAAAAAGGTCCAGTTTTCGGATACCTGTTCTTGACTGATGGGAGCTGTAGGTTTCTGCTGCTGTAGCGGATCTGTAAGAACACCTGACACCTGCATTGCTGAGGAAGCTGAAGATGACGGTGATGGAGCAGCCAAGTATGTCCCCAGACCTAAACCCTATTGAGCACCTGTGGAGCATCTTCAAGCGGAAGGTGGAAAAGCGCCATGTGTCTAACATCCATCAGCTACGTGATGTCATCATGAAGGAGTGGAAGAAGAACCTGTGCAGCTCTGGTGAAATCCATACCCAGCAGGATTGAGGCAGTGCTACATAACAATGGTGTTCACACATAATATCGACACTGTTTTGACATGAGGGTGTACTTACTTTTGTTGCCAATTATTTAGACAATGTATGTTGAGTTATTTTTATTGAGAACGTGTAATAAAATAGTTGCTGACACTGTATATGTGGATTTTTAATGACAAATGTTGTGTGATAATAATATGATGATGTGGAGAAAGTGCACTTGGTGTGCATGTAGGACACTGCGTTTAAAGTATTTCATGCAGGTAATCCAAGCGCAGGGGCCGGATGGTAATGGAGGTCTGCAGCACACTGTGGAATCGAGAGGCGGGTGTATTTGCATGGCTTGTCTACATCTTGTCAAAACAAGTTTAGTGCCTCATCTGATTCAGTAGCACAAGTGTAACTAAGAACAAATCTCGCCAGGCTCGTCTTTATTTATTAAATAAGAGCCGTCTGTCAGAGATTTCCCTGTTTTCAGTTCAGGCTAAAAGCAGTCGGTTCAAAGCAGAGCACATTGTCATGAACCAGTGATTCCTACAAACCTTCAGAACACATCAGTCTACCTGGTACACTTCAATAGCTTGTGTGAAATCCTGACTGAGCCGGGTCACAGCTGCCTGGCAGGGATGCGGGTTTGGATGTCAGTGCCCTGCATCTTTCGAGGCATTCAATCCCAAAGCCTGAGGCAGAAAAAGAAATGCGAGGAAAAGGTTATCCTCACATGGCACATGAGCACGCTGTGATCTAGCATGCCATAATCACTCTGAAACACCATATGGCACGGACTCGTAGATTTAACTGCAAACACAGTTCCAGGAACTTGGGGGGTGGGGGGGGGGGGGGGGGGGGGGGGGGTTTAAAAAGCGATTAGGTCGATGTTATTATTTCATCAGGAAAGAAAAAAAAAGACTTAAAAGGACTGAAAATGTGAAGCAGTACTAATTACATAATTATGTTTTATATGATTAAAACTTTTATATACTGGGGCTTAAATGATATGCACTTAAATATTTTTTTTTTATTTTAGTTGCGTCCCTGATTTTCAACAAAGGTTTAAAATGTTCAATTTTCAGCCTTGATTCGGATCAACAAGTAGTTACTAATTTTTATGCTGCAACCAAAGTCTTCAAATGTTCCTGCTTAATTAGACATTTAATTGTAAATATTTAACATTTGTACAATGTTAAAAAAATTATATATATATATATTGGTTAATAAGACAAAATTGCAATCAGTCTTGCACTTGCATACTCTAGAAATTTAACACCTTTAGGATTTTGCAGGATTTACGATCGAAGGTGCAAATAAAGACACAAGGACATCTGGCAGGACAACATATCTTTGTATTGCACGATCACATTAATACCCTTCTAACATTTAGGAGATGATATTAAGAGTTGAGTATAGAGTTGATATAAAGTTGTGTTATCCAGAATTAGGAGTCAAGTAAGTTTTAAAGATTCTGGTTCCTTTTAAGGTTTCTTCCAATTCGATCTACTGTCTTTGGACAAAGGTTTGTGGACACTTGATCATTAGATGTATATGTGCTGTTTGAACATCACATTCCACATTTAATCCCCATTCAGCCAATTTTGCAGTGTGCTTGCGGATATTTGTGCCTCATTCAGTAAGGTACTGAAGTACAGTAGGTGAGGTGAGGAGGTCTGGGGTGCAGGTAACCCTCAACTGTAGTACTCAATAGAGTTTATAGCGCTATAGAAGGAGATCTTCCATTTGAACACATCCATCCATCCATCCATCCATCCATCCATCCATCCATCCATCCATCCATCCATCCATCCAACCATCCAACCATCCATCCAACCATCCATTCATCCTTCCTTCCTTCCTTCCTTCCTTCCATCTATCCATCCATCCATCTTTCCTTCCTTTCTTCCTTTCTTCCTTCCTTCCTTCCTTCCATCCATCCATCCATCTATCTATCATCCTTCCTTCCTTTCTTTCATCCATCCACCCAACCAACCATCTATCCATCCATCCATCCATCCATCCATCCTTCCTTCCATCCATCCATCCATCCATCCATATATCAGATGAGGAAGCTGGTGTAAGTTTGTTAGCTGGACTAAAGCATGGCGAGATTGAAAGATTTTACAAATACCGTACGCATTCGGCTTCACATCCACATCAGTTTATTCGCTGGCAGCCAAAAATATAGGATGAATGTAAACACCGACTGCACTCCAGACCTCCTCACCTCACCTACATCTGTACCTGTTCGAGGTGCAACCAGATACACAAAAACATCCAAAATGATTGATGAAGGTGAAGTATTTCGGATGGTTTTGTGTATCTGGATGCACCTGTGTTAAAGGACCTCGAACAGGGACTGATGTAGGTGAGGTGAGGAGGTCTGGGGTGCAGTCAGTGTTCACATTCATCTCAGAGGTGTTTGGTAGGGTTGAGATCAGAGCTCTATAGCAGTCCACCCAACATGGAGTTTCAGGGCACTGGCTTTGTGCACAGGGGCATTCCGATGCTGGAACAAGTGAAGTTTAAGTGAATGCAAAATTTCAAATTTTATGCCAATGATGTCCGATAAAAAAACAGTTAGGAGAAGAACCACATATGACAGGAAAGATCAGGTGTCCCAATATAGTGTTTCCAGTGGGAATTCATGAAGAAACATTTACATAAATGTTTTTCTGCATCTTTCCAGAGTGATTTGTCTCATTGGCACAACTAAGCAGCTATAGGGGTTATGGGGCCTTGCTCAGGGGCCCAGGAGTGGCATCTTGGTGTGGCTAGGATTAGCTAGAAACTGCCAAATAGATCAAACTTAACCCTGGATCATTTATAATCACGCTAATGAGATTGTAATATAATGAACCTTATGGTATAATTAGTTACATCACGTAGTTCTAACAATGTCATTGTTGAGTTGTTGATAATATGGAAGCTAATATCACCACCAGCTGTCACCAAACATGAGCTGAATACTGTACTGTATATCTAACATCAGATCTTGTTTACAGTAAGCTGTAGAGGTCAGAACATCAAGAACATTCAACAGTGAGAGATGCGGAGCTGTAATTCCGCGAGTGTGCGTTAATTAGTCGTTAGAAATGGCAGAAACGTGCTTACGCATGTTTACAGACTCAATGCAAAAGGAACCTATTAGCACTTATTGCACCCCGTGCACTTTAAGGTGGATCGGCACAGACTGCATATTCATGAGCAAAAAATAATTCATATTTCCCTATTTGAAATCGTCTCTGCACACTTCTTAATGTATAAAACATTTAGAGCATCAGGACGTAAGTATAATCCCGATCAGATGGAGTGTGGGTGGGCTGAAATAGTTTTGTGTGAGACGTGACCCATTTTTATGATATTTATGATGTTTTTTGATATAATGTATGCTTAGAATAAAACCCTTTTATTATAGCGGCTCATTATAAAGGCTCTCCGAGCTCCCCTTCGCTATTCTCTGCTCGTTAATGCGCCCTTTTCATCCCGGTATAAATTGGCTTAAATCCATTATCTGAAAGAGAATACACAATAAGCTTGAGGATATCAGCAGTCCTACATCTACAAGCTGTTTTTGATCTAGCTTCAGTAGCACTGGTGGTGGTGGTGAGGAGACCCCGCCATGCCCCTCGTACTCAGTGGGCCGGTGACCCTGCGGCATGCAATCAAGGGAGACGCATCATCGTCTGATTAATGACAGCGAGTTGTTTAAATATTACCCTTTATCCTCTCTGCCTTTTGATAAATTAGGGGGACGTTTGCTGAGTGTGCAGTCGTGTTTAAATTCCTCTCCAGCCTGCTCCGATGATGACAAAGTGTCCTTATTCCCTTGTCCTGCAGAAGCAGAAAAAAAAAACGTGCTCACGCGATGCATAATAAATCCGACGACAGAAAGCGATCAAAAGAATAAAAAATGATCCAAATCTATATGCACATCCGTGTTGATTCTATTAAAGGCGTCGTTGGACGGTGGCTGCGTGACCTGCCGATCAGATGTTGTTCATATATATATATTTATTCGTGGTGTTTAGCCGACAGCACTGAATGCATATGGAACAGCGATGGTGATTAATTCCACCGAACACGAGCTGCTCTTTTGTACTCATTTGTGTGGCAAGTTCTTTAATGCTAGAGCAAGCACATCTTCACTAATACCTTAATTAAACATTTGTGCAGACAAATCATTATTTAACCGCCATAGGGCACGTGTTAGTGCAGTTCATGAATATATTGACCTCATACAACTGCTCGATTGGCCGGCACGTCGGCGCAGTCACAAGCGTCGCTGCTTCACAGCTTCAGGGTCTCCAGTTTGAGCCTGAGTTCGAGTTATTGTACTGCATGTACTGGGTATTTATTGTAATGGATTCGCCTTGGGTTTGCTCCGATTTCCTACCACCTCCTGGGAGGTGTTAAAATTGTGTGTGTGTGTGCGTGTGTGTGTGAATTGTGTGGTGAACTGTTGTACTGCCCTGGATGTATTCCTGGCCTTGTGCCCAGATTTTTCCAGGGCCACTGCAACCATGACCAGGACAAAATGGATACCAAAGGTGAATTCATGTGCATTCTTCTCTGTTCTGCAATAAATGTACATGTAAAGTGCTTGAATGACAGCATAATTGCATTACTACTTACCTTTCACACATTCCTCATCTCCACTTCCAGTCTTGACCCAGCTGCATATATCATTATTCGTCTTCTTAATTATTATAATTATTGTTATTAAGTGGGAGGATGAGAACGAGAAGAAGAAGAAGTAGAATGAATGAGGTGTAATAGGAGGAATAGTACATGTAGGAGGAGGAGGAGGAACAGCAGGTGAAGAAGTAGTACAGGTAGTAGAAGGAGCAGTAGTGAAAGGAGGAGGAGGAGAAGTAGTAGGAGTAGTAGGTTTGATACGAGGAGAAGGACTAGGTGGAAAAGTAGGGGAGGTAGTAGCAGTTGGAGGATTTGGAGTAGTATTAGTAATAGATGGATTAACAAGTTCCCTGGTGGTCTAGTGGTTAGGATGCGGTGCTCTCACTGCTGCGGCCCGGGTTTGATCCAGGGTCCGGGAACCGACCTCAGCCATTAGGGTTGCACAAGCCTTAGTGCCGGTCCCAAGCCTTAGAGCGTTCCTAATAGGGGAAGCTGAAAGAATTAGTAGTAGGTGGATTAAGTCGGCTCACTGAAGGCCCAGGAACCAAATGCACGGCCTGCCACTGAATAATAGTAGACAGTACTGTTAGGCTGTAATACATGACTATACTTTCATTTATAATTAATTATTGCTATTATATACAATTGAATTTTTTTATGTCATTTATGGGTACAGTTTTAAATGTGCACCAAAAACTGCACAAATATTTAAGTGCTCAAATGGCGCTGGTCATTTGGGGAGACTGAAATGAAAGAGACTCCCAATGGTGAGGAAAGAACACACACACACACACACACACACACACACACACACACACACACACACACAAAACAACAGCCCCTAAAAAAAATGAAAAGAACTACACACAACGCAGAAATAATGCTACCAATCAGCACCGAAAAACTCTCCTTTATATTGTCAGCAACAGCTGTCTTGGGCGGTTTGCTGGGAGAAATGGTCCGGGCCTGTAATTCATCTTGGGGAGACATGTTTATTTTTGTTTGTGGTCTCTTTTTAGACATAAAAAAAACCTATGGAACTGATCCTGTCCCCAGAGTTAGAGACAAAGTCAAGGAATAATTCTGTTGACTGTAAAAATACCATACGTATGTTGTTTGTAAGAGACACGGGTAAATCCTATGGAGTTATTATTTTTAAAATAAAAAGATTAAAGAAAGAGAAAAATTGAGACGGTCAGAGTTTAAAAGGCTACGATATATAGTTTAATTCTTTAGTGCGGATGTCATTTTTGATTTCGTTCACATTTACAGCATTTGGCAGATGCCCCATATTTACAACCAAGCAGTTGAGAGCTAAGGGTCTTGCTCAAGGGCCCAGCAGTGGCAGCTTGGTGGTGCTGGGATTTGATCTTGTGACCTTCCAAATCAAATGTCTTAACCACTGAGCTCCCACCACCCCACCGTTCAAATGCAAAAATGTCATATTGAATAGCAAGAGGTTTGAAAAGATTCCAAGAAAAATTTCACTTTTGAAAAATAGGGAAGTAGTACCTCAGTGGTGAAGATGTAAGACCACTCACTGAAAGCTCATGAGTTCAAATCCCAGGATTTTGACACTACTGGGCCCTTGGGGAAGGCCCTAACCCATAACTGCTTAGTTGCATAAATGAGATAAATGTGAGTCACATTGGATATTTATTGTGATGATAAGGGTGTCTTGAGAACAGAATTACAAAAACACTGCAGTTCTACAGTTGATATGTGGAATATAAAAGTTCTTGTCTGATTATTAAACTTAATGTGGTGAAAAAAGATCATATATAAAAGGAAAATCTCTCCCTCTAAAGGTAAAACATGGCAAGTGGCCTAAGATCAATAGTATCATGAATTCTGATAGCAGATCAAGTAGGCTTTGTGTCCTTCCTCTCACCACAGACAGATGGAATATAGACATGAAATACAGTCCCCCTAGAAACACTGTGCAGCATTTATACATATACACTATATTTCCAAAAGTATTGGGACACCTGACCTTTCCTGCTATATGTGGTTCTTTTCCAAACTGTTACCCCAAAGCTGGAGGCACTCAATTGAACAGGACGTCTTTAAATGGCGCTAAAATAAAATTTAGCATTCACTTAAACCTGTAAACCCAAACCTGTTCCAGTATGGTGAAGCCCCTGTGCACAAAGTGAGCTCCTTGAAGATCTGGTTTACATGCTTTGGAGAAAGATCTTGCTGCTATAGAGCTCTGATCTCATCCCTACTGAACACCTTTGGGATGAATGTGAACGCTGACTGCACCCCAGGTCTCCTCACCTACATCAGTACCTGCCTTTCATAACACTAATGTGGCTGATGAACACAAATATCCATAAACACACTCCAGAATCTAGTGGAACATCTTCCCAGAAGAGTGGAGGGAATTATAGCAGATTGGGACTAAATGTGGAATGGGATGCTTAAAAATCACATACCGCACTTGTGACCGGGTGACCCAATACTTTTGGAAATATAGGGTATTATTTTGACACTTATCAGATATGGCAGATGATCAAGGGCCATGCTCAGGGGCCCCGCAGTGACAGCTTAGTGGTGCAGAGGTTTAAAATCCTTTGATTGGCTGGTCAGAGAGCGCACTAGTCAGAGCTCGCAAACCGCATCTGTAGCGAACTGCGCAATCTCAAATATATTCATATGGAATTAATAGCTGTTTTTTCATTCCAAGAAGTCATTAATTTGGTTGAAGATGCACTTACAAGGACATTTACAAGATGGACTTTTGAAGAAAAGCTGGACATTGTGAGGAAAGGTCGGAGAAAACAGTCCAAAAATTTGCACAAATTTGGGAATTGAAATCCCCAGAAAAAAACGTGATGCATAGAAAAAACGCATGGGTTTATTTTATGATATTAATTATTAGTTAATATTGATGCTAGAGATAATGTATATGGATGGTGCAGCTGTGGCTACAGTGAAACGAGACTTCAGTAATGGCTTTTATTCTCACTGTACGAGTTCTGTCTGTAAAGCAGCGCTTTGTTAAACTGCGTTTCTAAATAATATTCATGGGTTTTACAGCCTTGGCTACATAATGGTATTAAGAGGTGGATTGATTCAGGTAGGACACCAGTAAAGGCTTTGGGCTGAAATGCACAGTCTGGCACTAATACTAATATTTCTACAGTAAACACACTGTTTATTCCGAACACTACAGTTCTGTTGCACAGCAGCACTCAAAGTGTTAACCCCGTAACGAAAATGACTTCGCATGGAATGGAAATATTACGCCTCTTGTGTGAAGTGTGTCATCGCGCTCATTTGTTCGAGTGCATTGTGTTTTTTTTTTAGGTTGGGTAGCAGAAGGATAGCAGAATGAGAAGATGCCATAATCAGGCACATCTGTTTAGGAGTCTTAACTCCTGTGGAAGCAATTGGTTTGGAATCTCTCTTTGTCATACAGCAAGCGCACAGTGGATGAAATCCTGATTGCCATCTTAATCTCTGGATTGGATCCATATTGCAAATCTATAATCTAGATAGAAGAATGTAGTCCACATGTGAACGCGTGTAGTCTGGTACACACCATGCGATTTTGGGCACGATTTGGTCAACGGGAAGAAATTCTAAAAAATCCTATGATCCTAAGATAAAATTGGGTTTGACATGTTCACCGATTCATTTTTTCCTGACGAAATTCTGGAGATTCAGAAGATCGCAGATCTTTCCTGCAGTGTGATTTCTACTCCGTTGAAACCTAAAAACTATCGGAATCTGATGACACAATTAAACGTGACAACTTCAAACCATTTCATGAAAATTGTTGTAATATGGGACGTCCTGAACAAAATGTACGTTACAGATTGTTGTTTGTTAGCCGCTAGCTACCGCTAGCAAGAGAACGCAAGACCGAACGGGCCACGGATTGATGAAGTAAAACTTCAGATGAGTCTTTTTCTTGTGATGGCAGTTTTTAACAGTTGTACAGTCTGACATTTTGACATCTTACAGTGTGACACGGGATCATGTTTGTGTAGTCTGACAAGCAATAACCGTGAAGAAATATACAAAATTGCAAAACATGATTAGTGATTAAAAAAGATTTTTCACTGGGGTTAATTTATTTTTTATATCTGAGTAAACAAAGAAAGGATGATGGGAATTAATGTGCGTGGGTTTTATTTTCCCCGCTTTAATATCTATTCATTTATATATTTTTTATAAAAATGGTCAAACAGAAATGCACGTTGCATTAATCGTGCGCTAATACAATTAATGAAGTTTAAATTAACTTGCGTTAACGAGTTATTTAACGACAGATGTTTATATATATATATCTGTGTGAAGATTCCAGTATACTGTACAGTATGTGTTATAGTTGGCTTGCCTTCTCTCCCCTATAGACTGCTTTGATCTTCATTATGACAACAAAATGCAATCTTTGGAAATAAAACCCAGGACTTCCAAAAGGGGTGGAAATGTCTGGTATATTTCTGGAAACCTTCTGGAAACTTTCTAGGGGAACTTTGGCAAATTCCAATTTATGAAAATTTATTCAAAATTTGTGAAAATGTTCAGTTTCAGTCCTAAAAATTGTGTAACACAAACCAAGACATACCTTCCAAAAAAACAAACAAAGAAAAAAGTATGTTCCAATATTCTTGATCAGAGACGAAATTAGATTTTTGCTTAAAATCTTTTTTGATTGGAAAAAAAAACAGGTGCAATGTTGTTAAACACATCTAGAATGAAACATATCGGGAAATGAATGCAGAAATTCTGATCCGTTCTATAATATTCATCTTATGATCTCATAACCTCATGTCATCATTGTATAGCAAAACAAACAACAACAACAAAAAAACCCTGGCCTTGCTATTGTAATACGTTTCAAAGGCGAGTGCATGTACACTTGAATGAATTCCAACTGACCGAATGAACACATTGTCTCCCCACAATACCCTGTAAAGTGTTTTTCAAAGACGATGGACCCTTTGAATCTTAGTCCACTATGCTGTGGAAAAACAACCATAATGCACGCGCTGGCCTGCCCAATAAAAGCTTATAGTGGCTTTTAAAGCTAATACGCAGCAACATGGTCAAAGGCTAATCACAGTCAGAGTACATCAATGCCCGTGCGACAACTGCTCCATAGACCCGTCCGTTTATAGAGCTGAATGGAAGAGCTCCCTGCAGGAGCGCCCATGTAGCCATTTTGTTATGACCTTTCAAACAATAGAAGGGTAATGACTTCCCTAGGCCTTTCTATTTAGTCTGATTAAGTGGCACACATAAGACAAACTTGGCGATGTGCAACATCTAGGACAATCTTTTGTCCTGCTCTGTGTGGAGACCAGCCAAGCGAGAGAGAAGTCATAGAGCAGAGGCAGGTCTGTGCTCGTCGAAGCTTTCTTGGCGAGAAGAATCAATTTATCTTTGGTTAAGCCTGACACACACTGTCCGTTACACACAAAGAACAAGATATAGAACTATATATTGTCTCACTTTCAGCCATTTCAAATTTCAATTAATGGAATGCACAAACCAGTGGTATTCCTAGACTTCTTCAGGGTATGTGCTTTGGTTCTTCTTCTCTTATAAACAGACTCATTCATTCTAAAACATGGCCTGTGTACCCCTATTTTCCAATACAGTTCTCTGATTTTATAAATCAAAAGCCAAGTCACTACTTGGTGTCCTCCCACCCCGCACACCCCCCCATGTCCCCAGATACTAATAGTGTTTATTGAAAATGTCGTTCATAGAAATGTTCAAAACCAAATAAATACATGTGAAATAAATTCTAATTAGCACTGTGCTTTGTAGGACAACTTTAATTCATTACTTTAATTCAATTCCTGTAATAAATCTTGATCATACACACTAGGGATCCTACGATTTAGCGATTCGCATCAAATGAAAGATGGCATTTACTGATTACCGATAATTAATGTAATATAGAAGACAGACAGACAGACAGGCGGATAGATAGATAGATAGATAGATAGATAGATAGATAGATAGATAGATAGATAGATAGATAGATAGACACACTATATTGTCAAAAGTATTGGGACACCTGACCTTTCCTGCTATATGTGGTTATTTTTCAAACTGTTACCACAAAGCTGGAGGCTCTCACTTGTCTTTAGTAAATACTACAATTTTTCCTTGAACTTTTAAACCCAAACCTGCTCCAGTATGGCGATGCCCCTGTGCACAAAGTGAGCTCTTTGAAGATCTGGTTTACATGCTTTTGTAGAGGAAGATCTTGCTGCTATAGAGCTCTGATCTCATCCCTACTGAACACCTTTGGGAGGAATGTGAACACTGACTGCACCCCAGGTCTCCTCACCTACATCAGTACCTGCCTTTCATAACACCAATGTGGCTGATGAACACAAATATACATAAGCACACTCCAGAATGTAGTGGAACATCTTCCCAGAAGAGTGGAGGGAATTATAAGAGCAGATTGGGACTAAATGTGGAATGCGATGTTTAAAAATCACATACCGCACTTATGACCCGGTGTCAAAGTACTTTTGGATAGATAGATTCCGCAATCGTGCCAAAATAAACAGAATATATATATATATATATAAAATTGTAATCCTAAAAAAAAAAAAAAACAGATCACTCCAATGAACAGCTAAAATGTTCTCAACAGATAAAAAGAAAGTGGGATTGGGATTCAGCAAAACAGAGAAAAAAAAAAGAAGGGACTGCAGGAAGTGCTCATGTATTCATTCATCATTAAAAAACACCTGGTCATGGGTTTGGTGTTTGAAATTTGGTTAGTGGTTTGATATTATCTGGGTTTTAAAAAAGGGTTTGAGAATTCAGATATAAAAACAGATCCCGATAATGGCATTAATGTTAGCCTCCCCCTGCTCATGTATTCATTCATCATTAAAAAACACCTGGTCATGGGTTTGGTGTTTGAAATTTGGTTAGTGGTTTGATATTATCTGGGTTTTAAAAAAGGGTTTCGGAATTCAGATATAAAAACAGATCCCGATAATGGCATTAATGTTAGCCCCCC
>MU551534.1:8562383-8594972 GCA_024362625.1 Silurus asotus | reverse complement strand
TGGATGGATGGATGGATGGATGGATGGATGGGTGGCTGGATGGATGGATGGGTGGATGGATGGATGGATGGATGGATGGATGGATGGGTGGCTGGATAGATGAATGGGTGGATGAATGGATGGATGGATGGATGGATGGATGGATGGCTGGATGGATGGATGGATGGATGGATGGGTGGCTGGATGGATGGATGGATGGATGGCTGAATGGATGGCTGGATGGATGGGTGGGTGGCTGGATGGATGGATGGATGGATGGATGGATGGATGGATGGATGGATGGCTGAATGGATAGCTGGATGGATGGGTGGGTGGCTGGATGGATGGATGGATGGATGGGTGCACAGACTGAGATATTGACACTTGTGAACTTGGAACTTGTTATCTATCTATTGTTCACAAGAACCAAATTTGTACTTAACTAAAAAATATTTGCTGCTGCGTTAATGTTGCACCCACAACCACATAATTAAATAAATTAGTAAATGAATACAAACATAAATAAATAAATAAATCTGCATCCATCTGCTGGGATTTTTTTGGTGCAACTTTAACTTCTGTTTTATACCATTTTTTTTACACCTTTTGCTCAATTTCCTTGCCATCTAAAACATCTTTTTTCTTGGCACTGTTGAAAAACTACTACATTTTTTTGTATGTTTGTAACATCATAATTTGTGTTATAAAGATCGCCCAATGTGTTGAGAGACGTTGATCAAAATTCTCAGCAAATTGAAATTACTGAAGATGTTTGAGTTTTTATAGAATGAGAGTTAACTTCCATTACCTTGATCGGTCTGTTGCTACTTGTTTATTATGGTTTGTATTTTGACAGCTAGAGATATTATCTTTCAGATGGATGTCTGGAATTATTTGCACGTTAGTGAACATTTGAGATGTTAGAAATAGAAAGGTGCAACTTTTTCAACATCACAATGCCAAAACAATGTTTGCATGAATGATATACACCCTATTATCATTATCATAACACATATAATATATATATATATACAATGCAATGATAATAAGGGTGTATATCATTCATATATTTTGCAACAACTTTACCTACACCAAGCACTTGTTCTGTATGGTTTCTATATAATTACGTATATAATTCTAAATAGATATAACTGTAAATTCATAATGCAACCTACTTTATATTGGAATATCTATAATATGTATTTAATGTGTAGATACATTGTGTATTATCTATCTATCTATCTATCTATCTATCTATCTATCTATCTATCTATCTATCTATCTATCTATCTATCTATCTATCTATCTATCTATCTATCTATCTATCTATCTATCTATGTTCTTTATAAGTATAAGTTTGTCCCTGATGACCGAGCCGGTGGTGACTGTGGGAAGGAAAAACTCCACGAGACGGCATAAGGAAGAGACCATGAGAGGAACCAGACTCAAGATGGAAACCCATCCTCATCTGAGTTGCACCGAATGTCCATTTATTACAGATAAACGATGTTGAGGTGCAGTGATGGTGATCAGAAGCAAACTGTAGTCCTGAGTCAGTGAAGCAGACTGTTGACATTAACTACAGTCCAAATCCATCCTCAAATCTCCTGTTCTTACTCCTGAATTTCATGGATTGTATGAAAGTGAAGGACACTGTGCAGTTGAGGACTTCAGCAAGGCTCGCTGTGGCAGCATAACTACAAGGGAGAACCAGAAGGTTCACTTATATAGAAAATAATAATACCAACATAGGTCAAGTTTAATTTAAGTCATGTTAGTTTAGTAAAATACTACAACTGGCAAATACAAACACATCTACAGTAAGTGTCTGGACTGGGTTTTAGCATGGTCTCAGCTATAGAATGTGTGGTGTTAGTCTCGTCTTAGTCTTAGCCCACTGTCATACTCGGCCTTGACTTAAACTCCACTGGTTTTATTCGATATGTTTTGATAAGGACTTGTTCTCAAAGGGGTCTTGAACCCACCACTGCTAATTTGTCAGTTGTGATACAAAGAGTGTGATTTGCGCCCAATCTCTTTTCTTTGGTAAAACTTTTCAGCAATTTTACACTTTAAAGACTTCTCATACTTAACGTGACTGAACGATTCGAAGCTTCACCAGAGGATTTATTCCGAAGGATAATTGCACTTGAGTTTTTATATACCTCCTCTGCATGTATCCATAAAAATGGTAAAATATATATATGTATTGCTAACATTGTGGGTACTTCAGTTCCCTTGACACACACAAGCAAATCCCATTAAACAACTTTTTTTTGTGTGTAAGACCTCTTTTCTCTACTCTGGAAAAAAATATATAGTTTGCACTCCGGAGACCAGCAGCAATTTGCGAAGCATAAAATAATAATAAGATCATTCAGATGTCACTATTTGTTGTTGTGTCTCTTCGGCTTGTGAGAATGTTATTTTCTCTCTACAGAACACACTCCATTAGACAGGTTCTCCAACACAAAGAGGTCTGATTGGACTATTATAAAACTATTTTTGCGGGGCCACAGAGGCCAGGCTGTTTCGTATCGCCCTCTTATGTACGGTTACAAGGCTGAACATCGGTCCCTGATTATGTCCCGCTTCTTTTGCATTGCGTTTGTGTCTGATGGCATGCAGTCAACTCTATTGTGTAACAAAGCAAGAACCACCATGCTCACGCGTAGCGAATATTCATTACGGCTTGTGTTTGAGGTTCAGCGATTATTATTTTCCCTGTAGTTTAACATCATAAAAAAGTGATATGATATTTTAGCCTTTTAGACAGTTTTTTTTTCCCCGATCTCGCTTTATTGCTTCAGCCGTTTCCAAGGAGTTAACATCTATAAAACAAAGGATAATATTCGGGCTCCTTTGAAGCAATGCTGAATGAATAGGTTTTTCTATTATTAAAGACAGACAATGTTCCCAGTGTGTGTTGGATCTATTCTACACACAGGTTAGCCATTTTATTTTTTACATTAACCCTTTCCTAGTTAGTATACGTCTCAGACTGCAGCACAAAATAGGCATTTAGAGTAGAGTCAACACCATACACAAGTATTTACACCCCTTTAAATGTTGTAGTGGTGCAACCGGGAACTGATTTAATTAGGATTATTTGTCATAAATGTATTTATTTATTTATTTATTTATCAGTTTTATATATGAAGCCGTAACAGATCTGAAAAGAATTAGGACAGGGCCATATTTACCACTGTGTAGCATCCCCTTCTGTTTTAACAACAGTCCATGTACATCTGTGAACTAAGGAGACCAGTTGCTGAAGTTTCGGGAGAGGAACGTTGTCTTATTGGTGAGAGATACAGGATTCTAGCTGCTCGACACTCCTGGGTCTTTTTTGTCATATTTTTCGTTTCAGTTGGTGAAAGTTCTGGACTCCAGGCAGGCCAGTTGAGCACCACTACAAACTCATGCTATTGTAATAGATGTAGTTTAGCATTGCCAAATATGCAAGGTCTTCCCTGAAAAGGACATTTCCTGGATGGAAACATTTGTTGCTCTAAAACCTGTATATACCTTTCAGTATGCCGAAACTCAGACCCAATGTCTGAGCAGAAACACTCGCTGGGTGGCTCAGGATTTTGTTTATGCTATTTACCAATCAAATCCTGGTAAAGTTTCCCCTTCAAATAATACAATAACATGGATGAGAAGGAGTAACTCTGCTTTTTTTGCAATCGGTTATCCCAAAGAGCTCTCCAGGAGGAACCCATTAACCAACAATGGCACAAATCCACTATAAAGCCGTGTTAACATCATTTACATTTTCCATCAATTTCAACAAATATTGGGAGTCTCGTATACCGCCTTCTTTTCCTAACTCAAATTTCTTGAGGCTCTTTTTTTTCCTAATAAACATTTCTGTCTTGTCTGAAGATATTTCCTCGTTTTGACAGAATCCTGTTTAAAATATCTCGTTTTTTCTTGCACCTTGATGAAGACTTCCCAGTAGCGAAAGCTGCCGATTCCATCAGCACTAACGCATCCCCTTAATATCAGAGACATGCTTTTGAACTGAATGCTGATGATTAGCCAGATGTCCACTCTACTCTTTAGTTCAGAGAACACAGCGTTCTAACCGTTTTGGAATTGTGGTTGTATATATCCACTGATCATATATACAACCACAATGACCAACTGCCTAATATTGTGTTGGTTTCCCTTTTGGGCATTTACTTCTTTTGCGATTCCAGGAGCTACAGGAACTCGTTTGTTGGATCGGACCACACGGACCACTCTCCACGTGCATCAGTGAGCCTCGGCCGCGCACGACCCTGTCGGCGGTTCACCACTGTTCCTTCCTTGAAGCACATCTGATAGATACTGACCACTGCAGACCAGAACATCCCACAAGAGCTGCAGTTTTGGAGATGCTCTGACCCATTTTTCCTGCTTCTAACACATCAAAAATGTTCACATGCTGCCTAATATATCCCACCCACTAACAGGTCCATGATGAGAGATAATCGCTGTTATTCATTTTATGTCATTGTTAGGCCTGATCAGTGTATATTGTAAATATATCGCCAAATCTTGCGCATAATCCCACTTGAATCCGTTTCACTTGTCCCAGGTTCAATTGGGTAAATACACTGGAAATATTCTTTCTAAATAAAAATAAAGAAATAAAAAATTGCAGACATGTTGAAATTCGAATCCAGATTAAGCCTCCATTCTCGATGACTACTGATCAGCGTTTCCGCGTGTATTACAGTACATTAGGCATGGTCAGACATACAAGATGTCACACTTGTAATTGCATGGATCTAACCGGTTGGTTTTCGGGTTGATGGAGCGCAAATCAATCCTCGAATGAGCATGTGTGCAAAACACGAACACCCTGTGCACAAGCCGACAGATGATTGATGTCTCGGGAGACAGCCAGCCCGAATACTCCCACTTTCCAGTGCTCAGTATTGATGAAGTAGTGGTGGAAAAGAGGTTTGATTACCCCCTCCTACAACACTGCACCCCATCCCACACCACCCTCAACTCCATTTGCAATGTATCGTGCTTCATTCTACTGAACCCGAACAGTCTGGCAAGATATGACCTTAATTACCTTTAATTTAAAAAAAAAGAGGAGAAAGGGAGAAAGAACATTCTTCGTTAATTTAATTTAATTTCTCCACAGCGTCTCTTGCGACCCGTTCTCTGACTCAGATATCGGAATTTATTTATTTCTTTTTATGTTTCGCTGCTCTGAACGTGAGCAGCATTCGAAAACAATCCGAAACGAGATTTGGACCGTATTCCGAATCAAGAATCAATGATCTCCTCGTCATCTATCCTGATTTTTGGCACACTCTTGTGCTTTGCATAACATGTACAGCCTGTTCCTTTATCACTTTCCGCTCATTAATACTGCTGCATCCAAGAAACTGTCTCCATCCGAGCAGAACTTGTCTTAGCATATGACAGGGTGGGATACGTGCCACATCAGCGCAAAAAAAGTGCTACCTGCAAGCCTGGAGCATCCCATTCCTGAGCTCTTCCAGCTGTCAGGGCCATTAATGTTCTCGGGATCGATGCTAGTGAAGCGCTGCACCTGCACGTGCTTCCTGAATAAACAAGCGCGAGAGACGCAAGGCGTGGCCTCGGGTCATCTCCTCCCCTTCACCAGGGATCCCAGTGCTGAATTCTAGGCTTTCACGGCGAGCGCAGGTGATAATGTGTACATCTCGAGCATTTTGATGAACGGTTCTGGTGGTCTCTAACCTCCCTGCAAGCATATCCAGGCCATTAGCCACATTCCTCTTGCTGAGATCCATTCAGCACTGCAATTTTCCCCGGCGGATGAGTGACGGAGCAGGGAAGTGCCAAGCACATACGGATTGCTCCTCTATCCAGACACATGATGCAAGGACAAAACCGCAAATGTAACCTTGGCCCAAATTTTCCCTCAACACAACCCTGGTGTGTTCAACTAGTCAAGACTCAAGTCTCGAGGCAGCTTTCAGATTATGTTACACGTATGGGAAAATAGTCCACATTTGTATAGAATTATAATCTGGAACTGAAATGGATTTCATTGGGATTGAACAGTATATAATGAATCTAGGCCATGCTATTAAAATATACGTTAGCATCAATGTAGTTCGGAACTAATATGTGCAATTAAATTACTTACCCTTTTGTCACACTGCACCTTATCGTTATCTATTTTCTCATTTTATATTTTATATTTACAGACTTCATGCACAATTTCTGAGCATGATTTCAATGCACGTTGTATAACCATTAACCATGTTTGTGACATAAAAATCTTGACTCTTGGATCCATAGCTGCTGATTCTAATAGTGGTTAAAGGTGCTGGGTTTCTATTCATAAGATCAAGGGTTCAACCACTTTGTGAAAACAGCTAACCTTTTAGAGTCTTAGCACAGTGGTTACAGCTCTAGGTTACTGATCGGAATGTCGGAGGTTCAAGCCTCGTTATCAGCAAGCTGCCACTCTTGGGGCCCTTGAGCAAGGCCCTTAAACCTTTGAGCCCCAGGGGCACTGTATCATGGTGTGCCATGCGCTCTGACCAAAGTTTCCTAACATCGCTTGGATATGCAGAAAAATAAGTTAAATGTAAAATGTGCATGTGACAACTAGAGTATAAAGCATCTTTCTTTTTATCTTTCTGGTTCTTTCTTGTATGTCTTATTATAGCATCTTAATTAAATATTTATTTATTTATTTATTTAAATCTTGATAATTTTTGTACGTTAAAGTTATACTTTTATACTTTGGGGCTTTAACGAAAAACAGTGTCTGTTCAAGGTGTAACGGGTGAAATTTGTTGTGGCTCCTTTAAGAGCAGAACGATATTTTGGAAACAGCATGCAACCACATTTTTTCCCCTATTACTGCATGTGTGCAAGACCGAGGAATATGTCCTTATTATTTTCTGGTGCTCATTTCTAAATTTCTTTGACTAACCCGTAACGCTGTTGCCAAGAAAAATAAAAAAGTACGAGTTTTGGAAACCTGTCTGTGTTTATATGATTTCTGTTGTAACTGGAGTTAGCGAGCTCTTCCTTCACCCAGACTCAACACGTTACAACGGCTTGTATCTAAACAGTAGCTGACCAAGAAAGTCATTGTTCACTGTCTTTCTCCTTCCTTTCACAACTATTTCTCTCCAGAGATTTTCTTTTGTCCTGCGTTAAAAAATCACCACCGGTGAAAGTTTTTCTCTCGATGCTGTGCAGCTCAGAACACAGGTGAGGTGCATTTTTTTGTTTAATTCATAAATTAGCCGCTTCGTTGTTTAAGCCGCGGGGTTCAAAACGTGGTAATAAAGTAGCGTCTTATAGTCCGGAAAATACGGTAATTAATCTGCCAAAAAAGCAACAACTACAGTGCTTGGATTAGGAATATTTTTCTCACAGCATGGAAAAATATGATATGGGATATCAGACTGGTGTGTCAACAAACCCCAGAATTTCCCAATGTTCTTTACAGCACACAATCTTCTATACTTATATCTGCAATAAAAGCAACAGCAATCATCCACCCCAGATATCACTCAATAGATGCAGGAGAACCAGGAACACTAGATACAGCAGTTAAAAGCCTTGAAGTATACATTTGCATGTTTAAGAGATGAGAACATCCACATCCACATCATCATCATTTGCATAAAGCCAATAAAGGCTACAGGCAACATGACACGCTTTTTTTTTTAACGTACAGTATTGTTATTCTACACAACAAACACGCTTAAGATAAATAAAACACATCAGCCTTACTCACCACCCGCGGTGTCGCTCCAGAGGGTGATGGTGCTTTAGATCGGGAGGGAGTGACAAAGTGTTTGAAGCCAGAGACCAGTTTATCTGTAAAATAAATTCCACCAGTGGATATATCAGAAATCAATTATGAACAATAGTATTTGGGCTGTTCCGTGAAGATAACAATAGAGACAATGAGATTTTTTTCATTCTAAACTTTCCAGCAAACATCCACTGTTTGCAAACACACGCTTGACCAACATCCACTGTTTATATCATATGAATTTCCCTTTAATGGCATTCATTCTTCTGCTGTTACACTGCTCACACTGTTCATGTTTGCACTGTCACTTTAGTTCACCTCTAATCTGCTGGTGTGTCAGCAATGTTTATAGAGTTCACACAAAAAATACACTCTTCCGCACTATTACATCACAGCCTGACTGTGTCTGTACGCACCATATCTGTTTCATTTTTATGTTCTCTTTTTATACTGTATATCTATTTATTTATTCTCGGGATCGTTCTTCTATAATGTGAATTGCTTTACTTTAAATAAATAAAATCTCTGTGCTGCTGTAATATGTGAATTTCCCTCTGGGATGAATAAACACTCAATCAATACATCCATCCATCCAGAAATACATACATAATTCACCCATCCATCCATCAGTCCATTTGTCCATCCATCTGCCTGTCAGTCAATTCATCCATCTGTCTGTGCTTGACCATCCATCCATCTTTTCCTCCATGTATCCACCCACCCATCCATCAATCTATTTATCCATTCATCCGTCAGTCTATCTATCTATCTATCTATCTATCTATCTATCTATCTATCTATCTATCTATCTATCCATCCATCCATCCATCCATCCATCCATCCATCAACAAATCTATTCATCTATCCATCAATCTGTCCATTCCCTCTATCCAACAGTCTGTTTATCTGTCCATCCGTCCATCCATCCATCCATCCATCCAGAAATCAATGAATCTTTTCATCCATCCATCCATCCATCCATCTGTTGGTCCTGTCTGACCATCCAACCATCTGTTCATTCATGCATCCACCCATCCATCATCCCATCCATCATCCATCCATACATCCATCTATTTGTTGGTCCTGTCTGACCATCCATCCATCCATCCATCCATCCATCCATCCATCCATCCATCCATTTGTTGGTCCTGTCTGACCATCCAACCATGTGTTCATCCATGCATCCACCCATCCATCAATCTATTTATCCATTCATCCATCAGTCTGTGCATCCATCCCTCCACCTGTCCACCCATTTATCTATCTATCCAATCATCCATCCATTCACCATATGTTAGATTTATTCATTTTAGATTTATAAATTAAGTGACCATCAGAAGCCCAATAACTATAAAAACAAAACAAAAAAAGAGATGGTGGTTGTAGTTTCCAAAATAAATCAGAGACAGAGGTATGTTCTTCAGCCACTACATTGAAAACTACTGTTGTATTTCTACAGAGAATTAAAACTAAACAATATTCTCTTCTCACAGATAAAACCTCAGTTATTTTAAGAATCACGTCACATTTTCGTTCGTTTGGTTTCGCTCTGTAATCATTAGTGGTGTTGTCAGCTGTCTCCTTGCTTTCTCAAGAAACCAGTGAAGCCGATGATGATTTTTTTTCTGGCTGTTTTTATTTTAAACTACATGTCTGCTGTAAGACTGGATATTGTGATATCGTATTAAAAAAACAGTTTCTGCATAATTCCTTTCTTTCTAAACTGTATAGATTCCAACCTGCTCTTCTCAATTCACTATTTCGTTTGAAACTGTACTGCAGGTCTCGGCTACACAGCGGCCGTTGAATGAGAAAAATCTTCAGGTCTGTGAGGTGCTTAGCATAAAATTGCAATCAGGAGCACCTGAAACGCTCATACTGGCTCCTAAAACCTTGATTTTCGAACGTGCCATGGACCAAGTGGAAGGCAAATTGCCCTCGAAAGGCATCGCAGCTTCCTGCTGTGAGTCACACATTAACATAGCAACTTCCTTCGGTGCGAAAAAAAAAGCACACATGAATTAGCCGGGTTAATTAGCGGAACTGAAAGCCTATCATTACAGCCTGCTTGTACATCTGATCTGCTGATTTAAGTAAGGTACCGTCCATTGGACGTGTGCGACACATTTAAAGCGCAGAACAAATCATTGGATTGTCAGTTTGTATTTTTGCTCCATCTCACTCCGCTTAGGTTTGACGAGATTTGAATATATATTGGGTGAAACTAATAAACCGGAGTAACGGCAGCACCGGCTGCTTAGTTGTTTCTTAGTCAGCATTTCACGATGCGTTTTTTTATACAACAGACGTCCGTTAAAAACGCCAATGCTGATTTTTAAATGTGGCATTCGCATCTGTAGTCGGCTGCCGTCGTTTCCCAGCGTTGGGCGCAATAAAGACTGATGGATAGGAAAGTAAAGATAAATTGGTTCGTGTGATAAAACCGTTTAATCGTCTCTACGCCATTTTACTCGTTTAACATGGCAAAGAGCTGCCTTCTTCTCCCAAATCAACCACGAGAGGAGCCTTTCCTCCTTCTCATAATCCTGGAATTGCTTTGAGCAGATGGTTAGACAATAAGTTCATCCAGCACAAAATAGAACCGATGGGTGATCTGTTTCAGCATAAGGGCAGTGGCACTTCAGTGATTATGGCTCAAAGTTACTGATCATAGCACCATCCAGCACCATCATGCTGCTACTGTTGGACCCTTTGAGCAAGACACTTAACCCTATCTGCTCCAGGGGTCTTCACAAGCTGGGATACTGTATGTGTAAATTTACAGGATGTGCATTAGTGGTTAAGGCCTAGGGTTACTGATCGGAGGTTCAAGCGCTGGTATCGACAAACTGCAATCCTTGGGGCCCTCGAGCGAGGCTCTTAGTCCTCCAGGGGTGCTGTATCATGACTGACCCAACTTCCAAACATCGCTGGGATATGTGATTTCACTGTGCTGTGAAAGTATATGACGTACAAGTATAAAAGCAACCTATATACATATCATTCAACAACTACTGTATAGTCGACTTTATTTAATAGGAAATAGATACCGCAAAAATATAGGCCAAAAAATGATCAAAAGTTGAAAAAGTTATAGAACAGAAAAACATGAAAACTTGATATAATAAATAAATAATAATACAAATAATAATTGTGTATAAATAACCATAAAAACGTAATATTTAATGAATAATATTAGTGATAAGAAAGGTTATTCTTAATAATTCTTATTATGTACTGTTATTGGGTATTTTGTTTACTAGTGTTTACCATTATACAATTGAGTTTTATTAATTTTATTAATTTATCAATTACTTCTTCTTATTCTTCTTCAGGCTTCTCAGATTAGCTTCTCCAAGGCCACAGCGGATCTTCCGTCTCCATACCCGCATCCTCTACATCTGCCTTTTTTTAACCCAAATACCTGCATGTTTTCCCTCACCACATCCATAAACCTCCTGATCCCTGTATTTGATTTTGGCACATGTTTTACGCTGGATGCTCTTCCTAATGCAACCCTCCATGTTAATGCAGGCTTGGGGAAGAGTGCACTGGCTTGTGCAACACTAATGACTGGGTTTTTTGGTCAAAGCCAAACCAGATTCATCACCGTTCAGCCCATCGTAAAGAAAAAAACTTTTTGGGTGAATTATGCATCCGTTGCACAACGAATACAAAAATAGCGACACATTGTTCAGGGTCCGATTTTTCTTAGTGATTGCTTTAAACAGCTGGACAACACTGGCCTTATTCTTAAATGCCAAGGTGCCAGCTTTCATCACGTGTTCACACACCGGGCGGAAATCTGAGTTTTTCCGGAATGAACAAGACCAGAATAAACAACTCCGGTAGGAATTGGCAGCGCTTTGTCTCGCTGTTGCTCAGCAGGTATGCCTACACTGAGGAAGGGAACGATGAGAGTAGTCACAGTGGGGTTGAATCAGCTGAGCCTAGCAGTCTCCAGCCAGCGTGGGCAGCCTGCGAGTTATGGCACCTTTGGGAATAACGTTCATTCAAATGGATATGAAGGGGTGGATGGGGTGGGGTGTGGATTGGAGAGGGGGGGGGTTCGGTAGAAACCGGAAAAGGCAGTAGAACAAAAACTGGCTCCATGGAGCGACTTCTCTGTGAATCCATCATCAGAAGTTGTCGCTTAGTCCATCTCCACCTCACGCTTCATCTATCACGAGTTCGACAGAATCGTCAATAGACAGGGCAGACTTATTAAACCTGGATAATGCGAATATGAACGTTCCCTAGCACTGTGCGTTTTCCCCTCTCGCAGGCCCTCGTCCCATACGAGGGTTAGCACCATACTGACACCTTGTGGATGGGAAAAAAAAAAATCTTTGTATTGGGTGACACTGCGTCAAGTCCAAACAGACCACTTTTGAGGAAAAAAGAAGTCAATCGATCGGCGACAGAATCCTGCGCAGAAGAACAAGTCGTACACGACACATCAACGTCGGCCAATAAGGATCAACCTGGGTGTCTCTGGATTTAGAGAAAGCCTAAGATAAGACTGACATTTTAAAGAGGGGGGAAAAAAAACTGCAATAAGAAGCCTAGTAGTGAGTCAGCATTAATGGCTTATTTTAAGAAACCAGGCTTTAACAGCATGAAACGCTTTAGGAGGATAGTGTTCGGTGTTTAACACAAAACCTGTTATTTGCCACTTCCTTTCTTCGAAAAAATTCCCGTTTATTGTTTAATGACGTAACAGGAATTTCCAAATCTTTTATTATTGCGCCAAAAATCTAAAAACTGCTTTTGTAATAACATTTTTATTACATGAAATATCGATGAATATCCATATATATATATATATTATATTTGTGTATATTGTTCAATATTCGTCCCGAGGATCGCGCGTCCTATCAGAGGATATCTGATCAGTGAGGGGGGGAGTTGAATCTGTCTGATTAACGGTATTCGATTCGTGTCTCATTGTCTGCTCTCTCTTTCCGGAAAGAAGCGAGCGTCATCCCGACGTCAGCGATGAGTCACTTTAAATAATGCCTTTAGCTTCGGTGGGAAGTGCTGATGGGTCCAAACCGCACTGCTTCATCTGTACCGCGATGTCAAACAGGTAGTCATAACATTCACACCTGGGGAGTGAGAGAGAGAGAAAGAAGGGAGAGATGGTTATACAGGGTGAGTGAGACAGCGAGAAAGAGACGCCGAGCTATCGTCGTCATCATCATCGCATCACAGCCGTCACATCAGTCAGCATTTATTAGCATTATTATTTGACTTTTATTAGAATTGTGCTTCTTGCTCAAATGTGCTGCTCCGTCCCTCACACACACTACACACTCTTTTATATGCTATAGAAGAAAAGGTTACCTAGTAATATTGAACAAAAATTTATTTAGCTATAGCCAAACTTATTACCGTATAATAACCGTATTTTTCAGACTATAAGCCGCTACGTTTTTCCCCACTCTTTAAACCCCGCGGCTTAAACAATAAAGCGGCAAATATTTGAATTTTTCCAGGGTTTTCTCCGGTTTCACAAACTTCAAGCCAAAAAACTGAACCCCATAACATTAGACCAATAAAATTTCCGAACATTTTTCAGTTGAACCAATGAAACTCTTTATATTAAATCAGATGCGCTCCCACTGAATCGGGCCGCACCACATCATAAATATGGATGATGTTCCTCTGATGTTTGACCTGCCGCTCACTCGGACTGTCTACAGGATATGCGAATCATTCATTACGCTGAAAACAACCGGGCATGAAAACACGCACTTCACCTGTGTTCTGAGCTGCACGGCATCGGGAGAAAAGCTTCACCGATGGCGATTTTTAAACGCACGACGATGCCAAAAGATAAACTCTCGAGAGAAATAGTTGTGAAAGGAAGGAGGAAGACAGTGAACAATGACTTTCTTGGTAGGCTACTGTTTAGATACAAGCCGTGTAACAGGCACTTTCATTAAAGCCTGTGTAAAGTTCATTAGTTTCAGTGTAGACAGGCTTATAGACAGGTGCGGCTTATACACAGGTGCAGAGTATTTATGTTCAAAATAAAAATCTGTGTCAAATTCAGTGGGTGAGGTTTATATTTGGGTGCGTTTAATAGTCCGGAAATTACAGTAGCTATTAAATACCCAATACCTCAAACAATAGATATAAAAAAAGCATGTGAAAGAGAAATGAATATACCCATTCTATAATTGAATAAAAGTTACGATAAATACAAAAGTCTTGCGAAGTTCATTTTTCCTGTGTGTGTTTATATGAAGGATGGTGAGGTTCAGTGATTCGGCATTAAAGTTAACGTTGTGAAGCGTCGGTTTTAAAAAGTGTGCCGTCGATTTGAACACATTTGCGATTTATTTACACAGAATTATTAGCAGATGCGCTGTACTGCTATTATACAGAAAGTGACCGATATTTGATATGTAGATTTAGGCGTGTCCTGAGAGTCACGTGGAATACAGATTAACATGGCAGAGGTAGAGCTGTGTCTTCCTGGAGACACAACAGGAAAAGAACGTCTGGTATTATTTCATCTTTTCCATCCCTTCACTAGAAGACCGAAACCTGTTCCAGCATGACAATGCACCTGTGCACAAAGCAAGCTCTATGAACATACGCTTCACATGGGCTGGACTGGAAGATCTTGAGAGGCCTGCTATAAACACTCGTATTGCTGAATGAGCACAAAATCTCCACAAAATCCAGTGGAACATCTCTTATCAGAAGAGTGGAGGCTTTGGAAATCACATTGATCTTATGGTCAGATGTCCACAAACTTTTCTCCATATAGTTTAAAGCTGAGAGGTGGTAGCTCAGTGGATGAGGTGCTGGGTTACTGATCAGAATGTCAGGCAGGGGTTTAAGCCATGGTATTGCCAAGCTGGGATTCTTGGGCCCTTGAGCAAGGCCCTTAACCCACTGTGCTCCAGAGGCACTGTATCATTGCACTTTTGATGTAGATGTTAGAAATATAAGCTATTCTATTCTCTATTCTCTTCTCTACAGCCATACATTGGATTTACAACAACTTTTAGAACTCTTTTATTGGTCTCCAAGTTTCGGAAACTACCCTACAACTATTTATCCAGGAATCTCAGCAGTGTCCTTGGAAGTGTGCCTTCGGAAGCTGCACTCTGCCAGGTTCGCTTACCATTGGCAAGCGCTGGTCCTAATCAAACCTGATAGATGACTGATATATTCCAACAGCAGTGCCCTAATTATCCCTAGAACTAGACAGAACTGGATAAAGGAGTTATTTCCTCCACCCCCCCCCGCTGCTTGCGTAATTACCTCCAATCCCGACTAAACGACAACAGCACAACACTTCAGCAGCAACGTTTCCCTTCAGGCTCTCGGTGGAACAAATTCGGTGCGAAAACTCGCACAGAAATGAGCAGTGGCGTTATATACGTGCTAATGCAGTGCGCTGGATGGTGTGGTGCCTCACATGGTCTTGGCTTTCTGCCAGCTCTCTCCCCACACGTAGACTCCGTGCCGTCTGACGAGGACGGCGCAGGAATCCGGGTATTCCTCCATGGCTCTGGCCATGCGCTCCTTTAGGTCCTTCTCCTCGGGGGTGTTCTCGATGATGGGCACCACCAGCGTCTCGTCGTACCTTGAAACACAAATGAAAGAAAGAAAAAACGAACAAATAAATAAATAAATAAATATCAAAGCCAACCTGCAGAAGTGACCATTTCGAATATTTTTCTTTGTTAATAGTGTGAATGCACAGGAAGAGGGCTTCTCTTTGTATTTCAATTTACTGTTAGTCTACACGGTTGAGTGGCGTCTGATATTTCAAGGTGATTCCTTTTAAATGTCTTGATTCTGTACTCAATTCATCCAAGCTCAGGTTAGAATAGAGTTTGAATCGTTTTAGAACGTATGCATACATGACGACACTAAAGACAAGTCATAAAATTAATCAAGAAAGAAAGATGACACACTGATCAGACATAACATTATGTGTGGTGAGGTGAAGAACACTGATGATCTCTTCATCATGGCACCTGTTAATGGGTGGATTTATGTATTAGGCAACAAGTGATCATTTTGAGCTCAGAGTTGATGTTTGAAGCAGGAAAAATGGGCGTAAGGATTTGAGCGAGTTTGACGAGGGCCAAATTGTGGCGTCTAGACGTCTGGGTCAGAGCGTCTCCAAACAGCTCTTGTGCGCTGTTTACTGGTCTGCAGTGGTATATGAAAAGTGCTCCAAGGGAGGAACAGTGGTGAACCGGCGACTGGCCGAGGATCATTGATGCACGTGGGGAGCGAAGACTGGTCCTTGTGGTCCGATACAACAGATGAGCTTCTGTAGCTTAAACTGCTGAAGAAGTTCATGCTGGTAATGATCGAAAGGTCACGACTGTTTTAGCAGGAAAAGGTGGCCAAAAAGTTATGCCTGATGTATTTAAACTTACAACCAACCAATTTCTGCACCCACGCACTCCACACCATCTCGGAATATCCAATCTACCTGCTGGATCTTATAAAGGACATTGTAGGAAGCTGAAGAACCAAAACAATAATGACACGGACATGGTGACCGAAGAATCTCCCCAAGGAGCTCAGGTAAACCGGAGCTCAGATTTGAAGTAGGAACCGAAGAGCGGTGAAACACCGACCCGACGCGCTGTTCTTTTGTAGAGGCAAAACAAGTCTTCGCCTAAAAATATTTGCGCTGCGTTCAAATTGCGAATGGAGTTCCTGCCCGATTTCCGCGGCTTTGAAAGATAAAAACGGAACGCTGCCTCTGCGATTCTTTTGTTCTTTACCCATGTGACGTACAGCAGTCTTACAGAACGTGATCAAACAACGATGCGGTGGAGAAGTTCAATCCATGGAGCGTGCATTTGCACATTTGAGGCCGGAACTTCAAGACGTGCCACCAGCACAACTTCTGTTTGAAAAAGTGCTACTCCAGTGCGAGAGCCGCCGCTTTCCCACGAGACGCTGAAGGCAGTCTGTAATGGGCTGGAATGATGATTTACTGGCCTTGTGTGTCGTTTCGGGACGGTTTGAAGCTTGATAGAAAAGCCTGCTTTAATCTAGGAGTATTATATAATGTGTCATTAGTAAGCAGATGACGAGAGACTCTGACTGCATTGTAGTTGCTTGTGATTTTGGACTCGCCTGAGATTAAAGAGCATGGGCTTTTCATAGCAGCAATCTTAACTAAAATCGATACGAGCTGGTTATCAAAGAGTTTCTAGAAAAATGGTGATAACTGGAGCTGTTCTGACCGCGTGCGTTACCACAGCAGAGATTTCATCAACGACAGAAAGTTACAACAAAAGAGAAAACGTGAAATCGCTGCAAGAAACCGGCCAAATCTTCCCCAGAGATGTCTGGCGCGACATCCGGCGATGCTGCAACCAGTCGTTTGAGGTGTTTCGAGCTGCACGGGAGCTTTGAGAGCGGAATAACTTTACAGGAAGACGACGAGAGATTGGGAAGACCTTCGACCCCCGAAAAAACGTCAAAACCATCCAGGATGAAGTCCAGGAGGTCGCCGTTTTTGACACCGTTGCGGAGATCTGGTGCGAATCGACTTCCAGGGCTTCCAAGACATATCCCTGAAGTAGCAGGATGTATTCCTGTGCAAGGAAACTGTTTTGAAGGTGTGTAGATGTGGATAAATAAAGTATTTTCTTGTACTACTTTTTAAAACCATCTCATGTAGCCTTCATCTTCTAATGTCACCAACATCAAAAGTGATTAGCAAACAACATCAAAAAAACGTCTGCAGGCTCACCGAATGCCAATCAAACAGACTTCAAAAGGATTTACATCAAAGTAGTAAAATGTATAATGATGTTAGCTTGTTTAATTACGTTCCGACATGTGAAAATGGAGCGTGGTGAAATACAATCTGGTCAGGAGGGTCAGTGGTCTGTGATATGTAATTTAAAGGTCTTAATTTGAAAGGCTGTCATTGGAAAGGTTCCTCATTGTTTCCTCAGTGTTGCATTTTTCTAATTTTTGGAGATTGTTTACTACAAATAAGAAACTTTTTTGCACAAGAATCAATTTGACATTTACTGCATCTGGCAGACGCCGTTATCCGAACCGAAATTACATTTATCACATTCCCACAACTGAGCAGCTATGAGGTTAAGGGCCTTGCTCAGGGGCCCAGCTCGGTGTGGCTGGGATCTGAACTCATGACCTTCAGATCCAAATTCCTAAACCGCTGATTTTGTAGTAAAAATGTTTTACTAGCACCTAAAACCGTAACAATAAATATACACACACTATATGCACAAAAGTATTGGCACACCTGACCTTTCCCACAAAGTTGGATGCACACAATTGTATATGACGTCTCGGAAATTGTAGTTTCCGTTCGAACGAGGAACCCAAACCTGTTGACAATGTGTATAAATCCTGCTCCATGAAGATCTGCTCTACATGGCTTGGAGTGGAAGATCTCCTGCTATCTGATCTCAACGCTATTGAAGAACGAATGTGGATGCTGACTGCACGACAGGCTTCCTCACCTCACCTACATCACTACCTGCCATTGTTCCCAGCACAAATCTCCACGGAATCTGGTGGAACATCTTCCCAGAAGAGTGGAGCTTATTAGAACAGCAAACTCGAAATGAGATGTTGATCTCATTCATCCAACTGAGCAGTTGAGGGTTAAAGGTCTTGCTCAAGGGTCCAGTAGTTGCAGCTTAGAAGTTGTGGGATTTGAACTTCTAATGACCTTCTAATCAGAATTCCAACATCTTCCCGTGACCAAATACTCCGCTCTCATGGATATCAAACATTTGCAAATGATATTATTAATAATAATAAAAATGCGCCTAAAAAATGAAAAAAAGAAAATATTATTAAAAAAGCTGTTACGTTTTCCATTTATTCACACACCCCCAAGCGGGTTGAGGGAAACGTTCTCGGAAGGGGGATTCAGAGAGCGTGTGCCGACCTGAAGTTTGTGCCCGAGTTGCCTCGGCGAATCCCCTTGATCATCTCCTGGTGTGTGATCCGAAACTCCTTCCCAGGAAACAGCAAAGTGACCATGACTGCAGCCTTCGAGTGTGTATGAATGACAGCTTGGGCTCCTGCATGTGGTGAGGATCACAGACATGAGCAAGCGTGAGATATCTAAGGATGGAGGGATAATTGGTGTGTGTGTGTGTGTGTGCGCACGCATACTCTCACCCCTTATGGTGTAGGCGTTCATGAACAGCGGTGTGCACTGGCTCTTCGTTAGTTTCTTGCATGCAGGAGGAGAACTGATGTCCTGTTCTTTGAGGTCACACACGAACATGTCCTCTGGCTGCAGGCAAACAGCAACGCTGTTAGAAAGCAGTGCTCTATAACCGGCATGGCGTCGAATTTCCAATGCTAATTAGTCGACAGATGTTGATTAATATTCGAGAACAGCGCAGATATATTAACGTGCTGGTTCGAATACGTTACATTTCTATAGCAACAGCTGAAGGGGGGGGTGGGGGTGGGAATGAGTCTGATCACATCTTCAAATCTAATTCTAATTTTATTTGTCACATTTATACACAGTACGACATGCAGTGAAATGCTTTTTGCGATTGAACACGAAACATGAAAAATAGAATATGAGAATAAAAAAATAAGTAAATACATTTAAATAAGTATAAAGTATAAGTATTAAGTATAGTATAAATAAAAGTATGAGAATAAGGTTAAAATATACAATGTAAATAAATACACAGTGAAACTTGGGAATGGTTCCAGGTCGGTATCCGTATCCGAATCCGAATCATACATTACAATATACAGTGATACAGAATAATACATTTATAAGTGATATTTGTTGTATTATTGTATATTGTAACAACAGTGATCTTGAATGAAAAGAGAAACTGGAGAGTCGGTGCTGGTGTGAGGGAGACGAGGCGGAGTGGAGGAAGAGTGTAACTGCTGGGAAGGAGGGGAATCACGTTGAGAAGGTTTTCACTTGAGTCTCGTTTTCTTTTGAACTTTTACTGAAAACCAATCTGATGAAATTTTACGGATATTTGTTGTTGGTGTAACCAAACATATGAACACCAGGCTGTTTATAAACCGAGGTTCCACTTTTTATATACATATATAGATACAGATGTGTGTATATATGTATCCATATATGTATATACACAGTGAAAAAAAAAATAGTTATAGAGCATCTACTAATAATTTTGTGTGTGTGTGCGTGTGTGTGTGTGTGTGTGTGTGTGGTTTATAAACCGAGGTTCCACTTTTTATATACATATATAGATACAGATGTGTGTATATATGTATCCATATATGTATATACACAGTGAAAAAAAAAATAGTTATAGAGCATCTACTAATAATTTTGTGTGTGTGTGTGTGTGTGTGTGTGTGTGTGTGTGTGTGTGTGTGTGTATATATATATATGTATATAAAAGCAGGTTTCATACTTTCAGAAAGAAAAAAAACTTTTGGAAATGATGTGGGTAAAAAAATAAATAATAATAATCGAGTTTGTGCCCGAACTGGAAAAGAATCTTCCAGAAATAATCACACGCTCCTCGGCCAGTCTTCTAAAACGCCCTTAGTTCAGTTCAGAACAGTTTTCGTGCTATAATGAAAATGAACCTGTGAACCGAGTCAAAATCTCAGAAACACTTCACCGGAGAGTTGATCCAAGTTCCTGGCAAATCGTCATTAGGGATATTACACAAGAGCTTCAGTACAATAAAGAGGTACGGAAGCGTGTCAGTAAAATACCACATGAAAAATTTAATAAAGAAAAGCCGGGATTACGATTATAGTCCAGGACATTACGATTGAAAAAAACTGGAATATTTCAAAGAGAAAGAGTGAGAGAGAGAGAGAGAGAAAGAGAGAGAGAGAGAGAGAGAGAGAGAGAGAGAGAAAGAGTAAGAGAAAGAGAGAGAGAGAAAGAGAGATAGATAGATAGATAGATAGATAGATAGATAGATAGATAGATAGATAAAGAGGAAGAGAGAGAGTGAGAAAGAGAATGAGGAAGAGAGATAGTAAGAGATAGTAAGAGGAAGAGAGAGAGAGAATAAGAGATAGATAGATAGATAGATAGATAGATAGATAGATAGATAGATAGATAGATAGATAGATAGAGAATAAGAGAGGAAGAGAGAAAGAGAGACAGAGAGACAGATAAAGAATGAGGAAGAGAGAGTGAGAAAGAGAGAGAGAGAGCGAGAGAGAGAGAGAATGAGGAAGAGAGAGAGTGAGAGAGAGAAAGAGAGTGAGAGAGAGAATGAAGAAGAGAGAGAGAGAATGAGGAAGAGAGAGAGTGAGAGAGAGAAAGAGAGTGAAAGAGAGAATGAAGAAGAGAGAGAGAGAATGAGGAAGAGAGAGAGAGAATGAGGAAGAGAGAGAGTGGGAGAGAGAATAAGGAAGAGAGAGAGAGAGAGAGTTAGAGAGTGAATGAGAGAGAGAAAGAGGAAGAAAGAGAGAGAGAGAGAGAGAGAGAGAGAGAGAGAGAGAGAGGGAGAGATCACTTGCCTGTATTCTTTCCTTCTGAACTCCAGACGGAGCGATATAAATGTGGTCCCTGCAACAGACACATATTTCCGTAGCATCATTTACTTGAAGATCGGTTAAAATGTGCTCGTTTCAGCAAGAATGATCTGACCAACCCTTGTCTGAGGCTGATTCCACCTCCTGTTCCGGTCACCCATCCCAGCTGATAGAAGAGTCTGCACAGCTCAGGGATGAGGACGCGTGGATGCTCTTTATCCTGTAAATAAGAACAAATATTATGTTTGAATAGCAAACAAAAGGGCTCCATGTTCTCCAAACAAACATATACACACCGACCAGCCAAAACATTTAAACCAGCTTGTCTGGTGCCTAGATGTTAGAGCAGATCCTTCCAGGATTGGCACATTCCACACACGCTAGACGGGATTAAGATCTGGGGAATCTAAGAGCCAGATCAACAACCTGATTTATTTATTTTTTTTATGTTCCTCAAACCGTTTCCTGAACATTCGCGCCAAAAAGAGGTAAATGCTTATTGAAAAAACTGTTGAAACCATGATGGGGTGCACTTAGTTTGCAGCAGTGATCAGGTAGGTTTTACTGAATGCCAGGACACAAGGATTCCCAGCAGAACATCACCCAGAGCATCACACTGCCTCCTTAGGCTTGCCTTCTTCCGACATGCACACAGCCATCCACCTGATGTTCATGAAAATCTCTATTCATATGCACAGTTCTGAAGCTCACATTGTCCAGACGCATTCTGTGGTGTTCAGCGTCAGCATCTGAACTCTGACCTTTCCAGCATTACACTTCTCAGCAGCTACAGGAGCCTTTCTGGAAACCTGGAGCACACAGGCCAGCCTTTATTACTTTATTACCCCATACTTTTTTGGAGCACTTTTGATAGGTAGTAACCACTGCACACCTTTGGAGAAGCTCAGACCCAGTCGTCTAGACTTTATGATCAAACTCTTGATGTCACCCAGATGAGGATGGGTTCCCCTTTTGAGTCTGGTTCCTCTCAAGGTTTCTTCCTCATAACATCTAAGGGAGTTTTTCCTTGCCACAGTCGCCACGGCTGCTCATCAGGGACAAATTCGCACCATTCACCATCACTGTTGATTTGTGTAAAGCTGCTTTGAGACAATGTCTGTTGTGAAAAGCGCTATACAAATAAACTTGACTTGACTTGACTTGACTAGACATCAGAGCTTGATCCTTGTCCCTTCCATCCCAAAGCTCACCCATATTTCATTACTTTAATAAAAATTTCAATATTAGAACACTGATGATCTCTTCTGGGCACCTGTTAGTGGGTGGATATATTTATTAGGCAGTAAGCGAACATTTCGTTAGGAGCAGGAAAAATGGTAAGGATTTGAGCAAGTTTGACAAATTGTGACGTCTAGACGTCTGGGTCTGAGTGTCTCTATAACTGCAGCTCTTGTGAGATGTTCTGGTCTGCAGTGGTCTATGAAAAGTGCTCCAAGGAAAGAACGGTGGTGAACCAGCGACAGGGTCGTGGGGAACGAGGATCATTGATGCACGTGAGGAGAGAAGGCTGGTTCGTGTGGTCCGATCCAACAGACGAGGATCCTGTAGATCAAACTGCTGAAGAAGTTCATGCTGGTAATGATTCACAGATCAGAACTGTTTTAGCAGCAAAAGGGGACCAACACAATATTAGGCAGGTGGTCATAATGTTATACCTGAACAGTGTGTGTGTGTGTGTGTGTGTGTGTGTGTGTGTGTGTAATGTATATGCATTTTTTTTTGTTTACATTAAATAATAATATTAATAGTAAAGTAACAGCAATTAGAAATAGTGATTATAATTTTAATGTCTGCAACTTGACATATTAATAACATAAACTCGCGTTTATATATTTACTGATAGAACATTTATTTATATTTATATATATATATATATATATTTACAAATGTAAATGTCTTTATTTCCGCTTACCAGTGGTACACTCATATCGTCTCCTTTGTCTGTGACGGATGACATCATTAATATCAATAATTAAAATCTTAAAAACGAAGTTTTTGTCGAATTTTTATCAAAATAAAACCAACGCAATAGTCACATGTACTTCATGCAGCACTTCTTCTTGTTCTTTTTCGAATCGATTGTGTTTCACTGTTCAACGTTTTAGCGTTTTACTGCCACCTACTGTACTGGAGTATATATACACACACACAGGCTAATCTTTAGACTTTTCCTCCTTTTTTCTTAAATAAAGTTTATACTCAAATAAATGAAATATGTCCAAAAATGTGTTATTGGTGCTAATTTACTGATTGTTGTATTGATTGTATCTTGGTTATTCCATTCCTGTGAGAAGTTAGGGTTCATGTGAAGCACTGGTGTCATATGTGGACATTGTTAGCGCCTTTACTTTTATAATGGTGTTGTATGGGAGAAGGAAAAATCCTAATTATAACAAATATTCTTCATATTTTTATATTATACTTCTCCATCATTACTGAATATAAGTACAGGACCTAATTTCACATACGGTACTTTATCAAAAAAAAGATTTTTATGTAATACCATACATTTTTCTTTAATACATTTTAGTAAACAGGCCTTAAAAATCAGAAGCTGTGGCAAGAGTACAAGTGTAACCCTATGGTTTAATGAGAGTGTTTATGGAGTGACAGGTCTCTTAGTGTGTGTGTGTGTGTGTGTGTGTGTGTGTAACTATAGAAAACTTTCCTCCAAAAGGTCTAATGTGAAGGAGAACGGCGCACTGAAGAACATCCATTATTCATAATAAGTTCTATAGGAAGTGGTAGCTCAGTGAAGGGGATGTTGAAAACTATGAGTTCAAATCCCAGCACTACCGCTAAGCTGTCACGAATGGGCTTTGAACTGCTTAGTAATGAGATAGCCTGGAGAGATTTTTCCAGAACTGACTAATGTCCAGGTTTTATTGTTAACTTCTCTTATCAAACACAAACCCTTCTTGCCTCATCCGAAACATTTGGACAATGTTAAACTATTGATTAAATCTATTGAAGAATTACTCAGGATAGCAAATGTCGAATGTTCCAGGATGATACGCAACATTTGCTAGCTTGTTAGCAATTGGATATGTTTGATTTCAAGAGAGAGAGACTGCATAGACAAAAAGCCTTGGGACACATGATTTGTGGTTCTTCCCCAAACTGTTAGCACAAATTTGAAGGCGTACAGTTGTATATAATATCTCTAAATGCATTAGCATGGAATTTTTCCTTCACTTCAACTAGGAAACCAAACCAGTTTCAGTATGGCAACGTCCCTGTACATAAAGTGAGATCTGTAATGGTTTACATGTGTTGCAATGGAATAACTTGAGTGGCTTTTTATAGAGCTCTGACCTCAACCCTACTGAACATGATGAATGTGAACGCTGACTGAACCTCAGGCTTTTTCTCACCTCACCTTCTTCAATACCATCAATCTCCACAAGCACACACAAAAATCTAGTGAAAAATCTTCCCAGAGGAGCGAAGTGTATTATAACAGCAAATGGGGACTAAATGTGGAATTTGATGTTCCAAATTTATGCAAGTGTCCAAATATTGATCTTTTGTCCATATATTATTGACTGTATTATAGCAAGAGTTTGTTATATGGAAATAATTTTCTAAACCTAACATGGTCCTATACTCATTTTTTTCAGGCATGACCAAGATTTAGACATATTGTGACTAAAATCTCAGTCATTCCTACTTATTACACTGTTGTATTATAGAAATATCACATTGATAACAATGGAATTGTTCCGAACATCTGGACTTGAGGTGCAATACTGTGTAATGTGACACAGTTGTGCTGAGTCATGACAGAGTCTGGTCTTAAGTAGTTTATCATTCATCATTCATCATTCAAAACTTATTGTGTTTTTGAAAGGTATTACCATGGAAGTTGTGAGAAATTGTAGAGTTGTAGAGACGGAAAGAACGAAAGAACTTCTGCATCTGCCTCGTTAGTAGATTTAAACTGCTGTAATCTCATTTTCAGTACTAATAACAGGCAGAATTCTATGTATATAAGTCTTTAAAGATGGATTTTCACTTTAACCTGTTAGGATGCACCCCCACTTTTGGGACTCACATCTGAAAATGACCTACATAAAAAAAGGTTGTATAAAAGAATCTATAAATTTACTGCTTACAATTTTGTTCCTCATAACTGTACGTTTATTCCTATTGAGTGAGCCAGTGGCGATTGTGGCAAGGAAAAACTCCCTGAGATGATATAAGGAGGAAACATTTAGAGGAACCAGACCCGAAACAGAACCCGTCCTCGTCCTTAACACCGAATTTCCGTTCATTACAGTTCCATCATTGTTGAGGTGTGCGGTGATGGGCGCTTTAATGCAACCTGTGATCCTGAGGCGTTGTAGTAGTAGACTGTTGATGATAATTACAGTTTAAATCCATCCTTAAAGTTCTTGAGTTGCTCAGTACCTTTATGGATCTTTAGGCTGTTCACGTGGAACCCCTCCCCACGTGTTCAGCGTGGTCTCCAATTAAAGAGAACTCCATCAGGAAGAATTAAGCAAATTTGAGGAGAAGAAGGGGACAAGAACACTGGTTAATGGTACATCAGGAACATGTTTAACTCTATAAAGTGAGAGAGATAAGTGTTACGGGGAGAGAGAAACAGAGTTTAATACTATTTAGGGGATTATTAATTCTTTTCATGTCTTGTGTTTTCTCGAAAAGCTTCAGTTTGCTAGTGGAGGGTGGAGCATACGCTGCTACGTTTACTTGCAACTCGAAATGTAAAATATTTGTAATTTTTTTTCGTATTGCTATCGTAATCGTAATTACGTAAAATCGTGAGTTGGTTTGAGTTGGTTTGACTTACGATTTTTCGACTTACTATTTTGTAGATCTATATATATATATATAGATAGATAGATAGATAGATAGATAGATAGATAGATAGATAGATAGATAGATATTTATACAAAATTTATAAAAGAACTTTCAAACTTAATGTAAACAAAAATTATATTATTTGAGTCTGAATTCTATAGAGCGAGTGTGTTCTAGTGATGACTATTTACTCGATCATTGTGGCAAATTATTCTTTAATACATTTTAGTAAACAGGCCTTAAAAATCAGAAGCTGTGACAAGAGTACAAGTGTAACCCTATGGTTTAATGAGAGTGTTTATGGAGTGACAGGTCTCTTTGTGTGTGTGTGTGTGTGTGTGTGTGTGTGTGTGTGTGTGTGTGTGTGTGTGTAAAACTATAGAAAACTTTCCTCAAAAAGGTCTAATGTACGGAAAATTTAGTTGGTTTGAGTTGGTTTGACTTACGATTTTCCGACTTACGATTTTGTATATATATATATTTATACAAAATGTAAAAAAGAACTTTTAAACTTAATGTAAACAAAAATGATATTATTTGAGTCTGAATTCTATAGAGTGAGTGTGTTCTAGTGATGACTATTTACTCGATCATTGTGGCAAATCGTGTGAGGAGCCGAGAAGATTATACACTGCTAATGTGGTGCCTCATGTTCCATACCTTTTACTCCATCTACATATTCATAGGGCCTGTGTTGGAGTGTCATCTACGTATAGAATGTATTGAATTAAATCTACTTGGGACAAGTATTAAATTTTGATAATTTGTTACTATATTTCTAATTTGAATCTATTTTCTGTTTAGATATTGCACACTTCAGAACCACCCCTACCTTCTATCCCATTGTAATGCTCACATCCATAATGAATCAGCTGCTTTCCTTATAGTGCATGGCCAATTTCCATATTTCCATAATATCCTGTTTTTAGTAGATCTGTCAGCTTTCTCATTGTTCAAGAAATTGTTATGATATTCAATTTATAAAGGAGAAAGCAGCAGCTTGAGACTAAAATCTGTCTTATTATTTATACCCAGTTAGAAATGATGAAATGTGCATTTTATCCCAATTGGGATTGTGCTAAAGATAATTTCCATCTAGAGGGTCTCAGTTGACGAGCAACAAAACACTAATTAAGAGAATCTTTTGTATTTTATTCAAAAAGTGGTGAAACCGTATGTGGCAATAAAAGCACAAAGTACCACGTTACATAAATGTGTTATTGCGTGAAAGAGTGTTGTGGCGTCATTACCTTATACAAATAAAACATAATTGTCTAAACTAATCTTGCTGTTTCTGAAGAAATTGGATGTCGAGACTTGCTGGATGAGCTCACTTTTACCTTCGTACGCTTCTAAAGAGTCGTGCACATGCACTTTTCACAAAGCGCCAGCAGGTTGGTGTTAAAGCCGTTCCCATGCGAGAGGCAATGCCGTTCAAGGCAGGCAGGAAGTAGAGGCGTGTTGGCAGCAATGTGGTTTTACCTGAGTCATCAAGACTTTCAACATCTGACTGATTCAACACGCCTGAAGCCTGCCTTCCAGACCAATAAAACCACCTCCACCTGCACCTGATGTGTGTTAACTTGACTTTTTTTTACTTAAATTTCATTTCCTTCTTAATCGATCAATCGCATGACAAGGCATGCGTCCACACGTAGGTCCTTACTAGGCGTAAGAAACATAAACACAGGAAACAATAGTAAAAAAATTAATAAAAGAGCTACCTTGGCTCTTGAGTGGTAGCTAATGTCTTGTAATGGGAAGGTGGTCGCATTAGATTTTGTATCTGAAGGCTGTGAGTTCAAATCCCAGCCATGCAAAACTGCCTCTCCTCAACCCCAAATCTGCTCAATTGTATAAATGAAATAAAAGTCTCTCTGGATGAAGCTGTCTGCCAAATGCCTTAACTGTATATGTAAATGTTCTGAGAAAATCCAACCCAAGCTTTCACTAACTCCACTTCACCACTGGGATTCACAGAGAGATGAGTTTTGACGTATGTGAAGATCCACATAATCTGCCCTAAGTGTAACACTGTCTCCCAGGTGAGCTAATGATAGTGATCAGGTAGATGAGAAAGGGAAAAAAGTAAACTACTAGATTGGGTGTGTTTGCGTTCGCACCACCCATATTGCCTCATAGTGTGTCATCGAAATGATGACTGAAATTTATAAAAGAGGTGAGGCACACTTTCACGCTTCTCAAACACACACACACACACACGCGCTGGGAAGTTTGGCTCTGGAACTGATTATAGACCGCATTTTACACACACACGTGCACACACACTCACACAAAAGCAGCATTAACTATGCACTCTCTTTTATTTCTCCTGTGCACATCTTGGCTGGTGATATTTCAGGAATCTCAAGGTGAGTAATCTTCATGTATGTTGTGTGTAATTTATTTGTAAAAAACGTTATTCATATATGAGTCCATTCAAGGTCAACGGGATTACATGAGAATTGTGAAATCAAATCCCAAATATTTTTATTTCAATCTTTAAACACTTCTTTAATTCGCAAGACAAAGAACGTGCCAGAACAAAGTGCAGAACCGAGTCCTCATTAATCACAGTGTGTGTGTGTGTGTGTGTGTGTGTGTGTGTGTGTGTGTGTGTGTGTGTACTCATAGCCTGTGTGTACATTACGGATATGAACTTTACACTGGAAAGCTTTTATATAGGAGATGTACAGTCACAAGTCTGAATGATCTGCAGGAACCATGATTGCTCATAACACTGTGTGTGTGTGTGTGTGTGTGTGTGTGTGTGTGTGTGTGTGTGTGTGTACTCATAGCCTGTGTGTACATTACGGATATGAACGTTTCACTGGAAAGCTTTTATATAGGAGATGTACAGTCACAAGTCTGAATGATCTGCAGGAACTCGAGTTCCTGAAGGGGAACCATGATTGCTTTTGGTTGAATGGAACTCCAGTAAAAAATCACACTAAAGGATAACGGTGATGGAGTGTGAATGGAACATGGCTTTTCTGCCTTTTTTTTTTTTTTTTAGGATGTCGTGCCATTTCCAGGGACCGGACAGATTTCTATAACGAAACCTTTGCGTGACCTTTAGGTAGATACAAATTCCCAAAGCGCTACACTGACGATGGGGAGAAAAACGAGTCACATAAAATCGCCACTCGTGTCGTTTAAATTAGGATTTAATATTATATATATATATATATTGTGGACCTATTTGTATATATACTGTGTGTGTGTGTGTGTGTTCCCTGTATATACACACACACACACACACACACACACACATACACACAGTATATATAAGGTCCACAGAATGACATATTTGTGAAATCTCCAATCAGATATGATCCAATGTGTTTTTTTGTTTGTTTGTTTGTTTTTTTATTCTCAAGATGCATCTTATTCTTGCAAGACAAAAACGTGCCAGAACAAAGTACATACCCGAGTCCTTGTTAATCACAGTGTGTGTGTACTCATAGACTGTGTGTACATTACGGATATGACCGTTTCACTGGAAAGCTTTTATATAGGAGAGGAAGAAACCATGAGTGCTTAAATAGAAACTGTTAACCAGGTTAACAGTGATAAAGTAAATATATATATATGCATATATTATATTACACTCGTATTATACATAAAGTGTATAATACGTAATATAATATAATGTGTGTTACACATACAGTGTGGCCTGGACTATATATACTCACACGCATTAATTAATATGCAATTAGCACGTGTGAAATGTAGGTTTTCATGGAAAAGTTACCTCAGTTCATGTTTCATGTTTTAGTTCAGCACAAGTGATTCGAGGAGCCAGAACCCTCATGCCAATGAAAAAAATTCTCAAGTTACACAGGGTCAAGTTCCCGTCTGAGAACAAACAGTGGCGATGGTGGTGATGATGCAGAGATCAGTAAATCCTGATGCAAGAATTTGCACAATCAAACATGTATTCTATCATTCGATTAGACACGTTGAAGCGTTGCTTTAATTCCAGTTTGAACAGCAGCTCTGGCGGTAACCTGCAATTCACAATCGTTATGCAACAGTGTGTAACGAAGTTTGTGGAAAGTTTGCACAAGGGCCGGGGAGGTTTTCTGTTAAAGGATTTGAATTTCATTTAAGAAAGAAGTCTTGTGTGTTGTTGTTTGTTTTGTTTTTGTCTTCCAAAACTTTTGCGCTGTACAATTTTGGTAATTCTGAGTCGAGTATCGCCTTCAAATTCAGCCAGAAAAATGGTGTTCTGCTGTTTCACAGGTGACCCATGAAATTCCCCCACTAAAAAAATGTCACCAAATTCGATTTATTCAAATTTTGCCTACGTGATATGAATATACGACACTTTTTTTTTTACTATATATAATACTAATATGAGAGACCTAGCTATTGTCTAGCCTATATTTTCATTGTAGGCTACGATATGCATGAAGACAGCAGGGATAATATCAGCTTCCGCTGTGTCCATTTCTGATTCAATTTCTCCGACACACTTATCCAGAGCGTTACATTTATCTCAATCATACAACTAAGCGACTATATGGGTTAAGGGCTTTGCTCAGGGTCCCAGGAATGGCAGCTTGGTGTGGCTTGAAGTTGAAGTCATAAACTTCAGATCCAAAGTCCCTTCGCCTTAACCAATAAGCCTCCACCTCCAACCACCAAGCTCAATATTTTTCTTTCAACACACCCTGAAACTTGGAGCTTTCTGAAAAATGCATGTTTGAACAGGACCTTCTTGTTACTTTAGGAATTCTCCAGATAAAATTCAGATCAAACAAATGATATAAAGTCATATTTCATCATCCTCACAGTTCGCTAGCTGAGTCTTAATTAAAAACAGAAAGAATTCAACCTACCCTCCAGATTGTTTAAATATTCATAGTATATTCGAGAGGACGGCAAAGAGAGCGTAACGGCGCCTACTTTCTGTAGGGGAAGAGCATCATTTCTTTCTAATTTCTGATATTAGCTGATCACAAGCACGGATAAGCTCGTGGTATGTTGCTCAATTGCATCTAATTTTATGTTTTCTACCCATATAATATAATTGAATCTTCTTTTTACACAGGGCTGCCTGCAAATCCTGGACCAGATGCAGAATTCATTGAAGAGGCAATGGCTGACGGTTTTATAGTTGCTACTGAAGAGCCAACCAAAACTGAGAAAGCCCAGGATAATAACGTTGCCATTATTACCCATGACTCACAAAACCCAGAAGCAAATCGTTCCCAGTTTCAGAAAGATAATCTGCCAAAGACAACCATAGCCAAAACCCCAGAGGCCCAAGCTCTCAAGCTCACCAGTGAAAATACTAACCAACTTGTGGCCGTTACCTCAATCCAAACCACTGCATTGTTACCTAAAGGGCAATATGAGGGTTCTACAGAACAGGATGGTTCAGGAGACACTCTCACCGAAGACAATGATCTCCCACTCACCACCACTCCCACCACTCATTTTGGAGATCGCACCATCTCTACAAGTGTGTTTGTTTCATCAGAAAAGGACAAAGAAGCAGAGATCGGGTCTGAAGACCCTACTCCAAATCAGCTGACAACGACGGCAAGCGTGATTGTGGAAGATGTAATTTTGGAACGAAAAATCGACAACGTAGCTGCGGAAGAAACGGTGAACGAAGGTAGTCTGGATCCTGCAGAGGAAGGTATTTCATCATCTATTCACTTTTATGCGCTACAAACTATGTTCTTGCTTAGCAGATTTATAACATCGAAAGTCTAAGATCTAAAATCTAAAGTTCAACTGATATTTTTTCTCTGTGCAGTGACTTCTAAGCCTGAATCCCGACTCATTAATATTCCGGGACATGATCCAAAACCTGCAATCAAAGAAGGCACACCTAGTGAGTCTATCAAACAACATTGCGTGCCACTATTACTCATTCTTTTTGTTTTATTGTTTTTTTTTAATGCTTTTTAATGTAATCTTTATCTCTTGTTCATTCTCTTCAGGTTGGCTGCTCATCTTAGCATTATGCCTGACGCTTCTAGCTGTGATCTGCGTTTTTGTCGCGATCGCCACCAAAGACATGTATGTGTTTCATACAGAATAACATATGCTAACATTTGCATTACATGACTATAAAGATCATAAATGATAACTGATATGAATTATAAAGGCCATAAATCAGTGTCTCTCAGAATATCTACTGAATTCCCTCAGGGAATCTATGAATTTTTTATATATTTTTTGCTGTAATAGAATTCACAAGCCATTTTATACAGTTCATTTCACAACTTTTATTGTTAGTATCAATTAATAGTTGAGATATAATAAATTAAATTTACACATTTAAATAATTAGCCTGCTTATTTGAAAAGTTAAATAATAATAATATTAATTATATTAATTAAATATATAATTCATGTTAATTAAATAATTATAAACACAAATCCACCACTATTACAACTACTATATAATATAATATAATATAATATAATATAATATAATAATTCATTAATTGATGAATACGAAAATAACAATAAATA
>MU551534.1:8510701-8561879 GCA_024362625.1 Silurus asotus | reverse complement strand
TAATAATAAGCATAATAATGAGCAAGATAAGATACATGTTGCTGCAAATGCATTCAATCTTTTGTTTTTGTTTAGGTGGTTTGGACCCAGCAGCCAATGCTTCAACCTCAAGTCCACAGAGTCCAAGAAGCAAGAGGAATATAACAAAGCAGAACTTCCCACGCTGTCAGACCGGGAAAAGGTGGCGCTCATGAGCATACAAAGCAAAACGGACTCTGCCATCATCAGCATTGAAGAAATTCCGGAAAAGGAATATCTGATGTAGAACCCTGAGCCCTGACCACTAAACAAACATGAGCTAAAAGCCAAAGTGATTTTTTTTTTTTATAGCAGGATATTTTCTCCGAGCTCATACTGTGCGGTGCTCGGGCCGATTTTCATCTTTAAAGAGCTTCTCGTATTTCTTTACTTCTTTCTTAGTTTTAATCACAAGCATGAAGTTGCACTTTTTCTTTATTAAACTGTTTTGATTTAAGGAGAATTACTGTTGACTTAATTGCAGTGAATCACGAGATAATTGCTAGTTATTAAACTCTTAAGAACCGCTATTATGCTATTATTTCCTAATTATTGCTATTAGCATTTGTAAGTACTGTGTACTAAAATATCATTTTTAGATCATCAAGCACAAAACAATCAAATCCTACTTGTATTTGGCATTCATGGAGTTTATATACTGTATATTGTATATATATATAATACACCTGTTCGTGAAAAAAAAAACCCTGTCCTTATATAGTTGTATGATGTACGATGTATAAGAACCGTATAAACAAAAACATGAGAAATTGTAATTCTACCGGTCCCTTTGTTAACATTTGTCTTTCGATCCCGTCTGGTTGGTGAGGTGGATGAGACGCTGTCTTTGGTGATGAGAAATAAAGAATTTGATGAGCAATATGCATTTTTTTTGTTTATTCAAGCCCAAAAAATGAAGGACACATTCGACATCGACATTCAAGGTAATGTTTTATGGACATTTATTTAGTAAATACAGAATAACATAAACGCAAATCTCAAACGACACAAAACGAGTGTTTTCCCAGGCCCTGCCTGAGCACGCACACCTTCATAATATACATAATATTCCTGTTCCTAATAATAATACATACATTCCTGAACTTGAGCTTTATATAATATATAAACAATATTGTTACCATTACAGTTTATACTATTATAGATCTATTTTTTTTAACTAAAACATATCCTCCCTTCTTTCTGCATTAATATTCATTGAAATAAGACAAAAGAATTGATATCTGGTTAACAAGTAGAAAATAGATTGGGAGAAAAGGTCATTAAATCTCTCTGGAAGTCTGGATTGGGAATTCTTGGCTCCCGGATTGTTGCCCAACAATAATCTGACCTTTAAATGATTCTGGAAATGGGCGTGTCCTTCCTTGTTTTTTGCACCAATAAGTTACCAAAATTAAAAATTCGAAATAAACTAAGTGGCTGAAAAAAGCTTCCCCAAGAATATCTGTTCTGTAGCTCAGTGGTTAAGGCATTGGACTTGGATTGGAAGGTCTTAAAGTTCAAATCCCAGCACCACCAATCTGCCACTGCTGGGCCCTTGAACAAGGCCCTTAACCCTTAGTTGCTCAGTATACCTCTAAAGGATAGTGGTGTCTGCGAAATACTGTAAAATATACGCTATTTATTAATATAATAGACTATTAAAGTACGAGTATAGCAATAACAAAACTCTCGCAAGTCACGGAAACAAAACTACGACAAATTCATCAAGTGCAAAGAGGCACTTCCATAAAATTTAGCAAAAAAAAAAAATTGACATTCAAAAGTCCTTATAGATTATTATAGTAAAAACTGAACGGTGTATTTTTATGGTGTATCAGAGTGGGTTTGATTTTTGCCTTTTACCCTCTCCCTCTATTTAAATACAGTAATGTTCAGAGCTCATTGGCAATGTGCCTGATATCCATTTCTATATGTGGTTCTTCTCCAAACTGTTACTACAAATCTGGAGGCACACAATTGTACAAGATGCGATGTAATAAACTTTTGCGTTCACTTGAACTTGGAAACCAAACATGACTCTACCCCTGGAAACTAATACACAGCCAGTTCCATGAAGATGTGGTTAGGAAAGGAAGAATCTCCTGCTACGGAGCTCTGATCTAAACCCTACCGAACACCTTTGGAGTAAATGTGATCGCTGACTGCACCCCAGGTCTCCTCACTTCACCTACCTGACTTTACACCCTGGCTGATGAACACGAATGAGCATAACCACACTCCAAAATCTAGTGGAACATCTTCCCAGAGAAGTGAAGGGAATTATAAGAGCAAATCGGACCAAAATGTGGAATGTGATGCTCGAAAACACATACCGTCCTTATGACCAGTTGTCCCTAAAGTTTTTTTTTCGATATAGTGTATTTTTAGGAGCTTATATATAAAACAGCGTTAGATAAACTCTTCAATTTCAGACTTCAGAAATCAACAAACAGTTTTGTGAGTGCAGTGCATGGGTATTAAACACATAAAACACAGACAGTCTCTCATTCATGCATCTGTAAATGTCAAAGAAGGAGCCAGAAAAGCTGTTCTTATAGAGATAAGTTGCTAGTGTTTGATACCAGTGTTTGTATGTTCCTGTATGTTCTTGCATGTAGCTGGAAGTTAAAATAAGCCTCGGAGGTTGTGAGCTTTGGGGTGGTGATGGGGTGGGGGGTCAGAATATCTTGGGAGAAGCTGATCTTGTTTGCCTCTACCAAAGACTTAATCCATTTACGCCAAGTCAGCAAGGGCAAGTTGCATTTCTACTATCCAACCGCTAGCAGTAAACCCAGGAATGTTTGGTTTTTTATTACCAAGATGGCGTTTTTTTACGTGCAAGTTATTCCAGAACATATAGAAACAATACACCAATGGAAGAACTGTGACGTAAACAAAAGAACATCCATCTAACAACACTATTGTTTCGTCGAAGCAAAAATGCTTTACGGCATGTTGTTCTTTCCAAATAAACCGGGATTTGCAGCAGTTGTTGTTTGGTGTATTACTTACACAAATTCAGCAAATACATTCGTTATATATAGTATTCATCCAAAAACCGTGATCTAAAGTCGATGCTTTGAAGCTTAGAATGATTTATAGGTAGTCATGGTTACTCTTGTCCGATTTTATTAAATTTATCGTTAAACATTAACACCTACGAACAATGGGATATCGGCTATGAAGCTGAAGGCTAAGGAGTTTTTAATTACACATAAATAGAGAATTGAGGGTATTTAATGGGGTCCTATATTAGGGATTGCTCTCTGGGAGTCTCTGGTTGGGGAACACTTTGGTTCTCGATGACAAAATTCTGGAGAAATACTTTCATTTGGTCCCTAAACCTAACCGTGAACTTTATCTTCATGCAGATCCATAAATATGCATAATGATGAAATCCAGAATACTGCAAGTTCAAGGATTAAGCTTTGGTTAGCTGTCAGCAATCAGCAGGTCATGGGGACGCAAGTTTCCAGCAATAATCAGGTACAGGGTTTAGGCTTCACCCAAGCGATGGTGGGACAAGACAATGACGCTGCTACCACACTAAAGTCGACCACTGAGTGCAACATATAACCTTAAGGTCACAGTTAAAGACTCACTAACCACAGAATAGAACTTGAGTAAAATCACCAAGGACTTTATCATACAATTGTTCTCGCTTGTCTAATACATGCAAGTGCTCCTTTGCTGCTATTGTATTTGCAGTCACCGTGATGTTTTGCATACTTAAATAAATCGTTTTCACACAGAATAGCGAGCTTGTAGGACTCAGGATATGGTGAAGCTGGATCTTTGTGCTGTTTTAGTCTTGTGTCCAAGGTCTCTCCTCGGTAACGGAAAAGACAGCAGAGGAGCCGTTTGGGGTCAAGTTGATCTGAAAGCAATTGTCATGTACAGCTAACTGATGGACCAAGGCACATTCAATGAATATAAAGTGAAAAGTGGACCTAAAAAGAGATTAGCATTATTATTGTGTTATCTCTGTTCACAAGTAGTGGGTTTAGAGGAAGTGAGGAGAAGTAGCATAGCGGCTGTTATAGAGGAACAAATAGCTTTGGGAATTCAAGGATATCTGTTCGACAAGATGTGAAAATGTGGTGGGAAATCACACAATCGATTGGAATGAAAGACCAATCTTTGTGGTCAGCTGTACTATATTACATAAGTTTGAAGAAAAAAACCAAAGCCAGCTTGGTTTTATGGTCTACTACCAGAAATCTGTGGTAGACTCTGCCATTTGTCTCAATAATGAGCAAATGTATACACAAAAATAAATATATCAAACATAATATACCTACTACATGCAGGTTTCTATATCAGTAAGAGTGGTATGTACCTTGCAGTCATCTATCAGCACTTGTGGGCAGGAGTTGTACAATGCATAGACACCCTGCTTTGTGTTATTCTCATAGAAGGATTGAGACTTGGTCATCTCAAAGTCATCTGTTCTCATCTGCTGGGCATCGAGCATGTTGAGCTCGTCTTTGGTCAGGTGATACACAATACCCGCTCCATAAGAGTCTCCGATAACGTTGACCGATGTCCGGAAGCGATCCCTGTTGAATTGGAATGAGACACAGCCCCATGTGCTATAGCTTAACTTATTGACAGGCCATTTATCAATTTTAGCTAGATTATGTTTTTCTATTAGCTCTTAAATGGGTGTTCACACACACACACACACACACACACACACACACACACACACGTCATTATAATCTTCTATGAGCATGGGAATTGATTTTTGTGCATGCATGTCTGAAAATAATGCTTTCTATTGCTAATAATTGGTATTTTAATAAAAAGTTTAAAGAACAGTCTGGCCCATCAATCCATCCATCCATCCATCCATCCATCTATCTATCTATCTATCTATCTATCTATCTATCTATCTATCTATCTATCTATCTATCTATCAATCTAATAGTATTTTCTAATAAAAACAACTGGTCAGCCTCAGTATTAAAATTTGGTTTGGTTTGATATTAACATTATTACTTCATACCTACACTCCAAAGAACACTATCAAATCTTCGTCATCATCATCGTCATCATCAGTTGACCGGACATCGGTCAACTAAAATTGCATGTAAGTACTAAAGGCAAAACAAACTTTTACTTTAAGTCTAATTTAGATTAGATATGATTCAATTCAATTAGATCAGACTTTAAAACACTACTGGAAGCTGCAGTGTGCTGCTAAGGCCCATGTTTTGGTTGCATGAAAACCTTAGTGACTGGACAAAAGAAATGACATGAATAAGTCCATTAATACAGAGTAAAAGTCTTCCTGTAGATGCATGACTTCCAGGCCGTAGTCCATTTCAACACGTGATATTGTATATAATATATGTGACCTTGACAAAAAGTCACAGTTTTAACTTTGCAGGGTTTTTTTTTTTATTCTCTTGCTGTTTCTGGCTAAATCTATTTGACTACCAAGCAGCTAGAAAGAAAAAAAAACACATAAAATGTGCTTCCACTAGTATGTAGTAATCTAATTTAATCTAATCTAATCTAATTTATTCATATTTAATCTTAATTAATCTAAAAGTATAAAATGGAATGAGGTTCATTTTCGCCTATAGTAGTTGCATGCAATTAAATTATTGATTCATTTTTAATTGCTGAACCGTGAGGTTACTGAGCAACTCAAGAACCTTGAGGATGGATTTGGAATGTAATTAAGATCAGAACAGTCTACTACAATGACTCAGGACCACCGTTTTGCATTTACGCGCACTTCTATGAACAGCACATTTCACCCATGTTAGAATTAAAATGAGTAGACACTCGGTGCTCCCCAGATACGGATTCCCTCTGGGGTCTAAATCCTCTCAAGGACAAAACTTTAAAATTTGTCAATAATGACATTTTTTATACAACTTCATAACCTCTTTTTTTTCTGTAAAGCTGCTTTGAGACGATGTCCCATTGTTAAAATCACTCTACAAATAAAAATACTTCGAATTGAACTGAAATCGTTTATTTACTGTTTTTGTTTTATTATTATTAATATTATTAGTAGTACTCTTTTACTTCTTATTATTTATTTTTTTATGCTTGGCTTTGAGATGTAACTTTTAAAGGCGCTGTATAAAATAAAAGATTACTATTATATTACAATTATTATAATTAAGTGAAGTAGGAGACATTATCTTGAGCTGGTGCTTGCGTCCTACAGGACAAAAACCCATAACATTTTCTTTTATAAAAGTACATTTTTCTACAACAGTCTCCTTCTACAAAAATGGCATGTAACTATTATGGGCAAATCAAACATTTCTATTTCTAGACTTTTTAGATTAGATATGATTAAATAATCTATCTAATTTGTGAATACTAATGGACTCTCCATTCTCCTTCTAGCTTACTCTTTGAAATGAATAGATAATTAATGCATTGTTTAGATCTACTTACAGAAGCCAGTCGACGGCTACCAGTAGGCTGATGTCTTGGGTGGGGAGTCCAACAGCGGTGAGAATGAGCAGCATAGTGACAAGACCGGCGCTGGGAATACTGGCAGCGCCCACACTGGCAAGAGTAGCTGTCAGGCTTGAACAGAAACACAACATTATTATCACCCTCACTTGGTGGTGAAACATCTATTAATGATCTGACTGCTGTTAATCATGACGGCATCCCACATGAAACATGATAACCAGCTAAATTTGAATCTACATGGAGAATTCTAGATTTACTTTATTGAATTATGAAGCATAGCCAAACGCTAGATAATGAGATAGTGAGATGCTATTTAATGTTAAGTGTAGTTATATGCTGAACCACGCTTAAGTACCACGTAGTTGATTTAAAGTAGAGCTACAATCGGTAAAACGTGACTCCAGTTAAAGTAAAAGTGTCCACTTAAACTTTCACTTTGAGTAAAAGTACAAAAGTCCTTTAAATTGACTTAAGTATCCAAAGTACTATGATGTATTATGGGTATATTGATCCTATTATCATATTTTGTCACAAGACCAAAGTTGCTTAATCAACTCTACTGTCTATTCAAAAAAAGATCTACTACTTAAAAAGAAATGAGGTCGCAGGTGTGGTGGTGAGTTCGAGTCTGGAGTTTATTTCCTTCTCTCTGAATGTTCTGCTTGCTGTTGAACAAATGCTGAACTGTATGTTGGTGATCAGTAGATACACCAAGCGGCAATTAAAAAAATTGCAAATTGACGCATCCGAACCAAATTAAATGGAAGGACTGATTTTGCTAAATGTAGTTGAGTAAAAAGTCAAATTTTTGACTTTGAAATGTAATGACGTAAAAACCTCGCCAAATGGAAGCAAATGCCAAAAAGCTTAGGAACAGTAATAAATTACATTTACTTTGCCACTGCTGATGTACAGTATAATAATAAAACAGTCCAATACATATCTACTACCAAGGTACCAATGACCTGACCTACCTGACTGTAATGATCTGACCAGGATCGAGTTTTATTCCATTCATCTGTGCGATAAAAATGGCTGCTACTGCTTCGTAAAGTGCTGTCCCATCCATGTTGATTGTCGCACCAACAGGAAGTACAAATCGAGTAACCCTTTTATCAATGCCCAAGTTTTCCTCCAGGCAGCGGAACGTAACGGGCAGCGTACCAGCACTAACCAGAGACACGCTTTATTAGTTTCAGCCTTCCCCTAAGTCATAATTATACAAAGTATAATAAAATAATGAAAAAGAAAGTAAAGGAGTATGGCTTACCTGGACGCTGTACCCAGTGCAGTCACCCAAGCTTGAAATACTCCCATAAAAAATGTAAAAGGGTTTTTTCGAACAATGACAAAATATATCAAGGGGAGGAAGATGCCTCCATGGATGATCAGGCCTACGATGACCGTGAGCATGTACATCCCCAGCTGCTTGGCCACCCCCTCCAGGTCATTAATAGAAATAATTTTGCCGCAGATCAAACATGCAATGCCCACAGGGGAGTACCTATGAGAAGAAAAAATGGCGTAAGTGACTACATGACTTTTAGCCAGCACTTCATGCATAACGTTCGTTGGACTGACCACATAATCATGCCGACCAGCTTCATAATGATTTCATTGAGGACGTTGAAAAAGTCCATCATCAGCTTGGCTTTCTCTCCCATCCTTCCCATGGAGATTCCAAACGCCACAAAAAACCCAATGAGCCCTAGCAAAAGAAAGCATGGGGTCCGAGAATTAACATATAAGTGAGAGATTCAAAATAACAATTTATCATTTATCATAATTCTTTTTTTAATGCACTGCTTATCCGCTAGGCATTTTTGCACCATCCATAACTTGTTCATCACCGCACCTATTTTTATTCTGTATATACCGCATCAAACAACATTTATACTCGTACACAACTATATCATGGCGTTTGTGCGTAATCTCCGGACATCTATGCACAGCATATTATATATTACTATATATAGATATTTTATTACCTACTGCACCTTCTGTACAATTTACACCCCTAAAACCTGTACATACGGACCCCATACTCTTATTTATCACACTGCTGTTTATTATTGTAAATAGGCCACTTATGCACTTCTGGTTAGATGCTAACGGCATTACATTGGCTCTGTGCATGTACCTTGCACAATGGCAATAAACTTGAATCTAATCTAATCTAATCTGATCTAATCAAACACTGATCATATGGTCAGTTTAAATAAAATTAGCAGCATCTATTTTGTTGTGAACTGTCTACTTATGTCTATTGTAAAGTGAAGGTCATAGCTCAGTCGTTCAGCCATTGGACTTTGGATCTGAAGGTCATAAGTTTAAATCCCAGCCACACTAAGATGCCACTCCTGGGCCCCTGAGCAAGGCCCTTAATAATATAGCTGCTCAGTGTTATGAATGAGATTGTCGCTGTGGATAAGGGCGTCTGCCAAATTCCATCAATGTAATCTACTGTAAACATGTTTTATACACACCTAAAACATTCATGCCGCTTTTGAATTGAAGAGATTTCTTCATAACGTATTTTGCTGCCCACTTAGTGTTGTTTTTTCCAAACCGGTGATGGTGTGCATGATGAGGTGTTGCTACTTCGACCTTGTTTGTAACCGTCTGGATCTGCAAAGAAAAGATGACAGGCTACACTGTGAAAAGGCAACAAGTGTACTAGCTAGCAACATGATTTTTTTTGGGAGGTGGGAAAAGCCAATAGAATATTCATTAAAACATGAGGAGATCATCATCATCATCATCATCATCATCATCATCATCATAATCATCACAATCACCATAATCAAGATCATTATTTTCCCTCATCTTAATTATATTATCATCATAATCCAAACCATCATCATCATCATAACTTTTACCATAAACTTATTCATCATTATTGACCTTTTCTTCATCGCCATCATCATCACCATCGATATATTTCATATTCATTATCATCAAAATCATCATCTTATTTTTTTTCATCACCATCATCATCGTCATGGATACATATTCATCATCTTGAAGATCTTCATTATCTTAACTATCATCAAGATCTTCTTTATCATCATCTTTGAGTTCTTGATCATCAAAATCAAGATCATCATCATTGCCTCCATCATCATCATCATCATCATCATGACATTAAGCTTATTTTTATGTTGTTACCAAACAACCACCAATTACATGCTGCACGTCTTCATCATGTATGTAAAAATAGTAAACTGCTAAAATGTAAACATTACATTAGACTGAACTTTACAATGTAAAATTACACTTGAAAGTGTGATGATGATTGAACCCCTTTAACAAATCTACAGCTGATTGAAACCCACCTGCTGAAAACAAGCCTGTACCAGATTCTCCGGAAACAGATTTCTGATGAGGTCAAAAAAGGCATCTAAAGTGGAAACATCATCGTTTTTCTTTCCCTCTCCCAGGCTTGATCTTATCTTAGGGTGGCCCGGGTGGATAATCAGCACCAGGAGCACCCCTAGCACTGCAGCAATGATGGTGGTGAACATGTAATACACCATGGCCCTGGTGCCGAGACGACCGCTAGATTTGGCGTCTAAACCTGCCAGACCTGCAACGAATAAAGCGACTGATTAGCAGAAGGGAAAAATGACATGACCTGGTCATGTGACCTGGCTGTAGTCTGTGCTCTAAAAAGTCCTCATGTGAGATCTGGCGCATTCGTAACAATGAAATTCGCACTGCATGTGTCTTAAGCCAACAAAATTCTTTAAACAAAATCTTTTTTTAAGGCAGTAGTGTAGTTAGGCAAGACGAGCGTTTAACCGAATGTTTGGGTGAAATAATATAAAGTTCAACAGAAGCATGTATGTAGGAGGGATTGTGGTGCACAGGACCTGTGATTAAACTGGAGATGATCAGAGGCAAAATCACCATCTTCAACATTCTCATGAGAATATCACCAGGAAAGGCGATGATCATGATAACATCCGGGTGAAGTGGAGATGCGTAACGCAGGAGGACACCAGCCACCGAGCCTACAATCACACCTGGACAAAACAGAGCAACTGATACAATCAGACAGGCATGTAAACACTGGCATGTGGAGTTTAAGAGATATTTCCTCTTCCCAAAAAACCCATCTTTATAATATGCTTGGCATTTGATCTGCAGCTGGTGTACCATCACTCCACTTCATTTATGTACTGTACAAAAATATTATACAAATACTTCCTTTTATGAATTGACCTTCTCTTGAGGGAACATTATTCAGTTCATTGATTTCCATCATCGCTTTAGTGTTTCCTATATACAGTCTTTTGCTCGTTCTGTTTGGGGGGCATTTTATATTGATTGCAATATATCAAAGCTGTAAATTATATATAGAAATAACTGGCCAATTGCATGATTGATGACATTTATGTAAAGAATTACGTAAAGCTTTTATTACATGAAATTCCTTTGATTCCAATTAAATTGTCTAAAAAAAAAAGTTCAAGTTGTCTAAATGTTATAGTTACTCAAATTATTTAACTAAGTTACATTTACGGGATTTTTTAGGTCTATAAAATATATTTATAATAATAATAATAATAATAATAATAATAAAGTCAAGTTTTCATTAGAGAACAGTTGATAACCTTAACAACGCTAGAACTAATGATTGGTCATTCGGTGCCACCCAGATGAGGATGGGTTCCATTTCCAGTCTGGTTTCTCTTAAGGTTTCTTCCCCAAACCAGCTCATTGGAGTTTTTCCTCACTCCTGTTACCACTGGCTTACTTATTAGAGGCTAATTTATGATCTTAAAATGTATATTTATGATCTTAGTCATTCTGTAAAGCTGCTTTGGGACAATGACCATTGTTCTATACAGATAAAATGTACTCAAACTAACAATAAAATGAATATTAATAATAATCTAATAATAATGACCTAATAATGATCATGATAGTGACATATATTTACTTAAAAAAATTAAAAATAATTTTATAAACCTGGACCTTTAACAACACTTTTGAACTTTATTGCTCAGAATTTGGCAGCCAAATAACTTTAAGTAAAAAGAACACAAACCTATTGAACAAAGATCATGAGTTCAAATCCACCAAGCTGCATCCTCTGGTGGATCTAACATCTAAACCCCATAACTGCTCAGTTTTATGAGTGAGATAAATGTTAGTTGCTCTGGATAAGTGCATCTGGCAAATAAGTGCATCTGGCAAATGCCATTAATAATGTGCTGGGGTGAGACCAGGTTTGGTCTGGGCTCAAACTGGAGGTAAAGACTTTTTAACTCGTCACATGTACATTACTAAACAGTAAGGTTTTTTCTTCATGTATTCCAGCAATGTCAGGAAGCTGGTGTCGGGTATGATACAGTTCCTCTGGAACACTGGGGGGCCAGGAGTAGCAGATTGGTGATACTTGGTGCTTGAACCCACAACCTTCTGCTAATTAAACCAGTAACCGTAACAGTAACAGTTTAAACAATGTTCACTTAGCGACTTCACATTACTCAAATATGACATATAAACTCATTTGAGTAGTGATTACTCATTTTAGTTTATTTAACAATAGACAAGACGTTGCCTGAACATGTACAACTAGAAATCCATTCTCCACACCTCTCCACCATCTTCTTCTTCATAGTAATCAGTGTCTAATATAAACATGGCTAGCAATTCATTAGGTACAGATATGGTGTACGCTGGATATTTTTCACTGTTACCTCTTGAACAGTAAAAGCTCCATGCTGATACCTTCTTAAATACAGGATGCCATAGCACTCACACTATCACCTTTCTTAGAAAAGGCTTTTACAGTGAGCGTGTGTTGCGCTCCACTCCACTGCTCCATTCTACTGTAACTAATGGCAAAGGGGTTCGAAACGAGCTCGCGCTGGCTCCAAACAATTTGCTGATGCCTCAGGCTCGCCAAGTCCTGGTTCCAAAATTTCCTGTTTCCCTGCGTCATCCTGTATTTCTTCCAGTGCATTTTATAAGAGATTTGAAGGAAATTATGTAAGTATCTTATCATAGTGGCTTTGTGATGCAAAAGAACCAGGAGTGTATTTACTTCATTAAAACATTATCTATCTATCTATCTATCTATCTGTCTGTCTGTCTGTCTGTCTGTCTGTCTGTCTGTCTGTCTGTATATATATATATATATATACACACACACACTATGAGTGTGTCTTACCAAGAACTGTGAGTTCCAGAAGCAAGTTCTTCATGAATTTGTTATAGAGACCTCCACAAGCTGGCCCTGGAGGAGGAGCTGGAGCTTCAAAGTGGCACTCATGCATTTGAACCTCAACTTGCTTCTCCATTCTGTTGGCACTGAAGGAAGAGATGGAAGAAAAGATGAAAGTTATTGAATTTTTTTCACTTCATATGCATGTGGTGTGTTTTTACTCAATATATTTTGGGGTTTCATGCTTTCATGTATGAATTTCGTGATTTATTTGGCGTTTGGAGGAGTTCATATTTTCTTTTTCATGTCTAGTTTCCACTTTTTCATTACTGCACCATTGCCCATTTTTGTTGCTGCCCTTTGAATTGCTACAATAGATGTTTTTGGTATTTAAACCCTGTGCTTGTTTATGTTTGTGGGAATTTATTAAAAATGCACTTCTTGTGACTTCACATTATAAATGACTCTAACAGGAAACTCCAGAAAACACAAGGTAAGAAAAAACATGTGACTTTTAATTGGTATCTTCCACTAGTTTTGGCATGTTCCACCAGCTCTGCTCCTGTCTACTAGATTTATAGATGTTATGCCCTGACAAGAATATTGGAGGTTTGTTTAACCTTTTTCTTTTCTTTTCTTTTCTTTTCTTTTCTTTTCTTTTCTTTTCGTTCTTTCAGAGTTTCGTTTGGACATAACATTCTTTCCCCCCTCTGGTATCACCTGAGCACTTTGTGATAGAGGAATTGATATTCCACACTGATACATGGATTCTTGGAAGGTTTTCCCCTGAATGTTTCCTTCTGCACTGCTATCAGCTGCTGCTAAGGCCACAGCATTAACCTAGAAGTTCAGGTTTATATTATGAAGGCTAATTGGGGAAACCTGTGATGAGCCACCCTGAAACCCTTGGCTGATTTGATGGGTATACTCTCCCAAAACGACTTCATATGGCGACCACTTGCTGCATGTGAGAGCGATTCATCTTCCTGTGCCTTCACCGTACTCTTATTCCACGGAGACATCATGCTGACTGCTTGTTACAAGGACGTCCTGGTGGCAGCCCAAGGGTCAACCTTCTATGGTATCTATATTTTAATTACTCTGCTGGAGACTTGCTTGATTTTTCTATGATTTTAGACCCACCACGATACAAATCCTTTCTAGTGGTCAGGTTCACTGGGTCACAGATGTTGCTCTGCAAGAACACTAAGTAGAACAGCCAGCATTTTATACCTAATGACTATGAAAAAAACTCCATTTCCATTTACAGGCCTCTCAAGACCTTCCCTTTGTAGCATTTTGCCAAACATTTAATTATTAATTCCTTCTTTAGTTCTCATTGCCCTGCCTTTAGTACATTACATTCTGCCCCTGAGACATCTCTACATGACCAGAACAGATTCTGTCACAACTTGCCCGGTTTCTGGCATGGTTAACGCGCCCTTTGTCCTGTTTACTGCTTTTTTGCATTCACATATGACTTGTTTCTTTTTTTAATTCCAAGTAGTGCATTAATATCTCGTTCTGCTTGCCTGTTTGGTTGCAAAATCTGTTACCATTTTCCTAGTGAGCAATATCAAATCTCTCCAATCTTCTGTTAGTCATTGCTGTTGATAAGCCAGTTCCTGTTTTCTTCTTAATGGGAACTTTTTGCCATTTCTTCATGTTTGTGAATGTGCCTTTTCATTTGCATTGCACTGTTTAATAGCATTATGATACTTCAGAAATCCGTTACAACGACTCCGAAGTTTGATATGATTTTCTATTTCTCGTGAACAATTTCTGAACAGAGGTCACCTACACTTAACCATCAACTCGCTTACCTCTCGATGTCCTTTAACATCAGATCAGGTCTCTTCAATCTGCCTTGATGCTGTCCACTAAGGGTAATCACGTCACGTGACGAAACAGTACAATGCCGCTTGGCTTTCATGTTGTCAGGGTTTAAGGTTCTTAAAGTCACTCTTCCTTCACAACCTTGCCTGGTTATATATTTCTAAAATGCTTAGTAATAACCTGCACGTGAATAAGAGCACTGCAGATTCATTTTAAGGTGTCTAGATACCTTTGGGTGGGGTTTTTGTCTATAAAAGTATTACAGTAGTCTCTCAAATGTCACCCCGTTCTTCTGCCATGTTGTTAGAGATCTCAAAGTAATCATAGAAGTACAGTATCTCACAAAAATCCTACAAAATCTGAAAAAAATAAATGTTATATTTAAAGTCGTACCAATGATCCATGCCTGAGTATTGTATATGTTTTGTCTGATTTTTGATTTATTGTCATCATCAGTATCAAAATCAAGTGCAGGACAGGGAATAGACTAAACACCTAACTTTATATACAATGCATACCTTGTATCTACTCTTATACACCATGTTTTGGCACACACGCACCCCAAACAGATATACAGTGTGTTAAATTTCATATTATAACCCACCTGATCCAATTTGTCCATCAATTGTCCTAGATAGAAGATACACAGATCTTTAAAAAAATAAAGTAGGCGTGTCTTGACCAAAGTATCAAATCCCAGGAACGCTGTGACACTGCTACCTACCATGTCATTGTAAGAAGTTGTAACAGTTGGACCAGAAAGAATTTTACACCTACGAAGTGAAGGTATATGCTAGATATATATCTACAGCGTAAATCTACCTTAGATGTACAATCCTTTCCAATTATTTTTGCATCGTGAAAATGCAGAATTAGTTAGCACCAAGGCTAAACAGGATTTAGGAAAGCCAGAGCTGTCTGATACACACTGCTCCAGCCCTAATAAGATCTAAGTCTGTTAAGAGGTTAATTTTAGCCATCAATAATTGTGTTGCACAACAGCAGGGACTACCAAAGTGTGCCGAGGCACGCAAGCGGAAGACGGGATTAGCCACCGAATAGCAGTTTTACTGGCGCAAATACAAATTTGTTTGCACACAGGTGCAAAGCTTTAAATTACTTCTAACCATCCGGCATGTTTGTCCTGGAATAACATTTGCTCGCCTTCATAAAGTCAAACTGAAATGTTCTGGACAGAAATGAAAAGTCAGTATGTTTAATCCCACTAATCATCGCAAACAGTTTGTGGAGGATCAGATGTGGTTGGTTTCTGAATGCTAGCTGTTCATATTCTGCAAAAATGGTAAAAATGAAATCTAATGAATTGAAAGCTTGCAAAAATAAAAAATGTATCCACTCTGCCAGCAATTCAAAAAATTCAATTGAGGTTTACAAACATAAGCGGCAGCTATGGCATTGCATTAGGATTAAAAATGACTAAAACACTAAAATTAGCCCCGATGCAACCGATGCTTAAACATGATCTTATCATAGTTGAAGGACTGCATTCTTGCAGGAAGATCTGAATGAGTTACCTGCTAGAATTTCATGGTGGTTCACTGGCCAGATGTGATGTATTGGAACAATACAGATTGTGGCCAGCGGGCCAGCATTGGCCTGTTACTCAAGGTTCTATCAAGATACTTGCATCAGCTTGATATTCAACTTAATCAAAAAACATGCAAAAACATTTACAAAAGCTCAACTTTCCACTTTACCTGTCGTGATGTTGTGATCAAATGAAGGGTCTCTGCTGTAGATAATTATAAAACCATAGGCGTCAACTAAGACTATGGAGCAAAGGATTATCAGATCACAGTTTGGCCATCCAGAGATCCATTGCTACTTCCAGTCCTTTACCAAGCTGAGATCCAACACTGGCTGCGAACCGTTATTCAATTTCCAGAAATCGATGTGCACAGAGTCACATGCACATGCACAGGTCAGAGATTGGGATCAGTATTCACAACCGAAGCATCTATAAATGGGGTAAAAATGGCCAAGCAGCTTCTGCATAGGGTGGAGAGGGAGGAGTCCTGCACCCAGATTAGGAGTAAGTAACAAGTGCAATCCTTCAGACTGTATCCAGGTCATACATCTCTAGACCTTTCACTATTGCTTGGTTTGAACTCTTGTTCTAAACAGCGTTAAAGAGCAAAACTTGATGCGGTCTTCATATAAAGGATTTGTACTAGAATAAGAAAGAACAAATACTTCCCACAGAATTATTTCATTTGTATTCAAAGTACTGAAAAAGAGAAAAACATATGTAGAAATAGGTGTGAGATCCGAATAGTTTAAACATGGATTTTAATTATGTAGTACAACTATTCCTGTAAGTATGAATGAGAGGTTTTATTTCCTAAAGTACAAATCAAATTTTACACTTCAACACTGCATTACCCATCAACACAACAACCTCTTCAACACGCCAGAATGCAACAAAGATCCAACATGTCGGTAAAAAAAATCTAATAATAAATAACGCAACAATTCAAAAAAAGGGATCTTTAATTAACAAATAAAATCACAATATTATGTTACAAAATAGAAAAAAAACATTATTTCATAGCCAAATAAAATAAAAGAAAATCATTGTAGATTAAAACCGAATATTCAGAAGTGACTGATTTTTATATATAAATAAAAAAGCTGCTTCTCAAAATTTTTGGAATTTATTCAACCTCTTTTTGGACTGAAAACGAGGTCAGCTGTGTTAAAAAAGTCGCTCACAGGCAGCAAATGCGTGTAGTGGGGTGTTGAGTCTTAATGATGTTTTTAACAGTAAAAGTGCAAAATGTAATCAGCAACTGCGATTGTGAAATAAATGATAGTGGAGTAAAAGGTACATTTATTGAATGGTAAATGTAGTGAAGTAGAGAGAAGAGTTGCTTAATATCTTTGATACTCAGTAAAACTAGAAAGTATCCAAAAAGTGCAGAAACGAAATACATTCACTCAAATACTTTACACCACTAGCTGATGTAACATACCCTCACAATATATGATAGATAACACATACATAAATTATGGGACACGTCTCAATTGAAGGATTGGAATATGGAATTCTGAATGTAATGACTTTGTTGACCTTCAGTGGACATCATAAACATGAAATGACATGATGTACAAAGTGTATATTATCAGCCGCACTGTACTGTATGTCTGTGTTGAACCGTGATTTAGGGCAGTACTTATCATCATGTTTAGAATGAAAATGTACATTACATTTAAGGCATTTGGCAGGCGGCCTTATCCAGAATTATTTATACAAATGCATGTTCTGTATCACAGTATTCCTTTTCTATACCTCAAGTTCCTATGAATGAGTCGTTACTATAGAAACCATAAAATAGCATCATATTAGAATTGATTAGATGTGATTTACTTTGCCATGCAGCTGTCGAAAACTTATCAGCTTTCATCACTCATTGAGCTTATAAAAGAAAAATGGAAAGAAATGTGCTTTATACTTGTCACATGTCAATTTTAACAGCACAGTGAAATTCTTTCATCGCATATCCCAGCAAAGATAGAAAGCTGGGGTCAGAGCTTAAGGTCGGACAGGATGCAGCACCACCGGTGCACAAAGGCTTAAGGGCCTTACTCAAGGGCCCAGAGATTAAGCTGGGTGATACATGGGCTAGAAGCCCTGACCTTCAGATCAGTAAACCAGAGCCTTAACCACTGAGCTACCAACTCCCCTAATAGTGATGTAGTATAAAAACCATGGTCAGCCCAAAATGTTTATAATGTTTTACTCCTGGATATTCAGATAACTATACAACAACAGTGAATTTAAAGCAGTGTGAGTCAGATGAAACGCTTGGATACTGTATCTGCTGCCCACCTTCCCTAGTCCTGTTCTGACCAGAGCTCTTCGCGCACATCCACCTGACTTAAGCTACGATTAGCAGATGGGTGATGAAGTAATCTGGCCTAAGATTCGCAAATCCGACACGCTCACACCGAGTTGAGAGTGCAATGGGGCGGGGGGGAACACTGCATGCATGGAGATATCAAAAGTGAAAATGCATAGATAGATGAAATGGGATTCAAGAGTGTCACTGCTGCCATGGCAACCACTTGAAGAAGTGATTTGCTTGACCGTTTCATCAAGCTCTTTTATAAGGCTTTTTTTTTTACTGCCATTGGAGAGACACTTCATCAGCAACCGACATCACATTAACAGAGTCTAGAATGGCAATGCAAATCTTCTCTGCGTCGCAATACTAGTTGTTGCTATGGCAACGCTCGGCCGGTTCTCTTGGTGTTTCGCTGATGGAGGTGGAGAACGCTGTTTATTACCCTGGCCCAAAATCACCTCAAAAAATGTTTAGTCGCATGATTTAATACCAGTGGTGTAACGATACACAGAATTCACGGTTCGGTATGTCCCTCAGGTTTTTAAGCAATGGTTCGGTTCAACTCTTGGGACAGTTAAGGGAAAGAAATGCAAAACATAAAATTGCTTGTTGTTTTTTTATTAGAGCAGTTTATACTGTTTATTCTGTTTACATTTTTTAAACAATTTTAAATTAAAAGTTTGCTTGGTTAAATAAAATATAAAATAATATTTTATAATATTTTATAAAAAAAAATGTTTTTAAATATATAAAATATAGAAATATATATATATATATATATATATATATATATATTAAAAATTAAAAATATATTAAAAAAATATTATATTGATTAAATTGAGTAATTGAATTATTTGGCTCAAATGAAATGAATTAAATTCAATAAAATTAAGACTAAAATTAGACCCCATTTGTTCATACAGATGTGTATATAATTGTGTGTGTGTTTACATTTAATATTTAATTTTCTAAAGAAATGACCTTATCTTATTTCAGCAGACTTTAACAATCATCTTCATTCCCTTCATCCTTCATTTATTCACTCCCTCGACATGTGCAATTGTCAGGATTTTCTTCTTTCGAGAAAAATCCTTGAAAATGGACATAAAATGCTAAAGAATCCATATCGCTAGACTGTCGTAAAAACGTTGGCGATGGCAGGAAGTGGCAGCGATTTCACACGTGCGTAAAACAAAATGACTTCTACTTTACAACGTGCTTCAAAATTGCATTTCGGCGCAGTACCAATCGTATCGAGAAAAACTTCCATCGGGTGATTTTTAAACGCATGACGATGCCAAAAGATAAACGGAGGAAGACAGTGAACATTGACTTTCTTGGTCGGCTACTGTGTAGATACAAGCCGTTGTAACGATTTGAGTCTGGGTGAAGGAAGAGCTCGCTTCTGGCCGGCTTTTCCCAAAATACCGCTATGCTCCTAAAGGAAGCGCAACATATTTCACCCGTTACACCGTGTGTAACGTGTCTTTCGTTAAAGCCTGTGTAAAGTACATTAGTGTAGACACCTGCAGCTTATTTATGTTAAAAATAAAAATATTTGTAAAATTCAGTGGGTGCGGCTTATATATGGGTGCGGCTTTATAGTCCGGAAATTACGGTACATCCAGTAAACATGTCAAGAAGAAGTGAAGAAGAAGCCATTATTGTCATTTCAACCATATATAGCTGACGCATTACACAGTGAAATAAAACAACGTTCCTCCTGAACCCTGGTGCTACATACAACAACACATACAGAAAACACAGGGCGAAGGACTGGTGTCCTCGCCACCGAACCCGAAAGCATTGTACAGAAACGGTTGTGTAATATGTGCACCGTTACATACACATCAAACCAGTTAGTCTGTGGCCTTGTGCCCAGTAAATGGGGCATTGTTATACTGGTGGAGGCCACGCCCATCAGGATAGGAATGTTTCATTATAAGATGAAGGTGAACAGTTTTATTTGCAGCTTCCTTCTGAGTGAATAAACTCATCACTGGAGCTTCTCTGGAGTGGATAAACATTATAAATTGTACAATTCTTCTGGTGTGAATGGGTGCACTCACCCACTTGATTCAAATGACCTTCATTCCATTTCTTTTTTAAATACATGTAAAGCAGTGTGTGTGTGTGTGTGTGTGTGTGTGTGTGTGTGTGTGTGTGTGTGTGTGTGTGGGTTTTGCACTACTGAACTCTTAAACATGCATTTGTCTGTGGAATGAGTTTTATTCACCCATATATATACACATTATCATCGCCTGAATAGAAGTCTTCTGGTTTTCAGTTACTTCAAGAACAATGACTTGTAATGACCTCCATTGTACCCAAACCTGGGACTCCCTCGATTCCACCTCACGCACCCGAATGATTAAATGTAGTTTCTCTTATTTCGGAGCTCCTCTCTTGAAAAATGTGCGTTTCAACAGAAAGTCAATAGACACGATCGCTTTCGAACATGACCCTACACGCATGCAGCCTCATCTCCAGTTCAACCCTTCCGATAACGCAGATATTTGCATGCTGAAAGATAATAGCCATTTGCATGCCGTGACTCAGCAGCTTCTTCCTCCCATGTGTGCTAAATTTTTCCCTCAGGCTTTCTTGCCTTGCTACATTCAGAGGACATCCTCTGCATGCACATCGTTACTTAAAGGGACACGCAAGGGGTCTTGATCCCTCTTGACCTCCACCCTAATCTCAGACAGGATCATCAATCAGCCCTTGTAGAACCCGGACAAAGAAAAAAAACTCCTAATAAATCCTACCACCATTCATTCTCCTGGCGTCGTCACACCTCTTGACGTCAGTATACAGAATAAACACTGTGAGAGTGTAGGAGAGTAAAAACAATGGTTGTTATTCCATCTGGGGGAAATACAAAAGAAGGGAGAGGGTTACTGAGGCTTTTAATTACCATGTGTTTTGAACTCGGAATGATGGATGAATGGTCCCGAATACGATATCGAGCTCTTTCGTCCAGTTCGTCCGTGCAGGTTTTGAAATCGTTAATCATCAGAGCCGACGTTAATTCTTAATGATCAGAACTAAAACAGTGAGCTTTAGCTTGTGAAAAAAAGGCTGTGGGCCATGATAAATATTAAAAGATTGCATAAAAATTCTTTTAAATGAAATCCTGCTCAGTGTCGGGTTTTTTGGGTTTGAATTACAATACAATACGTTTAGCCCTTTCAGACAAATTGCCAGATTCAGGAGCTCAGCATGAATCAACTGTGGGCTGATGTTATTTTATACGTTTTCAATATTTAAAAAGTACAACAGTTTTATAGCATGAGGTGGATTACACGTAATCGGACTCCTGATGCGAGCGCCGTTCAAATATCCATTTTTAAGAGACGAATTAGCGCTTTATAGATTATACACGAACACAAAGGATGAGCTTATGGATCGCTGGCAAGCACAAGAGTACATTTATACTGTAATATATTAACAACCTGAACCATTCAGAACCTGGATGAATGGCCAGAAGGTAATTCTGAAGTGAGACCGTAGAGGTCGGATCAGTTATATATATATCACGGTTTTAAAACATGGCCTGAGACGAAAAAATTCTTGTCTGTGCATGTATTGGTGCAAACAAGTTTAGCAAGACACAGTATCATATCACGATAACCGGCTCGCTGATGCTGATGATCTTAAGATTTACGATTGTACTGAGGAATTATTACGTATGGTACTTTGCCTAAAAAACAAAATTGGAGGCGGGAGATTCTGTAAGACAAAAAAAAATGTAAATTGTTATACTTTTTGAGTTTACAAAGACAAGCTTGGGCCCCGAATTTATTTCTGAGTAGTTCATCAGCAGATCAGAAATTCACACATACGTGTCGAGTCAATGAGTTGCACTCTATCACTATTGTCCAGTTTATCACTATTGACCATTTCTGACTGATTCATTTATTTTTGAACGAATCTTTAATGTGCTTCAGAAAAATGAATCATCTCAAAGAGCGATTTGGGCATTTTCTACTTGACGCACTCCTGCATGAGCAATAAGGAAATGGAATTGTGTAGGTGACCACCAATGAGTCTTCTGGACCATGTTGTTCGTATTGCATAGCGTCTATGGGAGTCACGTGACAAAGGATTGTCACGTGACTCCCATAGACGCTATGCAATGCAATACACAGGAAACAGAATTGAGTAGTTCATCTCAAAAGTTATTTGACTTCCAAAGATGCAAAGAATAAAACATTTGGTTTATTAGTCACAATACTATTAATAATACTAAAAAATAATTATGGGATTCACGTGACAAAAAGAATTAACGACACGGACCAGAAGAAATAGGAGATGAGCTCATTCTGCTTATCAAAATTTTCCTTAACTGCATTGTCATATTTTCATTATTGGAACTATAGTCAACGTTGGTGTATATAAACATGTCTGAGGATCTGCTTTATTAAAAGTATAACATTTTATTTTTATCTCTGATCAAAGGAACAAGATTCAAAGAACTATATTGCCAAAAGTATTGGGTCACCTGACCTTTCCTGCTAAATGTGGATGCTGGAGGCACTCATTTGTACAGGACGCCTATGAATGCGCTATAATAAAATTTTGCATTCGCTTGAACTTGAAACCTTTTCCAGCATGGCGATGCCCCTGTGTGAAAAGTGAGCTCCTTGAAGATCTGGTTTACATGCTTTGTAGAGGAAGGTCTTGCTGCTATAGAGCTCTGATCTCATCCCTACTGAGCACCTTTGGGATACATATGAACGCTGACTGCACCCCAGGTCTCCTCACCTACACCAGTACCTGCCTTTTATTACAACCTTGTGGCTAATGAACACAAATATCCATAAGCACACTCCAAAATCTAGTGGAACATCTTCCCAGAGAAGTGGAGGGAATTATAAAGGCAGATTACAGATACCGTACTTATGACCAGGTGACTCGAAACTTTTGGCAATATAGTGTATGATCGCTCACATCAGTATATGTGTATAAAATATTACTTTATGTTATTCTCAATCCAATTTTTAAACTTGCCCACTCGTGTGTACACAGTGTACAGGTGTGGATCACAATTTTGGAGATTGTAGCTAAAGCTCGCCAGGCCCATCAGCTCCCAGATAGACTCAAAAACACTTTCTTCTCCCCTCCTGTTCTGTGAGACAGTAGGTACAAGTATGATTCCCCCTGATCTTGAAGGACACACTGTACTAATAGGATGTTGCCTCCCACACAGCATATTGTCAGTAATGCTATTGGGAAGGCCTTGTTTAGCATACTGTCTTTCACACTGTAACACATCAGTCAGTTCAATAGTTCCAGTCTGAGCCACCTGAGAGCCCGTTTCTTGCTTTTCTGCTACAGACCAGCCAGTGATGTAGGCCTGGTTCACAGGTAGCTCCCCTTCCTGCAGACGAGGCAAGCACACAGGGGAAACCAACTCGCTGATCCTGGCCTTCTCCGCCATCTTTAGTATAGCTAGGTCTGAGTGAAAGCCAGTAGGATCATAGCTGGGTTGAACCAGGATCTCTGAGACCTGTAGAGAAAAAGGCAGAAGATGTCATGCACTACTATAGATGTAGTTTGTGAGAAGCAGCCACTAGATGTTGAAAGCTAGATCTTCATTAAATAGGATTCAAAGATTTGAGAGTGTCATTGCTGCCATAGCAACAACTTGCAATGCTACCGAGATTTGCTGGCCATTTCATCAAGCTTTTTTGTACTGATTTTCTATTGCTTTTGGAGAGACACTTCAACAGCAGTGGACTTCACATTAACAGCATCTAGGCTGGAGGAACATATCTACTGTCGCTTGCTATACTAGCTGTTGCTATGGTGGTGATGACAAATGGAAACTTAAAAGGTGACACTCGGCTGGATCATTCTTTCAATTGGTGTGTTGGTGATGGTGGTGGAGTGTGCTGGAGATTATGTTGCTTGATCAAATGTTACGTCGCTTCATTTAATACATGCAGTTTGCGCCCTTGTGGCCTGGAGATGGGGGACTGTTAACCTGAAAAAGGATAATCCCATCAGAATGGAGAAGGTTGAACAGATTGTACTGATTAGCAATAGGCAAGAAAGGGACATGTTAACAAATAAACCCCCACAGCATTAATGGGGCAAATAATGTGTAATTAAAAGGTGTAAGCTAATATTTTTGTCCATTCACACACACACACACACACAAACACACACACATACATACAGTGTATATATACAGTGGTACCTTGACCTACGAGTGCATTAATGTACGAGTTTTCCGAGGTACGAGCGGTCACTCGGGCGATTTTTTGCTTTGTTACGCGAGCAAAATATTGAGGTACGAACTCGAGACGCCGCCGCTAGATGGCTAAGCGAAGCCAGAAAGCGATTGTGACGAAAATTAAGATAAGCAAAGATAAAAAAGAAAAAATAGTCAGAGCTCGCAAACCGCATCTGTAGCAAACTGCACAATCTCACAACCTATTCTATTTTTTACATTCCACAATGACTGATAGAGTAAAAGAAATCTATTTGGTCAAAGATACACTTACAAGGAAATTTTATGGACTGACTTAAAAAAAAAAAAAAAAGCTGGACATCGTGAGGAAAGGTCGATCTAAACAGTTCAAAACTGTTGTCAGGCTTTTTCATGAACCAGTTATAAATTTTTTTGACAAAAACACACAATTTGTATTAATTTCAAATCCCCAGGAAAACATTAATGCACAGAAAAAATTATTTTATAATAAATATCGAATATCGAATAAATGACCAATATCGAAGCTTCTGCTAGAGATGATGTATTCGGGTGGTGCAGCTGCGGCTACAGTGAAATGAGACGTTGAGAAATTGTGTTTCTTGTTTTAGTAACGTCATTCATTCTGACTGTATGAGATTCCTGTCTGTGATGCAGCGCCTCTGTTATACTGCGTTTCTCTATAATACTGATGGTTTCTACAGACGTGCCGTCATAATGATGGTATTAAGAGGTGGATGATTCATGTAGGACACCACTGAAGGCCTAGAGGTGAAATGCACAGCCTGCTACAAACTACAAATACAGATGTCACTGCAGTCATCTGTGCAAACGAATGAATATATTCATCCCTTCGTAGGTATCAATCATGTCATCTTGACACAAATTTGAGGTGAATTACGCCTTCTAATCATACCGGAGAACATGCTAAGATGTTAATTGTATAATTAGAGCATTCAGCACACCAGCGTTTCTTTGTGTCTGTACTCATCTATTTAAATTCTTCTGGTTCTTCACCTGTGTCTTATCTGTATATATTAGAGGTGTAAATGTACACAAAATCCACAGTTCCGGACGCACTTGGTTTTTAAGTGACGGATCGGTACAATTTCGGTACGGTCAGGGCGAAGAAATGCAAAACATAAAATTGTTTGACGTTTTTTTTTTTTTATTAATGCAGATTATAATCATTAACATTCGCGAACATCAAGTTTAATAATATTAATAAAAAAAATGCGCTGAAAGTGTGAGGCGTAAACTAAACAAACTTGCGGTCCGCCACTTAAAACGTTCCTGAGAGAAACTCGAATAGCACCTATGTTCCGCATGTAAAAAGGATTGTATTACTGTTACACCCCGTTACAATCCTGTTACACCACTACTATACATAGTATATTATCTTTTATAAGGACATACACACACTCCAAAAAATACACACACTCCAAAAATAACTAATAACTAAGAAAATATTTTAAAAATCCAAATAGAAAAATAATTGTTGTTTTTTCATATTTTTAAGACTCTTTTGCTGGAATATATATCGCATTAAAATAAATGTAGCATGCTGTATTTGAGTACATATTTTAGGTAACTGGTATTACTTGACTAAATTTTCCAGAAATTACAACTATGAAATGACCATGCTGAAGGTAACACATTAAGACCACTGGATCCTTCAGGGTCCAAACATCTGAGAGAACTAGTAAAAAAATGCATTTTTCTTTACAAATGATGTAAATGACAAGAACTTGAGTGAAAAGAAGAATATTTGGTATTTAATAAAGCGTGCACTAGAGCTGACATGAACTCTATAAGTGAATGCATATACAATATGATCTATCTTATATAAAATCTATCAGTGGGTCATGTGAGCATGTGCCTTAGTAAAGAAAATCAGCCATGAGGAAAATCAGACGTTTTGTTCTGTAGTATATAAAATAGTCAGTATTATAATGTTTGGCTATATTTAAAAAGGAAGCTAGAAATACTGGTGAATGTTAAATATGAATCACAATGTTAAAGATTTCTCGAGATTTTTCGATACATTTCAAAAAGATGCGTTCTTTTGATCACTAAATATCAAACATTTCAAAATGAATTTTCTTCCTCAGATATTTAATTTAAACTCAGAAATCTTAAAGAATGTTGACCAGTGTTCCTATCCTTTTTTTTCTTCACATGTGCCTGGTTCATCCAGACGTCCCACCTCTGGATGGAGTCCTTCCCAATTGAGACCACTCTGTACAGCTGGTGATGGTTCCACACCTACAGCCTAACAATCCATGAAGCTGCTGTGCAACTCGAGAACTTTAAGAATGGATTTGGACTGTAATTAATATCAACAGTCCACTACAATGGCCCAGTACCACAAGTTGAATAGTTTAGCATTTACACATCTATTACTACACACCTCGACTGCAATGAATGGACATTCGGTGCCACCTAGATGAGGACTGGTTTCTTTTTGAGTCTGGTTCCTCTCAAGATTTCATCCTCATACCATTTTAGGGAGTTTTTTCCTGCCAAAGTCAGCACTGGTTCGCTCATCAGGGATAAACAATAAACGTACGTGTTTTTTTATATAAACTTATCACTGCTTTATCTGTGTAAATCTACTGTGTATCTGTTGTGTGTTTGGATGAGTGCCAGTTTATGAGTGGAGGGCGGAGCCAGAGAAAAAAAAAAACGAGAGGTAAGAAGCACACGAGAAGCTGATGAGACAAATCAGTGTGTGCTGCTTCAGTGGACAGTCGTGCCGATAAAAGGACAAGAGACAAAATTCGGCTTTGAAACACCAAAAACACAGAGACAAATGAATAAGGCAACTCTCAGGGTGTGCACATCCTGGCAGCGTCCCAACACATCGTACCGCATATATACATACGTGGCTTGTGCAAATTTCGTCATATTGTTATTATCATCGTAAGATCGCAAAATCAATCAATAGTTGAACAACTCTGGGTTATGAATTTCTACCTTCATGTGCTGAAGCCTCTTCTTCTCCCCCAGCACTACTTTTAGATCAGCCATGTTGTTATGTAGAGACAGTCCAGGCTCGGTGACACAGTGTGCTGGCACTAGAACGGCATGCGGGCTCACTAGAGCACCACTGCACACCAGATGCCACGTCTCCTCCTCGCTTTTCTCCTGCCAGTCGTCATAGTCATACTCGGAATACATGTCCCCTCGTCTGCTGGTCCTCCCTAAAGTGGGACTGGTGTGTTCGGGGAGACGGTGGTAAATGGCTGCATGCCATGGCCAGTGAGTTTGTGCCAGGTTCTGATGTTTGGCTAAGAGTTTACCACAGACTGCAAAGAAAAAGATTTGGTTGTAATTACAGTAAAATAAAATAAAAATTGTGGAGTTTTGACATTGGACCTCTTTGAGTGTTTAAAGGCTCTGGGATGGAGTAGCTGGTGTTGGATCTGTGATGCAAATGTTGAGCTGTTTTATGAGTTGCTCAGTAGCTCCTGGTTCCACAACCTCAACTGAATGTATAAGACTGTAGAAAGGACTTGACTCATAATCACACATTCCACTGCTCATGTTAGTGCTCACTCTCTAGTGTTCTGTATTGTTGAAAGATTTATGATCAAACTCTTGATGTCACCCAAATGAGGATGGGTTCCTCTTTTGAGACTGGTTCCCCTTAAGATTTCTTCCTCATAACATCTAAGGGAGTGTTTCCTTGCCACAGTCACCACAGCTGCTTATCAGGGATAAACACACACCATTCACCTCAACTGTTAAGTTCTGTAAAGCTGCTTTGAGACGATGTCTGTTGTGAAAAGCGCAATAGAAATACACTTGACTTGGCTACAGTAAAGTTTTGGCAATACTACTATCTGTATTTATAATTCTAACAATAACCAGATGCCTTATAACCACTTCCATAGTTATAATTGGTTTCATCCCGACTGTGTCAGGTGCCAAATTTGTCATTTTGTAAAGCATTATCCAAATTCTAAACTCAAATCAAATTTAATTTGCAAAAACTAATTAAAACATAAGGATTTGCTTAGTAAGCAGTTCTTGATAGAAAGTTATGTAATTGGAGTACACTAAGAAGTTATTAAGTATTACTTGTAATGCATTTACTAAGTGATCTCAAACTGTTACTACAAAGTTGGAGACACACAATTATATAAGACTCTGACTGCACCCCATGACTCCTCACCACACCTACATCAGTGTCTACATTTTATGATCTATCGTTTATAAAATCTATCGGTGCGTCATTTGAGCATGTGCTTAAGTAAAGAAGATACGCCATAAGGAAAATCTGACGTTTTGTTTGAAGTATATAAAACAGTCAGTATTATAATTTTTGGCTATATTTAAATAGGAAGCTAGAAATACTTGTGAATGTTAAATATGAAACAATCCCAATGTTAAAGATGATTTTTCTATATATTTTAAAAAGATGTAACATGTTGTTCACTAAATATCGAACATAAAACAGATGAATTTTGTAACCAGTTTTTTAATGTGGTCCCACATTTTAAATCTCACTGCATAAATTGCAGGTATTCCTCAACTTACAGTGAAAATATTGTAAGTCGAGACATGTCCCAACCTACCCAGAAGTACGGTGACCTCCTCACCTCACCTACATCAGAACCTGATTTTACTAATGACTACAAATGTCTAAAAACATTATTTTAATAATTGTATTTAATATTATAATAATAAGAAATGAGTAAATGGGGATTACATGTGGAATAGTGATTAAAAACACAGAGCAAAATTATGATGTGTGGATGTATGAAATACTGACAATTCAAACTAAAAGAACTGTATTTTTTTTACTATGATTATGTATTTTCATTTTGTATGGTGGGAGATAGGAACTGCTAGCTATATGATTGAATTAGCTTATGGCAGTTCTTTGGTATTATCTTTACCTTAATTTCATGTTCAGGATTAAATTGGTGAATTGAATCTGTGTATCTCTGACTTGTTGACTTGGTCTTGTCGTGTAACTTCCAAAAGTGAACACAGATTATTAGATTGAGGTACTGAATCATGCAGTAGTAGCAGCAGCTTGATCGGTTTGATTGAGTTTTTTTGTTCTTTTGTACATAATGTGAACACTTACTAGTATTAATTGTTGTATTTTTCTGCTTATTGTATTTTTCGGACTATAAGCTGTTACTTTTTTCCCACGTTTTGAACCTCGTGGCTTAAACAACGAAGCGGTTTATTTATGAATTTTTCCTGGGTTTTTCCTGGTTTCCCAAATTTCAAGCCAAAAAACTGAACCCCATAACATTAGACCAATGAAATTTCCGAACGGAAACAAAAAAACGCACTTCACCTGTGTTCTGAGCTGCACGGCATCGGGAGAAAAAACTGTTGGTGATTTTTAAACGCACGACGATGCCAAAAGATAAACTCTCGAGATAAATAGTTGTAAAAGGAAGGAGGAAGACAGTGAACAATGACTTTCTTGGTAGGCTACTGTTTAGATACAAGCCGTTGTAACGTGTTGAGTCTGGGTGAAGGGAGAGCTCACTAACTCCAGTTGCAACAGAAATCATATAAGCAACATATATTGGCAACAGCGTTATGGGTTAGTCAAAGAAACTTAGAAATGAGCATCGGCAAATAATAAGGACATATTCCTCAGTCTTGCACACACGCAGTAATACCGGAGGAATGCAGTGCAGTTCAAAATAAAAATCTTTGCAAAATATATGTGTACAATAGTGCCAATAAACGAAAGTAATATTAAAAATTTAGCCTAAATCACCTGCAAGAGGTAGAAATAGATTTTTTATAGTTAAAGCTATGTTTGTATGTAATTTTTTTTATGTTATGTATTATGTTTTCGTTATAGACTGAACAGACTTTCATTCTGAAATGAAATTCCTCAGAATTACTTGCTCAACCGCCACATCAAACGAACACTATCACAGTTCAGTAAAAGTGTGAATCCTGTCTGGTCTCTTGCAATTAATATAAATACATTTGTTCTGTTGAAATTCATAGATGCCAAACAAGAAATTCAACTTTGTGCAATTTTTAATCACTGTGATCCAAACCGTAAACTGTGAGCCGTCTTGCGAGATGTTCATTGACACAAATACTTACTTTTGAGAGATAAATTAAGGAGTTTGAGAAAAGTACAGGCTTTTGATTTTTTACATCATTTTTTCATTATATCAGTTGCAATTCTGCTTGCATGTGCCTGAATATGTGAGTGCTGCCCCCACCTGGTATGCAGGTGACATGGCGTCCGCTCCACTTCCCAGTTTTTAGACATGTTCGACTTGAACTTCCAGAATGCTGGTACAGAGAAGAGATGCACTCATACTCAATGCTTGTGTAAAGGGGGTGAAAACCGGTGGGTAATTCACCCTGCGCCAGTGTCTCAGTACTGATTTCTCTTTGATAAGGCGGGAAGGAGGAGTAAAACCTGTGTAGTGGAGTCTTTCTAAAACCCCAAATAAAACAAAACAGACATTTCAGGATGTGCAGGAAAGTGGTATTTTGCTGTAACATGTTTTTTTCTTTACTCAGATATAAAAAAAAATAAAAATAAACTGCACAGAAATATAATTTTTAAATCACTAAACATTTGTTTTACTGCTGTGCCATGTCTCAAAAAAAGCACCAAAATCCGCCATGATGCACACATCCGGCAATTTAAACCGTCCGTGTGGAAACATAAGAAAAGTTCCGTTTGGTGTCCTGATGATTTACGTAATTTAAAACTCCAAAATTACTTTTAAAAGTTTACAAGGATATTTTGTCTTTATGCTCTATGTTGAGTTTGGTTTCACTAATAATAAACGTACATTTGCATAAAGCATCTTAAATAGTATTAAAAACTTGAAAAGAGTGCGAGTAAGCGATTAATCACGAGTTAACTCATGCAAATAATCACGCTAAAATATTTCATTCGCTTATATATATATATTTATACAAAAGGTGGTCTCAATAGTGTAATTGGTGCTATTCTGACTGTGTGCTTTCCCTCTGTGGCGTTTGACATGACATATGTTTGACATATAACGATGCTGCAACAAGTTGTTCAAGGTGTCTTGAGTGGTACAGCGAAAGAACCTTTTTTTTTTTTTTATATATATATATTTATATGAAAGCGTACCGTAAAGAAATTTGTGGCTTCACGACCTTCTGACGCACCAGCTTGGAAATCTTTGGTTCCCGACAAGCTGCAACACAAACATTGGAACATGATTGTTCTGGTTTGGAAATACTGCATGACGCACTTTATTTTGAAATGTCAAAAAAGACAGATACCTTTGATACACTGTGGCTGTTTGCCACTCCAGGTGCCATCGAGCCGGCATGTTCTTTTGGAGTTTCCACTGAGTGTATATGAGTTATTGCAGGAGAATTCTACGCTCTCAATAGCACCATCTGAGCTGATAAATTTTACTGAGTATCCGTGATGTAGCTGTGATAACGGGGGACATTGTTTCCTAATGGTGTCGACCTCTAGATTTCCAAATGAACGATATGAAAAAAGAAACAGAAGATGGTTCACTATTCACTGATATGAACTCATGTTTTATCATATGACACCAAATGTCATGATCATATAATATATCCATATATCTCAACCATATCCACTACCTGTATGTTTCACCCCTTGGCCTTTATCGCTTTTCTTTCTGAATCAATTCACCTCTTAATACCATTAATATGATGCCACGGATATACAGTAGAAACCATCAATATTATAGACATTTACATTTATGGAATTTGGCAGGTGCCCTTATCCAGAGCTGCTTCCAATTATGTCATTAATACAAATGAGCAGCTATGTATTAAGGGCCTCACTCAGGGGCCCAGGAGGGGCAGCTTGGTGGGGCTTAGATTTGAACTCACAACCTTCGACAGGAATTTTATACACAACTGAACAGATATGAAATTCTCTCTCTGTAATGCCACACGTTGTTATATTGTGTTTTTGTATGGTATTGATGGTTTCTATAATTGCAACGTGATAGTGGTGGTATTAAGAGGTGGATTAAGTTGGTTACGTCCCCACTGAAGGCCCAGGTACCAAATGCACGGCCCACCACTTGATTAGATAGAGATTTAAACCAGTGCACCAAACCTGAGAGAAATTCTATGAAATGATGAGAAGATATAAAATTAAATGAAAAATATTTTTGCATAAATTATACAGCATTGTAATTTGTGCACCTGTAAAACTTTTGAAAAGTATTTAAGAGCCATGTTTGTTTGCATAATTATTTTTTCTTTGCCACCCCAGAGTAACTGCTGGCCCCTGCCTGGCCACCCCAAACATGTTTATGTACAGTTTATTTGAATTTGACTTCAAACTCTAAAAACATTGAGCATCCACTAAGTACACATGCACCAAAATCTTCTACATGTTCCTCACAATCAACCTGATCTTACCTAGAACCTCCCCCTCAAAAAAGAGAAGAGTGACAAATACTCATGAGTTACTGTCCATAACCAAGCATGGACAAATTACACCGAAATCATACCAATCATACCTCTGGTGCATGTTGGTGCTGCCCCACTCCAGGTTCCATTAGACAGACACATTCTCCTTGAGACTCCTCTGAGCTTGTATGGTTTATAGCACCGGTACTGAACTCCAGTAGCAACATCTTCATTTTCATACAGCAGGAAATGGTCCCCATGAGCAGGCTTGGGAGGCGTCACACAGCCAGATTCTGCTCGTTCCGAAACAAACAAATGGATTTATTAGGCAGGATAGCAAAGGTGTGTACATTTTGTGCACACAGGAACCTTTAACTTTAATTGTAATTCCCCTGAACCACTAAAAACAGATTTATATAATGAACATAATCCAGGAATTGAAATATTTGCCTCATTAGTCAAATATGTATAATAAATTTTGGTCTATTAATTGGGTCTATAAAGCATTTTATTCCAAGTTGGCTTTATTTGCAGCAGTGGTGGACATGGAGGTAAATGTAATTCATTACTGTAGCTTTTTCACATATATCTGTACTTTACTGAAGAATTTACATTTAGAGAGACTTTTACTTCGACTTCACTATATTTCAAAGTCAATTTTTATTCAATTACATTTTGCCAAATCAGTCGTTCTTTTTTATTTACAAGGATAAAAACGTAACTGTTGAAACACTCAGCGATTCACCAAATAGGGTCGAGCGCTCGCTCTATTTTGAACTTGCTTTGATTGGCGCTTGGTGGAATCTACTGATCACCAACATACAGTTCAGCATCAGTTCAGCAGAACGTTTAGAGAGGAATAAATTATGGAAGAAACCAGACTCGAGTCACCACGACACCCGTGGCCTTATTTGCGTGATTTCTTTGAAGAAGTTGAAAAGACAGTTTTAGGATCATGATCATGTGAATAGATATTAATCAGTGTTTGACTCATTAATATCCTTCTATTAATGGATCAGTGTGCTGAGAGTCACAGTCTTTTCACATCAACTGAGTGGATTAGGGAAAGAGTCTTGTGACAAAAATGATAATGGAAACATTATAGCCATAATAAATCAAAGTACTGGAACTTTACTAGTACATTTAAGTACATTTGAAGGCAAATACTTTTGTAATTTTACTCAAGTGAAAGTTTACACGGTTTGTGTACTTCATCCACCACTGATTTGTAGGGCACATTTTCTTGAGATTATTTCTTAATGATGGTGGGATCATTTGGGAGCATTTGACATCTGAGGCAGGTAGAATCAGGTTTGAGGACATGTGAAACATGATGAATCAAGTTTGAGGACATATGTGACAGGATAAATTCATTTAGAGTACAATTTGAGTCAATTTGAGTCAAGTTTCTTCTTAACGATGGTGATCGCGTGAATATTCCGCAGATTTTTTTAAACCAGTTAATGAATATTAATAAATATTTTTTGAACCAACAACATTTTTATATAATTAGGGTTTGGATGAAACCCATTATATGTAACAAACCAGTCAAATTTTCAAATTTTAGCAATAAATTTGAAAACTTTAAAAGATGTGGGTCATAATTTCCACTGCTGTAACTTCAAGAAGGATCTCACACACACACCACACACAAAGCAGAGAGTTTAATTGCACCACTCTGCAGCTTTACCACGTTCACATGATTACCGCATGTATTTTTTTTCCACTGATTCAGCGGCACTCACTCTTCTCACACTGTAGGCCTGTGAAACCTGCTTTGCAAGCACATTGGAAAGCCTCAACAGTATCCAGTGAACAAACGCCGCCATTCCTACATGGATTGGGGCTGCACACTGCGAACACAAACACACACACACACAAAATCAAACCAATGAGGACATACACTGTCATGTCTGTAATGAAAAGGCCCTTTGTGGTTTTAACCAGACACATAGATACCTGTGTTTGTAAACTGCACCTGAGAGTTCCTGAAACGTTGCAGAGAAACCATCGTAATTATTATAGCCGTCTGACACAAAAAGAATGTACAGAGAGTCTCCAGAGCTCCTGATTGGTGGTGGGATTTTGTCTCCACAGTAGCGACCAATGAGAGGCGAGTGGACGTCGTCGCCATCTCTGAGCTCCACAAAATCGTAGCGACACCTATAATCAAACTCCAGATTTAGCATTGTAAACCTGCAAGAGAAGAAAAGCATTCGATTTCATACAAGACTCTGTAATACCTGCTATTAGGCCATAATACAAAAAAAATGGGAATTACCTGAATTCCATGGTCAACCCTTTCCTGACATGGAGCGTCCAGTCACATTTTGCATTGATTGGATAACTATCGAGGGTCACATGACCTTGAGGCTTCCGTATAACTTCTCCACATGCTGAATGGGAAAATGGGAATGTGGACATTTAAAAAAAAATCTTTTAAAAATGTTATAATTGAAATAATTGAAATCGTTGGCGGAAGATGACACTTACTGAGACAGTCTCCTCCAGACCACCCCTTACGACACTCAGTGCAGTAACTTCCACTGATGTAAAAATCATCCTGTGCCTGCCATGTGCCATTATTGCATCGTTTACAGTTATCAAACACGCTGCAGCCTGAGAGAGAAAGAAGACCAAAAAAACAGTCAATTCTTGCTACATTTTAAGATATTTGAAGCACGATTGAGGTCATTTGCAAAAACATGAGGCACGTTTTAGAACATGTGAAGCAAGTTGACGCCAGTTTTAGGAGATCTGAGGCAGGATATATATTGTTTGAGTACATGTGATGCTGAATGATGCAAGTTTAAAAGACATGTGAGGCAGGATCTGGCATGTTTGAAGAGATGTGTGGCAGGATGTATAAAGTTTGAGAACAATAGTCAGGATTAATCAAGTTTGAGGGCACTTGAGACAGGATATAAAAGGTTTGAGGAAATCTGAGGCAGGATATATTAAGTTTGAGAACAATTAAGGTAGGATGAATCAAATTTGAGGACTTCCGAGCAAGGCTGAGGCAAGTCTGAGGACATTTGAGGTAGGATGAGGCAAGTTTGACAACAATAGGCAGGATGTATAAAGTTTGAGGAAATCTGAGGCAGGATGAATCAAGTTTGAGGGCATTTGAGGCAGGATGTATAACGTTTGGGAAAGTCTGAGGCAGGATATATCAAGTTTGAGGACATTTGATGCAGGATAAGTCAAGTTTGAGTAAATTTGAGCCTGTATGTGGCAAATCTAAAAACATGGGAGGAAATTGAAGTAAAGTTTCTATTAGGTGACAAAACCTAAATACCTTTTTTTTCAATTTGCCATCACTAACTTACAAGAGCCTGGAAACATTTGCATTGTTTACTGGTGAAAATATAAATAATCAAGGATTGGCCAATGGTTACCTTCATGTCCTGACACAGTGAGTTTAAAAGTGTGTATCACTAAGCACTAGTTAATTTAGTGTAACGTGCCAAACTAAGGTTCTGCTTGAAATATGAGTCACCGCATGACTAAGACGATGAGTGACTAGTCACCACATGGTTATATTTCAAAGTCTTTGCAAAGAAAGGAAAGCCTCAAACAGGTTTAAATTCTCAAGAACTTTGCTGTGAAAAGTCAACAAATTAACAATAGTCACCTGTCACCTGTCTCACCTGTTATTTCCACTCAGTTATAGGCCTTGCATTTCACACCTAGACCTCCAGTGGTGTTCTACCTGAACCAATCCACCTCTTAATAACATCGTTTCGACACCACGGTTAAAGAATCCGTACATATTATAGAGAAATACAGTAGAACCGAGCGCTGCATCACAGACGGGAATTTCATACAGTAAGAGTGAACGTTATTCCTAAAGCAAGAAACCCAATGAACACCATTCAACAAGTCTCCTTTCACTGTAGCCGCAGCTGCACCACCCGCTTATATCATCTCTAACAGAAGCATCGATATTAAACTCATAAAATAACACTGGGTTTTCTGTGCACTCTTTTTATGTATTACAGTTTTTCCAGGGTTTTGAAATGAATTGCCTGTCTTTGTGTTTTATAGTTTATGAAAAAGGGTTATGAAAAAAGTTTTGAACTGTTTTGTCTGACTTTTTCTCGCAATGTCCAGCATTTTTTGAAAAGTCTGTCTTTTAAATGTCCTTGTAAGTGTATCTGTGACCAAGTCAATTTATTTTCCTCTGTCAGCCATTGTGGAGTGAAAAAAAACAGCTATTAAATCCACACAAATATTTTTGAGCTATCAGATGGCTACAGATGTGGTTTATGAACACTGTCTAACGATCTCTCTGACATCTAAAAAAAAAGGACATGAAGAAAGCTTTTGAATGCCTTCCAGAGATCCTCTGTGTGGAAATCTGATTGGTTAAAGCACCACCTTCAGGCAACATGGAGTTAAGGCTAAAAAAGCCCACAGGTCCTTTAAAGGCCTTACGAAATATATAAAATATAAAATATATTAATAAATAGGTCAGTGATTAAGAGAAGGCCTTGCTGGCCCTAATGGCTCACCACTGTTTCCAACACAACACCCTTAAATACCCCTAAGTTGCTTAAATACTAGGTCTCTTCTACTTCATTCAAAACTTTTATGTGTACTTTCTCACTGGCTGGGTCTCAATCAGCTCCCAAGGTCATTAATCACTACATGGTTTATACACCTTCAGGCAATGGAAGGACACTGGATTGGTGATCAAATGCATGGCACATTAACCACTTTAACTCATTAAAAATGTATATTACAGTTCAAATATAGTTAAAAATCAAAGCCATTATTTGAAAGCCACAAAGGTGCATACATATGAAGTTAACAGAGTTCATGCTTCTTTTTCTTTCAAGAAAAAAGGATTTCGTGATTGAGAAAGCCCTTAAAATAGCCGATTACCTGATCAGTGCCCTGATTACTAAACTAGGGAGCTGATTGCACACACTGGTTTATATAACCCTAGTTTTTAGTATGTGGTCGTAAAATCTTTTTGACTTTGTTATGACTTTATATAAAAAATCCCCCCCAAAAAATACAGAACTGTAATATAGGTCTAGACGGTTCATTCAAAAGGCGTCATTAAAATAAGAAATAAAAAATGCATCAAAAGCTGATAGAGGCACATCTGTCACACTGTTAAAATACTGTTATAGGTCTTTACGATAAGGACCATTACTAATATGTGATGCAATAAAGTAATAATATTCAGTTTTCTTCCAGTCAGGTGTAACCTGGTAAATCTAACATATAAATGTCTTTAATTAGCAGAGACATTTGCAAATATTACTTAATAATAGACAGAATAAATAGACAAACAAAGGTATACATGGACAATAATTCATTGAATGACTGATTAATTATGATTAACAGACAGACAGACAGACAGACAGACAGACAGACAGACAGACAGACAGAGAGACAGAAAGACAAACAGACAGACAGACAGACAGACAGACTCAATCATACCCTGGTGGATGATGCAGGGGTCACACTGGTGGATGTCATTCCGGCAGCAGGGAACAGCGTAGCCCACCCTTGTCCTCTGAGATGAACACTCACATCGTATCAGCTTGTACTCACAGCAGGAGCGACACATGGCGTTCCAGCGAGAGCCAGGACATTTATCCTCCTGGACTCTAGACTCTGAAAAGCACATACTGACTAATAATAGTACATCATGATAATCATGGATACTATGGCAAGATGGTGTATCGACTAACTCAAAGTGAAAAGTACAGCATTATTAGGAAAAAAAACTGAATTGCAGTCATAACATTTTCACGAGTACATTGATTTTTCCATTGTCAGAAAAAGACTTTGGGGCTTTAAATCACGACTGTCTGAGCTACATTATCCTATTTTATTCCAAAATTAATAAGATTCATTATTTTCCTCGGTGTTCTACAAACAATAACCCATTATGACAACATCAAAGAAGTTTATTTAAAGTCTGCAAATTTACATCACAGCCTTTGCAATTACACTCAAAATTGAGCTCGGGTGCATCCTGTTTCCACTGATCATCCTTGAGATGTTTCTACAACTTGATTGGAGTCCACCTGTGGTAAATTCGGGTGTTTGAACATTATTTGGAAAGACACACATATGTCTATACAAGGTCCCACAGTTAACAGTGCATGTCAAAGCACAAACCAAGCTATGAAGTCCAAGGAATTGTCTGTAGAACTCAGAGACAGGACTGTATCGAGGCACAGCTCTGGGGAAGGGGACAGAAAAATTCTGCAGCATTGAAGGTCCTAATGAGCACAGTGGCCTCCATCATCTGCAAATGGAAGAAGTTTGGAACCACCAGGACTCTCCCTGGAGCGAAGCCGCCCGGGCAAACTGAGTGATCATGGGGGAAAGGCTTCTTGAGGGTGACCAAGAACCCAAATGTCTCTCTGAAAGAGCTCTGGCATTACTCTATTGAAAGAGGAGAACCTTCCAGAAAAACAACTATCTCTGCCTCACTTTACCAGGCCTGTATGGTAGAGTGGCCAGGCAGAATCCACTCCTCAGTAAAAAGCACATGACATCCTGCCTAGGGTTTGCCAAAAAGCACCTGAAGGATTCTTAGCCAAAAAAAAGAAACAAAGATTAAACTCTTTGGCCTGAATGCCAAGCGTCATGTCTGGCCAGTACCATCCCTAGAGTGAAGCATGGTGGTGGCAGCATCATGCTTTGAGGATGTTTTTTAGCAGCAGGAACTGGGAGACTCGTCAGGATCGAGAGAAAGATGAATGCAGCAATGTACAGAGACGGCCTTGAAGAAAACCTACTCCAGAGCGCTCTGGACCTCAGACTGGGGCGACGGTTCGTCTTCCAACAGGACAAACACCCTAAACACACAGCCAAGACAACAAAGAAGTGGCTACAGGTCAACTCTGTGAATGTCCTTGAGTGGACCAGCCAGAGCCCAGACTTGAACCTGATTAAACCTCTCTGAAGAGACCTGAAAATGGCTGTGCAGAAACTGGCCACAAATTGATGTGCTAAGCTTGTAGCATTATACTCAAAAAGACTTCAGGCTATAATTGGTGCCAAATCAGCAGCACTCCTGTCTAATTAATCTTCATTACACATTTGTCATGAAGAACGTTATTGGAACATCACTATAAGAGGTATACAGTATGACAATTCTACAACAGAACTACAGCAACAACTGAACATATGAAACTCTACACCAAAAACTTGATCTCTGGATTAAACCAGGGACCCTGGAGCTATGAGATTGCAAAGCTACATTGGTAGAATCATATTACAACATTGCCCGACTTTTGAGAATGTCAAGTGGTCAACCAAAATGAAACAACATTCCTCCGGGACCAAGGTGTTCCATAAGTCAACATGGATCTCTTGTGCAAACAACAGAAAAACAATAGAACAGTGATTCACACAACGGGTTTAATCAGGACACATAGCCCGTCTGGTGTAAAGTGCAAAAAGGTCAGAAAAGTGCTTTTTACTTGTCACATCTGCTTTACAGCACAGTAAAACTTTTTCCTTACATTTCCCAGTGATGTTAGGAAGCTGCGTTGGGTCTGCAGTGGTGCGGTAGCGGGCGGTTTTACCGTTGCTGTGGGCGGGAATGGGTGGTCAAATTAATATAGCGTGAGTCCTGCCATCCCGCATATTCGGCTAGTTGTAATGTTTTGTTTAAAAATAGCTTATACGTTTTTTTAAGGCTAATAAAATAAAAATAAAAAAAAACAGGGTGTTTGTCATGTACGTGCTTTACTTTAGCATTGCTTTATTTTACTGTTTATCACTTTAATGGTTTATAGCTGTTATTATTCTGTAGGTTAAATGTAGCTTTAATATTTGTGTACATTTTTACACAATTTTTATCAGCTGTGACAGAATGTTTGCAAAAGTGGACAGAAAAATCACGGGAGCGGGACAAGCGCTGCTGGAGCAGGCGGTAATGGTCAGAAATTCAGCCCCTGGAGCACAGAGGGTTAAGGGCCTTGCTTAAGGGCCCCAAGAGTGACAGCTTGGGGCTTCAAACACTGACCTTCCCTTCTGATCAATAAACCAGAGGCTTAACCACTGAGCTAGCAAAAAGACAATATTCATTTAATAATTATATTATCACAACAATTTCAAGCTGCTCCTGTGGGGCCCTTGTGCAAGGCCCTGACCCCTGTCTGCTCCAGGGGTGTTAAGACCCAGAGCTCTGACCCAAACTTCCTAACATGCCTTGCAGAGAAATAAAATAATTTGACTGTGCTGTAATGTACACGTGAAAAATAAAGGCGTTTAGCTCTAATTATTTATAATTACTGATTATTACTGGTACTGATGATTATTTTGGATATAAAAAAAAACCATTTAATGTCATTTTTGCAATGTCCCTTCATCAGTTTAATCCCAAACAGCATTTCCAGCCAACCTTTCCTGGCTTGTTCTCCTGATTTCTGCTTTTCTCATTCAGGAAAGTATTTAAACGGCTGTGGACCATGACATGGAGCATGACCTTGGATCCTGCTGTGTCCCATCACTCACACATACATCTGCATATTCCAGAGAACAACCATACAATCATCAAGCCATGGTTTATGAGTAATACTCCTGACTATGGAGATAGATCTTCCATCATCACAGACATAAGAGGAATGTTTTAAGAAAGAAGCACTTGGAAAAATTTTCTCAGTTGCTTTGGAGCAGAATAACGACCTGAACAACCTCCACATCATGGAGTCACTCGGGCACATCATAACAGCAGTTCATTTATTTAATCGATTGCGTACAAGTGTTTGCTGTTTCCTACATTATCAGTTGTTTATCACCTTAGTCTCAACCCCCAAAACATCCAGGCATCTGTGAACCTGTTGTTATAATTTCAAGTTTAAATTTCTTTCTTTTTTTATTGTTTTGTAAATGTGTCTTAATTGTGCAGATGAATTTTAAATGTCATTAATGAAGCCAAGTGTAGAGAATTAGATCAACCAATGAACAAATAGTTCTCTAAAACAGGTCAAAGGTGAATCTTGTGAACCTTTAATTGTTGAGCGTATACAGCCAAAAACACAGTATTACAATTTCTGAGAATGAATAAACATCCAGGAAAAGAACAAACCCAGTTCGTTTTATTACAGTACAGTAAAAATGTGAATCCCGTTCGGTCTCTTGCAATCGATATCTCATATACAGTAATGTGGACATTTGTGCTGTTGAAATTCATAAATGCCATACAGGAGAAAATTGCATTTTCAATCCTTGTAATGGGAACCGTAGTTTACATCTGAAAACACGACTAAACGTTTTAACGATCTTGCTTGCGAACAACTTTGGAAGAAGTTCTAATGGGAATGAGATTATCATTGACACAAATATTTACTTTTGAGAGATGAAGTAAGGATTTTGAGAATAGTACAGGCTTTTGCAAGTAATCGAACGTGTTGTGCTGTTTGTACTAATTGCTTCGTGGTTTGCAAATATTAAGGATGATACAAGAAATGCTGCAAAACATCTAAGAAAAAGTGTAAAAAAGCATAAACAAAAAGACTGTTGTACATAAATTGTTCTTACCATTTGGCCAGGAGATCACTGAACAGCAGACCTGAAGGATGTATAAGAAAATAGGTAGCACACATGATTGCTGCCTGTGCAAAGAAAACATCCGGAATAGTCTGTTTTTTATGAACAAGAGCATTCTTTTTTCCAAGGACGTGTCTTCTCAAGATTGATTGATCTGCCCACAAAGTTTCTCATTCACTCAGACGCTCTCATCCAAGTGTCGACTCGGCACTGAGCTGCTCCTGTGACGTAACAGGTCTATGAAGAGACTTTGATCCAGAGTAAGACTCTTTTAACCCGTTGTTTAACACAGCCACTTCTGCTCTGCTGCACACACACACACACACACACACACACTCTGAGAAATACATCCTTGCATACTGTTACAAACTATTTTCCATATTATTTGGACATATTGTGATGCTAAAGACAGTGATTTTTTTAGGGGGTGATGGACATGCCTCATGTTTCCTACGTTTGTTGGTCTTTCTTTCTTTCTTTTTTTCTTTCTTTCTTCTATCTTTTCTATTCTTCGTATTAGTCTGCTATCTCCAGCTGCAGAAGTAAGCAAGCTGTTTATTTTCACTGGAAAGACCGTACACGAGTGCAGTAAGCGCTAAAGCATCTGACTCGTTTGTTTTGCATTACCATGGACACAGAGTTTCCATGTCCTCAACTGCTCCACTCTGCAGGCTTTCCGTCCCAAATAGAAGCAAAAATTGGTGTTGTTACTGAACCAGACACTTCACACACACACACCATATTGAGAGGACACACTTTACTTTCTGTGTCTTTTCTCGTTCTGCACAGCTATATTGACAAAATTATTGGGACACGTGACTTTCCGTCCGTATTTGCTTCTTCACCAAACTGTTTCCACAAACACACAATTCTATATGATGTGGTTGGAATCACACTTGGACTAGGAGACCCAAACCCGCTCCAGCATCACAATGCCCTCTTGTGCACAACGCCAGCTTCATAAAGATATGCTTTTTATGCTTTGGAGTCAAAGATCTCCTGCTATAAAGCTCTAATCTCGACCCTATTGAACACCTTTGGAATGAATTGGAACACCACAGGTTTTCCAAACACCTGAATAAAGACAAATATGCAGAAGCACCAAAATCTAGTGGAACATCTTCAATGAAGGTGATATAGACCCATACCTGGATTGAGTATCACATTGCTGTTATTTATTTTGATTAGTTTGGAAAATGTGAAAGCAGTTTAGCATGTTTGGAAGTAGTCTCCAGAGTCAGTAGTGGATTCCTTTCATTGAGAAAATGCAAGAAAGTATTGAGAGGGCTGTGCAGTTTCTTAGTAACATGTCAAACAACATTATTTCGCTCTATCAAATTTTAAAAAAGGACAAAAAGTGAGATTTTTTTGCGGTTTCTAAGTACGATCAAATATTGTTTTGCTGGATAAAATAAAAAAAATGGGACAAAAACAGTAGAGAAAACAATGTTTGATTAATTATTACCAAATTTAGTATTTTCATAACATTGACAATTCTATTTTAGTCATCAAAACAAGTATGAAGGGAAAAAAATGATGGCAGTTCTTTTATACAATGAACATTGTAAGCATTGGGGTCAGCTCTCAGCCAAGTCGTCACTCCAACACCTGGCAGTTGCTACAGACTACAAACATGGAGGACACGTACTCCAACTCCCAGCACACACCTTCACTTTTCAGCTTTCATTCTCTGCCTCATACTGATTGAACACAGTTGTGACCAGTATGTAAGTAATTCATTCACTCACTTTGTCTTGCTAATGTTTACCAAGCACAAGTCCACGCTACCATACAATAAATAGATTACAAAAAAAGTTGTTACACTGAATAAATTGTAAATAAAACCAGAATACAATGATTTGCAAATCTCATAAAGCCACATTTTAGTCACAATGGAACATAGAAAACATATCAAATGTTCAAACTGAGGAAATGTACCATTTCAAGGAAAAAATTAGGTCATTTTTAATTTGATGACTGCAAAACATCTCAAAAAAGTTGGGCAACAAAAGTCTGGAAAAAGTCAATGTTAGGTTGGACAGCAAGTCAGTAAGATGATTGGGAATAAGTAGTGCGTTTTAGAGAGGCAGAGTCTCTGGGCGGAGCTTCACCAATTTGTGAAAGACTTTCTACAAACTGTGGAACAATTTCATAATAATGTGAAACAGTCAAATTTCTCTTTACTTTACATAATATCATTAAAAAGTTTCAAAGAATTTGGAGAAACCTGAACTGGCCAGCCTGCAGTCTAGATATTTTATTTGACAATTTTTGGTGCATCATTAAACAAACAATACAACAAACAACACCCAGAACTATTGAGCAGCTAGAATCCTGTATCAGACACATATGGGGCAACATTCCTCTTCCAAATCTTTAGTTCCCAGATGTAAACAGACAGAAAATATAAGGCTACACAGTGGTAAACATGGCCCTGTCCCAACTTTTCTGAGATGTGTTGCAGCCAGCAAATTCAAAATGATCTTGTTTTTTCCTTAAAATGGTATATATTCTGATTTGAAATGTTTTTTTATTTTATAGTGTATAGAATATGGATATATATATAAGAGATTCGCAAATCATTGCATTCTGTTTTATTTACACTTTGCACAGCATTCTAAAGTTTTTGGAATTGGGCTCCCACCTACATACCTACCTGCCTTCCTTCCTTCCTTCCTTCCTTTCTTCTTTCATGGTTAATGCATTGGATTTAAAGCAGCTCATCCACATCAAGCTGCCACTCCTGGGCCCCTTTGCAAGGCCCTTAACTCCCATAGCTGCTCCTTTGTATGAACAAGATGAATAAAAGGTGCTCTGGATTAAAGTGTTTGCCAAATGTCGTAAATGTGTATATCTATCTGGAGTAAAGCATTAAAAAGCTGGAGCAGGACAGTACATAGTGTAGAAACGACATGACTTTATTTTGGCTTATGCAACATGTTAGTAAAAAGCTGCTTATTGCCTAAAAGAGAACAAAATATCAAGGAGCACCTATGATACCTTACGATAAATATTTCCATGATTAATAATCCACTAAAGCTCAACACAGTATATTTAATATGTCACTGGAGAACATGAAATGTTGTGGAAAAGTCTGTGAGGTGAGAATCTCTTTAAAATACAGAGCACTGGAGAGAGAGCGAGAGAGCGAGAGAGAGGGGGGGGGGAGAGAGAGAGAGAGAGAGAGAGAGAGAGAGAATATAAATCAACTGAACACCTGAATCCCATATCCTTCTGTTCATATTTGGAACTGAAGCACGATATTCTGGCTTTGAGCTCTGGTCAGCTTCATTGTAATTTTGTCTCAACATGTCTGATTATGTGCAACAGCTTGCATGTCCACACACGACATGCTTGAAAGTGCTGAAAGGAACCCAGGTTTGCATAACACAACACCTTTGATCTTTCATTATTAGCACAGGTGGTTTGTGTATTACAGGCTCTGCTAGAAAACAAATGAGGCCCAGGAAAGATCAGCATCCTACAACTTTAGATTTATGGGACCAGTGCAGTTAACATACTTCTGTCCTCTGACTATTTAATGCTGAATACTGTAGTTTTTTTTTTTTTAAACAGGGATGATGCCGGTTTTTGGTCATTTATTTGGTAAATAATTTCCTTAATCTGTAACGGAATGTGTTATTATTTCACAATCATTTTAATATACTTGATACAGTCTTTGCACACTCTTGGAATTCTCTCTGTCAGTCTCATGAGGTAGTCAGTGGTAATGGCAGTCTGAGATCCTCCAGCACTGCTCGACTGGTACCACCTTCTCTCAGAATGAGAGTTAAGTATACTTCAAGGCTCTTCTCTGTTCTGGCACAGAGGTGGTGGAACGAACTTTCTCTAGATGTCCATACAGCAGAGTCTCTGACTATCTTCAAGCGACGGTTGAAGACCTTCCTCTTCCTGAAACACTTAAATTAGCACTTTCCAAGTTTGTAGAATTCAGGAGTTATAGTTATATTAAGTTTGTAATCTAACGTACCAGTGTAGATTTATTCATTACTAGAGATTTAAAGCACTTTTGTACATCGCTCTAAATAAGGGCGTCTGCTAAATGTAAATGTAATGGATTTTTAACACTATTGAGAAGTTCGCAGCTTGTTGGCTGCTTTTCCTTCACTCTCTTTTCCTTCAATTTCATCATTTCTATAAGTGTAGATACACATATATATACTTTATTGAGTTTAGTAATTTTCATTATTTATCTTTTTATCCTTTATTTAGCCAGATGATACATCTTGATTTGTTTCTCATTGTTAAAGATACAATTACACAATATCCTGGCTGGTAAACAGGGAATAAAGACACTCATAATTTTTTTATTATATCGAGCCCTCTGATAACTAAAAGTGCAATTTTGAACCGAAAATTAGGAAAAACTTAACCACAACTAACAAAACAAGAGCTTTACAGCACAATGAAGGGAAAGGGTGATCTAGGTGAAGTTTGCAGTGGCCTGGTTGTTGGTACCAGATGGGATGGTTTTAATATTTCAGAAACTGGAGATCACACAGGGAAAAAAATATCCTACATGTTGAGGGTCTGCAGGCTAAAACATATCAGTGATGAGAGAGAGAGAGAGAGAGAGAGAGAGAGAGAGAGAGAGAGAGAGAGAGAGAGAGGGAGATGAAAATATTCAGATTAGTCAGATTGGGTTGATCTGACATCAAGTCTAACTCTTAAAATCAACTGTAATGAACAGTAAAGCAGCTCAGAACACAAAGCAAATGAAAGTGAAAAAGGTAGGACCGGTGACGAATGATCAAGTTCCACTTCTGGTGGCAAAGAACCAGAACCTGAGGCTGTCAAAGGCATAAACTCAATCTGGAGAAATGATTTTATTCTAATATTCAGCAGTGCAGTTTGGTTAAGTCTGTACCCCTGACAGTCTAAGATTCTAGTTCTTGGTTGTCAGGAGTGGAAAAAATGTGGACTTTTGCTCTTGTAGACCATCTACCACAAAATCTGGTGTTGCTTTAGTGCATGCGGCTATGCTTTTCTTCTCAAAACAATTGTACAGTCTCTTACAAACAAAGTGTTTCGACTTATACAAGTGTCTCTAAAATAATGTTTTTTAACCCATTCAATTTTAACTCTAGAGACATTTCTATATAAAAATCTGATAAGAATTAAGAGGTTTAATTCATTATGCTACTGCCACATGATAGGCTGATGGGATACCTGCATAAATAAGCAGCCCTAAAGGTGTTCCTAATAAACTGAGCATCTTCCACACTTATAGTTTCCCCAAATTTACAAGAAAGAAACCCCAAACACCCCAAAATAGATTCCACACACTGTTCCCTGCGTGCCTTAATGAACCACCATGTTGAATAAAAGAAAAGAGGTCTATTAGACACAAAGTAATAATTGTTTCCCTTTAGAGTCGTTTGCATAATATGCATTTTTATTCAAATGGAGTTGGTATTAAAAAGCTTCTTCCTTTTCTTCTTCCGGCTGCTTCCGTTAGGGGGCGCCACAGCGGATCATTCGTATCCATACTACTCTGTCCTCTACATCTGCCTCTTTCCACCCAACATCCTGCATGTCTTTATTAAAAAGCAATTCCACCAATCCTTTTTATTTATTTATTTATTTATTTATTTTACTTCAGCCCAATTTACCTGTTGAGAGGTAAAAAGTCTTGCAGTGTTTTTAGGGGTGAAAAAAAGTTTTTACCTCTCAACAGATAAATTATTTTTTATTTACAGAATGTAAGAATTAAAGAGAATGATGTGTGTTTATTCCTGATGAAGCCTGGGGGCGACTGTGGCATAGAAAAACTCCCTTAGATGTTATGAGGAAGAAACCTTGAGAGGAACCAGACTCAAAAAAGGGGAACCCATCCTCATCTGGGTGACATCAAGAGTGAGAATACAAAACACTGAAATACAAAACACCGGAGAACCACCAATCTAAATGTAGCTATAATGCTAAATGGCATTAATGATTGACGCTTCAGTTACTCCAGTCCAGATCCTCCAAATCATCTAGATTTTTCGAAATCCCTTTCAACATCAGATGAAGGCCACACCCTCTTCTTCCTGTGCCTGTACAAGTGATGTTCTAAAAGCAAGCAACTCCTTCTGCTTCTTTCTTGGAACATCCAGTGAATCACAATCATGTTTATATAAAAAACAGTTGTTTACTATCACCATATCAACTAAATAAAAAACGCACCTACGAAAGTACTTTTTTGACCTCATGTGGATGCAGTAATATGCATTTAGTGCTTCAAGAGCAACAACGCCACCCATGAACTTCTCGTACAGGCTGATGATGCTTGAGGCATTAAACAGACAATAAGGTTTTTTATCGTTTCATTTTAGTTTTTTTTTCATTTCCTTCATTTAGTTCTGCCTAATAATAAATGGCAGAAATTGCATTCATATCCCAGCATGCTATTTGTTGTTGTTGTTGTTGTGGTTGTTTTTAACAATAATTATAGAAGTACATTAAGAGCAAAATTAGTCAAAGCATTTAAAATCTATGCACAGAAATGCAAATTTCTATGATATTGCACCTGAATATAATTGCATTCATTTGCATATTATTCATTATTCAGATTATTTAGATTATTCATATATTGCCCAATGTAGCAAAAACGTGACCAGGCAAAATCAGTTTTTTCTCACATGGAGTTTTTTCTGAGATGTCAGCAATACAAGCAAACAATATGTTGGTACAAATTTTGTATCTTAGCACAACTTTCCTAAAATTTGGACAATTTCCCCAAATTAGCAGCCAAATTCCACATGCACGGCGACGGTAAAACTCCGCATTAAGCATGTGAGTGTAGTTTCCACTACGACTGCTAGATAGCGTAACCAGTGCCTCTAATACGATCATTGGTAGATCATGTGCAGCTTGTATAGCCTTTTTTGACATGTTCACAAAAGTAAGTACACCCCTCACATTTAGCAACCATTGTAGGATATCTTTGAATGGGACGATACTATAGAAATGTAACTTGGATATATTTAGGGGTATCAATGTGCAGTGTGTACAGCAGTACAGATTTAATGTCCTCTGGAAATTACTCAACATACAGCCATTATTGTCCTAATAGCTGGCAAAAGTATGTGCACCCTTGCATTGATACCCTTAAATATATCCAAGTTACATTTCTATAGTGTCGTTTCATTAGAAGATATACTACAATGGTTCGCTGCTTTTCCTTCCAGCTAATCCCAAATCAGGTGATTGTGAAGGCCAGGTCATATAATGTAGCGCTCCATCACTCTTCTTCTTGAACAAGTAGATCTTAAAGTACATAGAATAATCTGATTTGTGCAATCATGTCTCAACATCGTCAAACACAATTAATTTGCTAAAATACCACAAACATCATTTATTGTCTTTTTTTCCCCTCGGGCCAAATATACTCTGATGTACCGACTCCTTGCTTTTGTTTGTTTCTATTACCTCGATACATGGCTGACTCATGGCGTGAGTCATCACACACACACACCCACACACAGACACAGACACACACACACACACACACACACACACACACACACACCCATTTGTAAAATCTATCGGTCTGTCTGTCTATCTGTCTATCTGTCTGTCTATCTATCTATCTATCTATCTATCTATCTATCTATCTATCTATCTATCTATCTATCTATGTGACAATTATCAATGTATCCAATTAATATATAAATATTAACCTTGGTGGTTTTAATTAATTAATTAATTTATTTATTAATGTATTAATTTATTCATTTATAAATTAATTTATTCATTCATTCATTGATTTTTTTAAACACCCTGAGTCTGGTCTCTAATCCAAGAAGTATTTCTTACAATCTTATTCATTCCAATGCTCATAGTTAAAAGCTGTATACAAATAATAAATTAAATGAATGAAATATTTCTGCATCACCTCCAGTTGTCCCTATATAGGCTTTGTACAGTGCTGACTGCCGAATGCATTGCAATGCATTAAGGCCAACTGAATTGCATCGTTATCAAGATCGAAATGCATCTACGTTTGTAGCAACAATCAAAAAAGTGGTCCTTTTGGCGAAAATAAATCACAGAAATCAAGTAAGCATTAAATAAATTTAAAATTGAGACATTCATATAGATCTGTAACACTACTATTTATTGCATCATTTTTTTTTGTGTTTCTACGAAATTGTAAATGTCCACCAGGTGGCGCTGTGTGCTAAAAAATACTCATAAATTCATAATTTAAAGACATAGTAGGAATGTCTTTCATTACTGATCAAATTTTCACGTGTCTTTAGAAGCAAAGTTTACAAAACACCACTCGGCTATAGCTAGAAGACCATGCGGCCCCAAAAGTCAGAACCATTTCCAGGTGCCGATTAACAGGTTTGGGTTTCAGTATGTGGTGGTCTGTTTTCTTTAATGGTTCAGCCTTTGTCTTATCAGTCTTTTCTATCATATTAACTATCTTTTGGTGGCCTATGACAGAAAGAAATAGTTTTTCTAAAGAATCAAAGAGCTGGTAAACCCCCTCCCAGTGCCTTGGGGGAAGCTTTAATGGGTCTAAAACCTGCTACAGAGTGTTTCCACAGTGGAGGGTTAACTAATTATCTAAGTTTGCACCTTATAAATCCTTTGTAACCCTCTTTGGTCCAGATTTTTAACAAGTTTATATATATACTGTATATAAAATAAGAAATGGCTGGTCCACAGAAAAAAAAAAAAAAACTTGTT
>MU551534.1:8447343-8509918 GCA_024362625.1 Silurus asotus | reverse complement strand
TAAATAGATAGATAGATAGATAGATAGATAGATAGATAGATAGATAGATAGATAGATAGATAGATAGATAGATAGATAGATAGATAGATAGATAGATAGATAAATCCCTCCATTTGAATGAATGAGACCCAAACCTCTGTGCACAAAGCCAGCACCATGAAGATATAGTTTAGTGGACGATCTCCTGCTTGTGTGCTCTGACCCTCAACACCTTTGCTATGAATGTGAACACTGACTGCACCCCAGGCCTCTTCACCTCACCTGCATCAGTACCTGACCTAAACAACACCCTTGTGGCTGAATGAGCACAAATCTCCACAAGCACACTCCAGTGGAGTGGAGGTGGAGGTTTTTATAATAAAGCAAATGTGGACTAGATCTGGAATCTTATTGTCTCATGAATCTTATGATGTGGTTATTAAATACACCATTTTTTTTTATATTGAGTCTTTATTTTCTATAACAGCAGTTCCAGCTGTGCCACATTGTACTTTATAATACACTCGTTGAATGCAGTATTGTTTGTATAGAAATTGCAAATTAAGATTGAATGTTTTGCATAATCAAAATAATAGTGAACGATTTTATACGTGTTTAACTTGTAAAATGAACAGAAAATATCTTAGCATTCATATGGTGACATTTCCAGCAGATGTAAAGAGATAATTATTTAATATTTCTTTTCAAACCTTATGTTTTCTGTTGTTGTTTGATTAATAGTCTTTGTGATCTGATATCATAAGAGATTAAACCGATTAAATCCCATGATGCACCAATGAAAGCTTGACAAGAAAATTGGATAAAATAATGTGTTGCTTATTAACAAATACAAAATGGTTTGTACTGTTTTAGATGAATTATGATATATCATGAATTATATCTTCTTATTTCTAAAGACCATTAATAATATCAAATCCTACCTTCATAGATAAAGTTAATACATTTTACATCTATTGGATGTGAGTTTATGCCGTCAGTTCTTCACTTGTCCTTTCCTATAGTTTCTGCTAATAATCATATAACATTCTTTATAAAGCCGCTACCAAACATTCAACCTGATTCTGACACAAAGGTGTACAAACTATCAAAACAACAAACCATCATGTTAATCCAGATTAAACAAACACATATATCTTTAAAGCATACAAAGGATGTTTGCCAAACCCTCTTTAGGCCTTTCCATCACCTGCCTTGCACCTTGCAACGAGGAATGTTTAAACAAGGGAAAGTGGGCATGTGCAATTCCTTTAAGAGTGCATCCACTTCCTCTTACATTAAACCCCTGTGAGCTTCAACTGACACAAATATCTCACCATCTTACTGACACTGAAAACAATAGTTGGTGGAGTCTATAAGCCCAGACAGGAGTCATTGTGATGAGCAACACCCCCTGCGAAGGGTCGATGCGTGCCACACTTCCACTTCTCCAAACAGCGAACATACCTTCCCTTCAGTAAGACAAAAAAATGCTAATCATCTGCCCGTCAAACCCCAGCAAGACTACCTGCTCTCTTGTCAGTCATCGAGTCGGTTTCCCTTCTTAACCCGGTGTTTATTCTGAATTGAGTAATACGAACATTTCCCATCTTTCCTGCTTTTTCCATAAATATGTCTTTCTAAATACTTACTTTCGTGAATGCGAATTCATTCAGCTAAAATCTTACAACTTTCATTCCAGCCCCTCATCAAGCCAAAGATTTGCCTCACACCAGGAGTCGCACCTAACAGTGAGGAATGTCCCTACTGGGGGGTCTTTCTTTTCTGTACAGCTTGTCAATGTTCCCCTTCAAAAACCCCAGTTCTAACTTCCTCCCTGATCAAATCTCACGTGCCCCCTGCATCTGCAAATAACCTTCTTATCAATAGAACAAACATGTAGCTTCATTCCAACCTCTGCAGTGCAGTCCATGAGCCCAGCGAGGAGTCATTGTGATGGGCAACCCACAAAGCCTCGCAGAGGGACAGACGATGTGGGCCACACTTTCACTCCTGCAAATGGCAAACATACCTTCCCTTCAGCGCTCACAAAAGCCAACAAGAGGGGAAATGCTAATCGTCCACCCATCAAAGTCTCCCAAACCTGCTTGGCTGACTGTCATGGTTACAGGGAAGCAGATCTACTGATGGTTCCATTTGCCAGCAAAGAGAGATATCCTCTCAGGACTCAAACGGTGGCCCAGGATCCCAGAACAAAAGTTTTGGGCCCCAGGGATGTGGATACATTATTAGTATGCATGCCACTGTGTTCTCCCGTTGACTTCTGCACTGGTGACAAGAGCAAGAGCCAGTCCCTTTATTAAGCAATGGGGAGCTTATCTCATTCATCAGTGAATGCTCTTTTATGTATGCATTCAAATGAATGTTATCTCATTACTGCTGCATGTCCATATTTCTGCCAAACATTGTTCTTTTTTAAGGTGAGGAGGGCTTGTTTAGGGTTGAGATTTGGAATTTTTTCAGAGGCAACAATCGAACCAACGTGAAGAATCAGTAGAATTTGACTAACAGTTGAACTTTTAATGATTCTAACAGAATAAAAATAGCCCGTTGCTACATATTCAAATGATCTTTGCAGGAGAAATGACATGTTGAATATTAAAGGAGGTCAGAAAACGGACATAGAAAGGAAAACGGAATTGGGGCTCGGTGTTTATGATTATTTTCGACATATTTGTATATTAGTGTATATATATATTCTTTTATAACTGCTCCCCATGACAGCACTGTGGTGAACATCCAGACTAATTCATTGTGTCGTAGTCCCTTCACAGACCCATAATCAAATCCCCCTGTTCCCCGCCTTGAAACCCATCCCACCCCCAGCCCAGATTCTGTGGGCCTTGCAGTGAGAGAGGCAGCACGTCCTCCATTCAGGCACACACCACCATCCACAAAAGCAGTGGTGACCCAAAGCCCATCCGTCACGCTACCGCCCCCCCGGTGCTTCCGCCACCCTCTCCCACAAAAAAAAAGAACAGGAGCGGCACTCACTCCAAACAGCCTTCCATGGAGCTCAAAACAGCCTAAACCAAGCAGTGCTTTTGTCTCCCCCCCTGACACCCCCCCACCCTTTGAGGCCCCTATTTACAATACAGCCATGCAGGAACAGAGAGAAATGGGAGTGTCCGAGCCTAGGCAGTGGACCCTCCTTTGCCGGCCCTTTTTGCTATGGTCACCAGCAGCAGCTCTTGTGTTACACTCTCCGAGGGGCTTGCCTGGCCTGCCCCCTATTGCGCTGATACCGTAACAATAGACTGGTGTCCATTCACAGCCACACCAATCGTCCATTGCTGGACCTGAAACGTCCACAGAGGTGACGCATTGATGTTGAAGAGTCTTAGCTTCGAGATGAAAAGTATTTTGGCCGTGTGTGACGCTTTTTCTGCTGCATCACAATGAAGAGCGGTTGCAGTTGTTGAAGGGGTTTTGTGATGCTATTCTGCTTGTGTCAGTGCTGCTCGGGGACTTGATTAAAATTCGCCACAATTATTGAAACCCAGGATACATGGGAGTTAGGTCGACTGCTGCCATTGTGTAACATTGTGATACATTGCTTGAGTTGTCTTTGCTTCTCTTTGATTCAGTTTACAATAGTTGAAAAGCAGTATACAGTTTAGCCTTAAAAAGGGTTTAAACGTGTTCCTTATTTAATGTCTTATTTTTTTTTCTGTTCTGAATTATGGGTCTGGCTGAGTTGAAAATCACTTTACGCAAATTAGTACAGTCTCCTCGCTGCTAATGTACACAGCTTGCTCATGGGAACGTTCTGCGATTCGGTCGTCCCGCTCTGTAATCCCTGCGGTGAGCAATTCAGCCGGCACCATGCCCTCGACTGAGCGGGCATGTGCCACTAGGCCAGAAGGGGCCACAACCTCAAATTACACTGAACCCCAATACAAGAACCCCGCTGTGCTGTGCATCAAATCGAAAGAATAGTGGCACGCACTCGGAGCGGAGGCTGACAATGAATCTGTGTGCGTATGTGTGTTTGTGTGTGCCTATGATTGAGTGAGTGTTTATGAATCAAGCGCCCTGGGGGAAACGTTTGATTGGCTGGTACGCAAATCCAGCTTGGCCCCTTTTCACAGCCCCTCTGATTGAGCTTTCTTCAGGATTTGCTATGGTTGTCTTGTCTTGCTGCAGCTGTCCTAGAAGGGAAAGCAACGCATAGTAAAAAGGCCAGGCATGCTGGGAGGAAAGGTAACACAGGGTCGAAGGGCCTGTATTATTCAGTATTGTAGAGCATGACGCCTCTCATTATCTAATGCTATTTTGGAGAGTGGGAGAGGGAAAAAAGTGCAATGAATGAATGAATGGATGGATGAATGAAAAGGGCAGAGAATGAAAAAGAGAAATGGAGGTGGTTGCTCAGTGGTTAAGAGATTGGACTTTGGATTAAAAACTCCTGGGTTTAAATCCATGCACCACTGTGGGGCCCTTAAACAAGGCCCTTAACCCTTACCTGCTCAGTTGGGTTTAAATCCATGCACCACTGTGGGGCCCTTAAACAAGGCCCTTAACCCTTACCTGCTTAGTTGTAAGTCGCTCTGGATAAATGCCATAAATGTAAATTAATGGTACACGATTGAAGAAAAAATCTTCGAACATGACAGTTGCTTGTAAAACAAATATTGGAGATGTCCTGCATAATTGGAGTTATTACATGCAATTAAAAGAGCTAAATGTTTGTGTGTGTGTGTGTGTGTGTGTGTGTGTGTGCACATGCACATCATGTTTGCTGAAGGTCGTAGTCCAGCGTATGCCCTGCAGGGCTACATGTTGCTAGGCAAAGTGTATTGGCTCAGTTGGAGGTAGCTACACAATGCTGCAAGGCCCATTGGTCCTGATGAAAATAAATGAGGTGCCAGGGCATCTGTGACATCCCAGAGCTCAAAAGGAGTCTCTCAGTATCACTTCGACCTGCCATTTTGAATTATAATCTGGGAGCAAAGGCCTTTTATTACTTTATTGTGCCACTCTAAAACAGGGCGTCTTTAATAAACAGCATCAAATGTGCGACCGTGCCATTAAAACTGTCTTTTTCGATTGGCTGCATCTGATGTGAAGAAGGAATGTGAAAAATTATAACGTTGCTGCATTGAAATGTTTGACTAAATCTGCAGATTTAATGAACCTTTTTTCCATCTTTGTTTTATTTAGTGTCATAAATGTATCGTCTTATTTAGTGTCTGAGAAAGGTTTAAAAAAACTAGTCTGAATTTGTCTTATTTAGCGTTTAATACGTATATTTAGCAATTATACATAAATAAATAGCACTTGGTCAGTCTATCTGTCTATGAATTTCAGAACAGTGTATGGTGAACAATATTCTAAAAGAACAATTCGAAAAATGCTTGAAATATTGCACAAAAAAATGTAATGAAGCAAAAAAATTTTTAAAAAAGGCTGCGCAATATTTTCAAGTCATCTGTTAGAATATCAGCCGAGCTTCTTCCCCAGTGTTGACCCTTGGTGCCCTGTGATCATTCATGTTAATGGTATCTTGGCCATGCTGTTCTAAGGACTCCTGCGTGCTATAAACCCACTCAGCAGCCTACTGTCAAGGGTCACTCCGGCCACACGCTCAGGTCAACCCACGACCTTGTGCCCTCTGGCTGAGCCCATCGAGGTTTTTACTCCAAACTGTGGTGTAATTATCTGCTTATTGCAGAAGCGCTAAGGCATGAAGAGTGCTCTGCACCCTGTAATCCACAGCCCTCATTAGCTCTCGAACCCTTTCTCCAGCGTAAGAGCACACAAAGAGCACTCAGCTCCTCCAGCAGAGAGAGGCTTCATCTCAGACAATAGAGGCTCCCCCTTGTCCCTGAGCGAAACACAGGCCTTGCTAGGAGTTTGAGCAGCAGGCCCCACACTCTGTTAATCTGAGGGATTCAGCGTAAGGCTCGAGTCGTGCTTCTAAATCCTTCTCCAAAAAAAAAAAGGATATGGGGCAGCAGTGGCTCTCAGCGGTGATTGGGAAGCTCTTATTGGAGTCACTGTGGATTTTAGGAGCATAATGTAGTCCCCAATAGCTACTACTGAGAGACTGCCCACTGGGAAACCTTAATAAGGCCCAGGGCTACAATGAGTAAAGAGCAGAAGGAGGTGTTAAGTCAAAAAGCCTGCCATGCTGTGGCATTTCCTGCATCATTCACTAAGAGATAAACAGCAGCCTGAGCTGGAAACTGGGTTACATGCAGTCTAAGATAGAGGAGTTGTAGGATTGTATAGACAGGTTCAAATAAAAACAATGTATTACCTTGAGAGTGATCTGCTTGATCAGAAACACAGTGAGGGAAACCCATGTCTAAACACACCAAACTAGTTTTGTCCTCTGGCATAGCTCGATCGGTGTTGTAAACCAAAACAGTGAAAAATTCCAGTTCTGGTGTTAGAAAGAAATAGTCAATAAATTCTAAGAAAGCAAAACAGGTTTGTTACTTGTGTCTAGATCTTGATAGAAGTCTAGATAGCTTTGGCAGTGTGTACACTTTAAATAACAACTGGTTCTATCATGTTTGTGTTAAATTTACTCAATCGGAGGTCATGAACTTCAGTATAGATTCATCTGTTTATTTACATGCATTGGATTTTGACTGTACAAGTGAAATTCTAATGTATTTTAATATGGGCTTTTACTTTTAATGGGTCTGGTCATAAGAACAAAAGTCTCTAAATCAATCAATCTCAAGTTTAAATAATTGTAAGCATTTTTACACCATTTTTTTGGGTTATAACTTCCATATGGCTTTTGAAAAAATATTAAAATCATATAAAACTTGTAAAGAAAGGAATCATATGATATGTAATGTTTTTATTTTAGATACATTTCAAATGTTTGTTATATAAGGCTTTATGGTAGAAAAATGCATGCAGTTTTACATTCTTTAGTGTCAAATGTTTATTTTCATACAGTAAAAACTGATTATATTTCATATGTTAGAGTTTAGTCTTTACTTATAATTTCACATGTTGAAAAATTTTATATATTGTATATTTTGCTATCAATTTTAAAATGCTGTGCTTTATATCTATCTATCTATCTATCTATCTATATATATATATATATATATATATATATTTAAGGGTGTTAGTAAAGTCAGGTACTGATGTAGGTGGTGTAAGCCTGGGGTGCAGTCAGCATTCCAATCCATTCAGCGTTCCCAGAGGTGTTCAGTAGGGTTGAGGTCATAGCTCTTTAGCAGGCCACTCAAGATCTTTCACTCCAACCCATGTAAGGCATATTGTGCACAGGGGTATTGTCAAGCTAGAACAGGTTCATATCATAAAGTTCAAGTGAAATAAAAATGTAATGCTACTGCATCCAGGGGTCTAATACAGTTGTGTGTCTTCAACTTTATAGTAACAGTTTTGTGAATAATCACAAATGGCTGGAAAAGTCAAGTGTCCCAAAATAGTGTATTTGTGAACGAGCCGAGAACATATAAATACTTACATGCTTTTTTTTTGCTTCTATTTCACTGGTTGATTTCACAAGACCACACAGTGCATAGCTATAGCTGCATTCACTAAAACCCAAATGGTTTTCTCATGCTAATCAGTTTCTTTGGGACAGAGAGAGCTGGCCAATTGATGTCAAGCAACCTACCATCCGTGTATATGTAAAAGATGACTGTTTGAAGTCATCTCATCTCATAAAAATACTGCATTTGTAAAGCAGTGATGGAATGTATTGCACATTTTTCTATTAAAAGCCATCAAAAAGAGTTCTCATGTTGCAAAAACGGCATGTAAATATGAGCGCAATGAAACATAACCTATAATAATGGATACCATAAGGAGTTATTGAATCATTTTACTTAAATATGTTTTTAAACCTTCCCATATTAGTTGTTGAGGGGAAAAGGCTTCTTATGTATCATTTTTATACCTTCTCCCAGAATTATTGTATTCAACAACACTATTCTTGGATTGGCAACATCAGATGTAAGTCTTATGTCCTTTACAGTTTTTTCTCAATACTTTGTTGAAGCACCTTTAGCACCAATTACAGCCTCAAGTATTTTTAGGTTTGATGCTACAAGTTTGATGCTCTATCCTGACGAGTCTCCCAGTTCCTGCTGCTGAAAAACATCCGCACAGCATGATGCTGCCACCACCATGCTTCACTGTAGGGATGGTATTGGCCAGGTGATGAGCGATTCCTGGTTTCCCTTAGGCCAAAGAATTCAAGCTTTGTTTCTCATAGTCTGAGAGTCCTTCAGGTGCCTTTTGGCAAACTCCAGATGGGTTGTCATGTGCCTTTTTCTAAAGAGTGGATTCTGTCTTTCTAACCATTGGGTTCTTGGTCACCTCCCTGAGTAAGGTGCTTCTCCTTAATCTCTCAGTTTGGCCATGCGGCCCGCTAGGAAGTGTCCTGGTGGTTCCAAACTTCTTCAATTTATGGATGATGGAGGCCACTGTGCCTATTGTGACCATCAATGCTGCAGAAGTTTTTCTGTTCCCTTCCCCAGATCTGTGCCTCGATACAATCCTGTCTCTGAGGTCTACAGACAAATCCTTGGGCTTAATTTATAAATAAATTGGCTTGGTTTGTGCTCTGACATGCACTGTTAACTGTGGGACCTCATATAGACACGCGGGTCTTTCCAAATCATGTTTAATCACCCGAATTTACCACAAGTGGACTCCAATCAAGTGGTAAAAACATTTAAGGATGATCATTGGAAATAGGATGCACCTGATCTTAATTTTGAGTGCAATGGCAAAGGCTGTGAATACTTATGTACTTATGTGATTATTTTAAGTTATTTATTTGTAAAAAATTGGCAAAGAATTTAAACAAAATTATTTCACGTTGTAATTATGGGTTATTGTTTGTAGAATTATAATAAAAAAATAATGAATTTAATCCATTTTGGAATGAAGCTGTAACATAACAAAAAAGTGACAAGAAAAAGTCAAGCGCTGTGAATACTTTCCCAGATGCAGTGTAATTGAAGATAAATCATATCCACTGTCTCAGGTAAAAAAATTTATACTAAGGGTTCTCCAGCTTCAAGGTAAAGTATTGTCTGGTGCGTTAATTTTAGAGAGTCGCACGTTAAAGCAAATGAAATGTCTGTCTCCAATTAATAATTTCTATATTCATGTCACTGTTTAAATCATATATATAACTAAATTAATATATCAATAATATGCATGGATACTGTGCAATTTTACAAGGAGGATTATCACTGTTGCCATGTTGTTCTTAGTTGAAGACTTCTTCTTAGTAGACTCCCCCTGGTCAAAAGTTTTCAAAAACAACGAAATCAGCTTTGAACTTTTTCCGTTCTATCATAGAATGGAACAACTAAAATTGCTCAAAGAGTATTGTTCCAATTGTACAGACATTTGAAAGAGACCTTTAAAAGAAATGTCGTACTTTTCCAAACAGAGGATGGTTGGTCTGTCTCGACCATTGTGCAGTAATTGGGTTATGAGTAGTATAGAGATGGATGGACAAAGTGCAAAAGGGTACTAGGTAGGGGACATCTAGACAAAGGAACTTTTTGGGTTGACCATGCTTAATTGGCCACCCATGGCTTATGTCCATTCACCTTTCACTTTTGGTCCCAAATGTCAAAATGAAAAAAAAGAAAGAAAAGTAGGTGCCAAGGACTACACATCTCTACATACTCTACAGAGACGGTCAAAATGGGACATTTCAGTCGTAGTATTATTTAATGTTATGACTTCTATATTGTTATATGTTTTTAGCACCTCTGCTGATGACTGACTTTGTCTCTCAGATGTCCCGGGTATGTGGGCTGGGTTAATAGGGTTAAGCTTAAGGTGCGAAAGGGGGTTGGGGATCAAATGCTTTATATGTTGGAAACCTTTTTAAGCCTGTTCATGAAAGCAAAGAAATGATTGGATTATTCGTCTTTTCCTTTGGAGAAATACTGGGGACATCTGAAAAGGTCTCAACACAGCGCCATTCCAAAGCTTTCAAGCTTTTTTTTTTTCTCCAGGCAGCCTTTGATAGATGAGCAAAAGATGATCCAATTATTTCATTTACTAATTAGCACCAGTGGAATCCGGCCCTGTTCTTGGTCTAGCTGGCCTCATTATAGTTCCCCAGTCCAAAAGGCCATCTTTATTTCTCCAGCAAGAAAAAAAGGATAAAGACAAAAGATAATTTGATTGTCAGTCTTTTCTCCATATGGTGGTCAACCCAAGCCCCTCCTGAGACCAAGCCTGGCCATTTCAACCAACAATTGCTACATGTCAGCCCTAGAAAACAAACACGCTGAATCTAGTTAAGGGGAGGACAGTGGAACAATTAACGCAGGAGGAATCTAGTGACCCGCAACAAACTCAGCCAAACAGCACATCACCAGTCACAAAGCCAGAGAACAGCTTTGTCTTTCCTGGATTCTGGAACTGGAATGGCAAGATAAGAAACAGCAATGAGAAACAAAAAAGGATTAAATATTCTTTTGCATTTTTTTCCACATGGTTTGATCCTTGAGATTGCAGGATTTGCTTAAATTAAGGAACAAGATGAAGAGATTACACATATTTGAATACTGATTTTTAAGGTAATATGAGCAACATGGAGAGACTTACTGACTGGGAAAATCAAGTACGCAAATATTGTGCGGTAGATAAAATATAAATGATGGAGTTTGTTAAAAGTTGGATTCGCTGATAAATCTGGAAGTAAGTTCTCCTTTAAATGGGCCTTCTCCAAAGAGAACTGTGCTTGAATTGTGCAGTTATGTGACACCAGTGCACCACTGTAGCACGCTTTGTTGAAGGAGACTTCAGCATCACGCTCTCATTAAACCTCGCCTCCAGTCCCTACTCGCGAGAAAGCTTGGGCAAGCACCAAAGGAGTCGGTGTATGGATTCAAACCAAACAAGGATGCCATTAAGTCCCACAATGCACTGAATGAAGGGCTCACTTCATTGTAAAGGCAAGGCCTGCAGGGAGAGTGCTCTGTCTGGCTTAAAGTAGGGGTGTGGGGGGGTGGGGGTGTTTAATTAAACTTTGGAAAAAGGCTGAAGGTGCATCTGAACCAAATGACCCTCCAAGTGAATGAGGGATTAGGCTGGTGGAGAGAGCAAGTTCATTAAAGAAAGACGAGAGGCTGGGGAAGCCCTGAGTAGGGACACCGAGCTTTCAAATATATGCCAGTATAGGCATGCAGCTACAAGCAATTACTTACAATATAATGCTAAATGCACACATTCCTTGAAGAGAATAGCATAATTACTCTTCTAAGTAATAAACTATTGTTTGCAAGAAGCATAAACTATTAGCCTACAAGAATTTTAACCAAATTTACCCCTGGGGCTGGAAATAATGTTCTTGCACAATCCACTTTAGCCTCAAGTGTCAGTCTGGAGAACACAAGCACGGTACAGCGCAGTGGTTAAATTAAAAATATAACAGATCAGTCTTCAAGAGTGCTTACGAATCATGCTTCTGTACCACTGTAGCGCTAAACTGCAGCTGTAAACCTTGTCCCACTTTACACACTCCCCAGAAATGCAGAACTTTATGTGGGTACAGATGCACAAATAGTCCTAACATCTGTGCAAGTCTGTGGACATTCCAGTGCCTTTTGTAAAAATTAGCAGGGAGTATAGCTCCTGGTGGAAGGCTGAATTGGTGCATTAATAATTAACCATATCCCCATTTCCTTCTTTCCCTTCATAGAACATCTCGGTGCTGACGCTTCCAGGGAAGGCCTCCGAGGGAGGACGGACTTCTTCATTTCGACCGTAGGACAATGCAGCACACCGCTTTTGTCCTCTTTGATATCCTGCTGGGCCACAATATGGCCAGTCAAGGATCAATGAGAGCACACAATAGCCATTACCCCACAGTTTCTGGAGGCTTTTAGGCAAGACGCGGGGCGGACAGCTTCCAGACGGCATGGTGTCTGGGCCACACTGGGCGAAGAAGGAAGAAGGGTAGAGAGGAGTGAAAAAGAGAGGCTGAAGTAGAGGGGAGTAGTCACGCTAGGTTCCTTTTTTTTTCAGTGAACTTGGATGGTGGATCGAAAAAAAAAAAAAGGATTTTTTTTTAACAAAAGTGGTAATTAATAGAAATGTTTGTAATTTTTTCTAATGATACAGCAATCCAAAGAAATCATTCTATAAGTTAATCTATGCAATGGATTTATACATATCCATTGTTTTCTTCTACATAAACACACACTAATTTGAATCATTCCTTTACTTAAAAAGGGACAGATGGCAAATCCGTGCCATACATATCATCACACACTGAGGGAATCTTTGGTCCCCATTTGACAGGATGTGATTTCTCAGTTCAGTCAAAGCCTGTGAGAGGCCCAGGCCTCGTCTTTTGTGCAAGCAACGAGTGCATGAATGAAGAAAGTGGCAGGGAGAAATAAAAGGGAGACTGCCAAAAGGTGAACTCCATCCAAAGAGACAGCATGGAGGTGGTGCTGGAATTAGGACTATACACTTTCAGGCATGCTGCAATAGGTCAGACACTGGTCTGTGGGCTCCTGCCAAGATGTGGACTCCGGATCCTTGAATGCGGACGCATGCCGAAACACTGCGAACGGAGGACAGCGGCAGGAGACCTTTCTCCTGAAACCCTGCACCATCTGCCAGCACTGAGGCAATGAGTACTTTGTACGACTGAGTTCATCCGTGTGCTAATTCAACGTTGTGCTAACATCCATGTACATAAGTGGGTCTTGGGGGGGGATTAAAAACAATTAGCGAAACCTCGAAAAAGGTATCATTCCTGTAAAATAAATTGACAGAGATATAAATTTGTTTGTATTTAAGCTTGTGGCTTCAAATCGATGTATGTATGAGTTATATTTAACATTTTCTTCCGTTCAGACGTGTTCGCTTTTGTTTATAGCCACCAAGTACCCGAAGCTTACAATCAGCCTCCACACACCCACATGAAAGCAAATAAGATAAGGCAATGTTAGTTGATCTTATTATGAACACTATAATAGCTGTTTGTGTGTGTCATGCTAAAATGTGGTTGATCTGTGTAATTACTGTACCTCGAAAGGAGAAGTGCCCACAGTAAATGGCATGAAGCCATTCCGAGAACAAGCAGAGACAGCGACCTTAAACGTCCTGTTTTGTTTGAGATCTGTATCTGACTCAAAAGGTGCAACAGACGCTAAATAGTCCTAAACACTTTTGTGGCCTGGATGTGCTCGGAGTGGCGGTTAGAGGAGCGTCACCACGTTTTGAAAGGCAGCTTGTCTTCCCCAAACACAGGAGAAATTCCAGCACACATAAAGCAAGAGAAATGGAAAAATACCACCATAGACTGATAGCAATTAGTCCGATGAATTAGCCTGAAAACACGTACGGTTTAGGTCCTGAAAACATAAAAGCTGAAAAACTTAAAAGCCTGTTCCAAACAGTCAGGAGCATGGAAATTGCACAGGACGTGTCGAATCTTGTTCAGAAATGCTCCTGGAAATAATCGTTCTAAATAAAGAAAGCAAAATAGACAGGTTTTATTTGTGAAATAAATGATATTTGGCAACCAAAAACAAAAGGATAAGAGCTACTCTGATGACAGATAAGATGTGATCATTATCTCTACGTTTCATTACTGACCTTTTCATTATTATTTCCCCTTTTCTGCTTCATTCAACTGAATAAGATTGAAGAAATTCACAAAAGGAGAAAGTGAAGCACCATAAAATATGACAGTGTTTCCTTTAATATTCTGATTATGTGAGGTTTTCTTGAAGGTCCTTTCTTCTTTTTTTCCCTCTGTTTCAGTTTCAGCCGTCAGTCCAGTCTGAACCGAGGTGTCATAAAGAGTTCACCCAAGCACAAGCACATGGTCTGGACAGGAGAATGCCTTTAGATGTGTCACTTCAGATTTCAAGTTTACCAGAAATGATGGCTGGCTCGCTAAACACATCAGACAAACCCTGTGTGTGTGTGAGTGTAATTGAAAAATGCACCAAAGCATCCTGCCATAAGCACAGTCGTTATATTTCGATGTCTCTAATTTGTCAGCGATGTGTAATTCGGACCTCCTTTGGCACTGGAATTAATGTTATTTTTTTTGTAATGCAAGTACTTTCAGTGTACTATAAACACAAATACTCAGGTGGATTATTTTCAAACGGAAGCCTTCGCAGATCCCACATGCGTTCAGGGTGTTTAGAAAGGCATGCAACGGTTTTTCGTCTTGTCTCAAGTGTCAACAGAGCTGAGGGGCAAAGCGTCTGTGTCAGGATACATTCCTCCGAGCTCCTCATTTACACCGTATGTAAATAAGTAAATGGCTCTGCGTGTAATTTAGTAACGAGGAACTGACCACGCGGTCACATCGTGTCGGTGGATCGGGGATTTTTATATTGAATTTGTGCAACAGAGTAACATTAAGAGAGCGGTTCAATTTAATTTACAGTCACTTTGTACATCCTTTTATTCCTGATAATGTCTGACTCCTCAACAGAGTTTGTTCCATTGCATGTTTATTTTTTTTTTTTACTCAAAATTTTGTAATGCACCTTTATTTTTGGCGATTCAGAACGTCGGTTCGCCAAATAACCACGTACAAAAAAGAATTAAAGATTCGGGAACAAAAGACGTAATGGGTTTAAACGCTAGTATTTGCATGATAGTAGACTTATCTCTTAGCAGTGACAGAAGAGAGGCCTTGAGGCCCTAGAATTCCACTCCAAACAGAAGAGGACTAATTGAGCGAAAGGAATATGCAAGCTGGTCCGATCATAACAGGCAAAGAACAGAAGAACCAGTCAATCTCAAAAGACCAGTCAATCTCAGTTCGGCTCACCGCAGAGCAACTGAGCGATAGCAGCAAGGAATTGTTTTTTTTTGTTTTTTTGCTAGTATGCAGGTAGTAGCACTAGTATGCAGAGACATTCGAGGGGAAAACATTTGAGTAAGGCTTGTTAGTTTGTTCTTCTGACAGGCACAGGATATCAATCTGAAACGTCATATCCGAGCCATATACTTGTTGAACTGTTGCCGATGTTGTCGACGTTATAGAGCACCGAACACCAGGACAGCCAGACTCAAGAAAAGTCTACCTCATGAACACTTAAATGCTCTCCTCATTGTAAAGTATTTGCCTGTGCAATAAAATTAATTTTTAAAAATTTAATACAAAATTTAATAAAAGCATAAAAAANTATTTAATTATTTATTTAATTGTTCATTTTTAAATAATTAAATTTCATTTATTTGTATCTCTTTTTTTTATTTATTTATTTATTTTTTTTTTAAATGTGCAACCAGACGCTTCTATAACCAAAACAAATACTTTAAAGATGCAAACATACGTGGCAATGTTGCTCTTTTGTTTCTTAATTATTTCACAACCTTTAAAGCTATAAGATGAGGACATTCCAAAGTCGGTAATATAAATGAAGAGTTTGTAACGTCCATCTTGTATTTGACCCATTACCCCAGCAAACCCTGTGCCCCACCACCACCACCCCTAGACGCCACTGCCATTCAGACCCCCTCTCTGCTCCTCCTTGGGCCTCTATTCTCAATCCCTCATTCACAGGGGGAGGCAGCAACAGAGGTGGTGGGGGGGTTTGGTTGAGTATTGATATAATGAGAGAAAGAGAGAATGAGAAAGGAAAAAAATAAAAGTGCGAAAGAGAGAGCACAGGCTTGATTAGAGCCTGAATTCTATTATGTCTCTTGTGCACGATGGACAAATAAAAGGCAGTAATAAGAAGGAGTGAAGAGGGGCCTGCATGGAGCACAAAACCTCCTAACACACAACCCCGAGATGATCCGACAAGGAAACAGAGCCTGATAGTCAAATATTTGAAAATACACTACATTGACTGAGCTGATGCATTGTCATGCATATAATTGTATATGAGCAGAAGCAAATATTGGCCTTGAGAACATGCCAGAATGCATGTAGACAGCGGGACAACAAGAAAATAAAAAAACAACAACTCTGGAAATTACCTGCTGCGTCCCCTGAACAGGCAGATATATTGTTGACTGGTATTTCAAACGAATTAATGTTTGCTTTGCGTAATTGCTTCACACGTGTTAAGCACGCTGATTGTGTTTTGTGTACCGCCGGCATGTTGTTACGTCAACATATAAATTCACCTCTAATTTATAACGGAGAGTGTGTCAGTATTTGCTGATCTCGACTAATACTAATAAACACCATATATACTGATTAAATTATTTTTTTTCCAAATTGGTTCGATTTCAGAATGTAGGTTCGGCAACCATGTTCTCAAAAACCAACTGTTGTTTGAAGCGTGAAGATCCCTACCTCAGAAGACCTCTACAGTAGCGATGGCTAGCACCTGCCTAACTGCTGACACAAGCCCTTTTCAGCTCATATCTTTAATCATCAAGCTTCTGATAAATGAGGTCTTGTATTCAGGCCGATTCTATCTACAGTGCTACGCTAAACACACAGATTGTTAATCATGGGGTGATAAGGGGGCACCTGACCGTCAAGCCAATGATTAAACCTGCAAGCTGGGAAGGCCAAGGGGCTGTGCATACACTCGCACTCTATGGCATGCAAATCAGTGCCTACAATAAGCAAACAGAGTTTTCACACCTTGTCTATTTACTGAAGTGTTTCCATTCCGGGAGACTTTTACTTTAACTTCACTTTATTTCGAAGTCAAATCTTCTAATTTTTACTCAACTACATTTTGTAAAATCAGTCGTTCCTTTGATATTTATGAGGATAAAAACTGGACAAACACGCAGCAATCCACCAATCAGGGTCGAGCTCTGTTTCGAACTTGGTTTGATTGGCACTTGGTACATTTTGCTCAACACGAACATGCAGTTCAACAAGAAGAACCTTTTCCGAGGAAAAAACGATGGAAAAATTTTTTTTTAAGTTGAAAGGAAGGTTTTGGGCCCCATGATCATTTCAATAGAAATCAATCAGTGTTTGAGTTATTAATATCATTCTATTAATAGATCAGTGTGCTGAGAGTCACATTAGAGTCTTTAAACATCAAACAAGTTGATTACATAAATAGTCCTGTAACAGAAATAATAATAGGAACATTATAGACAATAATAAATCATAGTACTTTGGATACTTAAGAACATTTAAGGGCAAAAATTTTGTATTTTTAAGTCGTATTTTAAAAAGTGGATCTTGTGTACTATTGGCTAATGCACAACGTTTTCCTTTTATAGAATAGGTTCTAAACAGCCATCTTCAAGGAACTTGCAAGTACTGAATAAAAAAAAAAATGATGTACAATATCACACTTACATTCAAATAATCAAAACCTTTTAATTAAATTTTATTTCATTCACTTAATAATTCTCTTATTTTAGATCATTTGCTTAGTATTTTAAATACTGTGCACAAGCAAGCAAAAAAGCATGTTCTTGAAAAAAATCATTGTGAATGTGAAAATCTATAGGTTTTAATATATTTATTAAATGAATATGTATTAAATCATTTCAAATAGTCAATTCTCTTAATTAAAGGCTGTTGCTGTAACCAATCACATTTCGAGGTGGGGCCATCCAGCAGGCGCACAATAACGTTAACAATTTTTGGCATCGGATGATCACAAAGCTCACAAGTCAGAGCTCGCAAACGGCATCTGTAGCAAACTGCACAAGCTCACATACATTCACATAGATTTAATAGCTTATACTTTTTCATTCCACAACAACTAACGGACAAATTTGATTTGGTCGCAGATACACTTACAAGGACATTTTCAAGATGAACTTTTCAAGAAAAGCTGGACATCGTTCAATTGTTTTGTGGATTGTTTGTACTTTTGCATTGTATTTCCTGTGAAATTTGCACAAAAACACACCATTTGCCTTGATTTTAAATCAGCAGGAAATCTGTAATGCACAGAAAAAATGCACGCAAAACCAGAGGTCATTTTATGAGGTTAATATCGACGCTAAAGATGATGCGCTGCAGCTGCGGCTACAGTGAAAAGAGACTTGTTGAATTGTGTGCATTGGGTTTCATGCTTTAGTGATGACATTTATTTAAACTGTGTGAGATTGCTGTCTGCTATGCAACACTCTGTTCTACTGAGTTTCAATATAATGTCAGAAAGAGATATAAAAACACTTCAGGATATTTAAGAACAGACAGAAATCATTTTCTGTAATGTTTATTTTATAATTTTCTAGAAGGAGTCTCCAGTGTTCATCGTTTTGACCAGAGAGAGGTAATGCAGCTTTGTTTACGCGTTATTAAATAGGAAGAAAGAGCTGTCTTATTAATAGGCTGCAGTTTTGTCTTTTTTATCCTCCAGAGAAAAAGATGAGAGTCTGGTAGAGCAAAATATTTATTTATAGCTAATGTAATATAAGAACTGTAACTCTCTTGGACAAAATCAGAAATAACATTATGATGTTATTATGAAGTTAATGCTGTTAATGCACAGTGGGTCAGAACTGTTTTGGCAGCAAAAGGGGGATCAACACAATATTAGGCAGGTGGTCATAATGTTTTGCCATCATGGTGGCCATAAAGTTTTGGTCTAACTACAGAGATAATAATCACAAGACATTCTGTGATTTTAGTAAGCCAATGAAATTGCATGTCACTGAATCACTGCATTTGAAATTGAATGTACAGAAGAACAAGAAGCAAAAGCAAGATATACTGTAGCAGCACTGTACAGTGGTCTGTAATTTGCAGTGCCACATTGTTTTTAGGTGAACGTTTTGGTAGTTTTGTCTTTCACAAAGCATCAGTATCAACTGAACGTGAAGAAACAGTAGAGAAAATGGTGTAGTAACCATGTAGTAATGGTGTAAAAAACATGTAGTAATGGTGTAGTAACCATGTAGTAATGGTGTAGTAACCATGTAGTATTTCAATGTCCTTCTCATCAGATGTGGTGATGAGTAGAACATTGAACTACTGTATTAATCTTGGAATTGGAACCAATATATCTGTAAACTGCACATGCTTCTGAGATTTCAAAGATCCTGTCACCTTCTTCTCCCATGCATGATCCATCCTGAGGGCCTACTGCTGGCTGGAGTTCTCATCGCTGCTGTTGAGGTTCCACGTAGTTATTCTAAAGGTACATGAGACTACTGTGGATGGAACCCTATTGATTGCTTTAATTCCATTAGTGAACAGTTGATCACCTCAACAATGATAAAACTCTAATAAATGAACATTTTGGTGACATAGGTGAGAATGGGTTCCATTATAAGTCTGGTCCCACTGTAGGTTTCTTCTTCATATCATCTCAGGAAGTTTTTTCCCACCTCTTCTTTACTCATTTGGAATTACCTCATACTTTTTTTTTTTCTTAATCTGTTTATTCTGGAAACTTCTTCGTGATAATGTCGATTGTTAAAAAAGTTATTGAACTGAATTGAATTTAAATCAAATTATAAAAATATGAACAACCGTGCTTAGACTGCGCTTCATAAATCAGAGGTTCATATGAGAAGACGTCGCCATCGCTGGTCATCAATACGGAGAAACAGTCAACACAGCTGATTGCTATTTCATAAAACAGATAAAGGAAAAGAATTTCCAATCATCCGTTGCACATCAGTCTTCATCCCGAAGGAGAAAGTTAGTTGACAGTTGAGCTTACTTCGTGCCGGCTGAATAAATTCTAAGAGCCACCCACAAAGCGGACCTCTAATCAGTGCAGCTTTACAAACAAGCAGAAGCCATGAAGATATTAGACGGCTCACAACAATGGAAGTGTGGCTGTGTGATAAAAGCGAGACAAGGGTATTTGCTTATGTGTCCCCTGATCAGTCCACAGGGAGACTCCACAAACCACACACAGGTCCCTAATACATGGTGGCTTTGTTGGGTCTCTATATATCAACTGGAAGGGGGTGGAAGCTTAGTGGTTAAAGCATTGGACAGAAGATCATGAGTTCAAACCCCAGCCACACCAAGCAGCCACTCCTGGGCCCCTGAGCAAGGCCCTTAACCCTATAGGTGTTCAGTTGTATGACTAAAGTTAAATGAAAGAGGAAAAGAGAGTCTGTTGAATGCTGAAAATGCTCAACAATGTAAAAATCCATGGATTTGGACTGTCATTAATATTAACTGTCTACTGCAATAGCTCAGGAGGAACAGCTTTGACTGCACATCTCAACAACAATTGAACTGTAATGAATAAACATTCGGTGCCATCCAGATGACGGCAGGTTCCCTTTCCAGTCTGATTCCTCTCGAGGTTTTTCCTTTCCACAGTCACTACTGTAAGGAACAAACTTCTAAGCACTAAACTTATACACTCTTTTATACTTTAAACTTTATAATCGCTTTATCTCTGTAAAGCTGCTTTGAGACGATGTATATTGTTAAAAATGCTAAACAAATACATTTGGATTGAATGGAAGCATTGGCCATTTAATATGAAGGTCATGAGTTCAAATCACTGCCACTCCTGGGCCCCTGAGCAAGGCCCTTAACCCCATAGCTTTACAGTTGAATAAATAAATGTAAGTTGGTCTGGATGTATTTCATGATATTGAGCACTCAGGGTTTTATTCTGATTTTAGAGAAACACTTTTTCTGGGGTTCTATGTGTAGGGGAATACTTGGTTATAGAGTCCTATATGGACCATTTAATTGCAAATTAAATAATTCTAACAAAGACAAATTCTATCATACAGTTTTAAACAGAACAGCGTTTCTGCCGTTCTTTTGTTTTTTAGAGTTTCATGTAAGAACATTTCAAAATATTTTTTGACATGGAAATTAATTGCTCTCGGTTTTCAACATTGAACAGTTAAAGGTTCTCTCTGATTTGGAAAATATATTGTTTGGATTTGACAAAAAAGTAATTATAGTAATATAAATAATAAGTTTATAATGTAGTAGTATAAATAATTATAGTCATTATAGAAATTACTAAAATGTAGTCATTTGAACATTCCATTCCTACATCCTCATGTGCTGTTATAACAACCGCCACTCTTTTGGGAAGAAGTTTCACTGGATTTTGGATTGTGCTTGTGGAGATTTGTGCTCATTCAGCCACTATACGGTGAGTACTGTAGTAGGTGCAGTAGAGGTAGTACTGTAGTAAGTCAAGTACTGGTGGTGAGGAGGCCTGGGGTCCAGTCAGTGTTCACATTCATTTCCAATGGTGTTCAATTGGTTTAAAATCAGACCTCAACTCAAGATCTTTCAATCCAAACTATTTAAAGCATGTGTTCATGGAGCTCGCAATGCGCATTGGTGCATCGTCATACAGGAACAAGTTGGGGTCTCCTAGTTCAAATAAATGGAAAAAAAATCAATGCTATTGCGTTCAAAGACATTCTATACAATTGTGTGCCTCCAACTTTGTGGTAACAGTTTGGAAAAGAACCGCATATGTCAAGGTCCATAATCCTTAAAATTTGGCTTTTACTAATATGTGTCTTGGTTCTGAGGACCAGTGCATCTTTGAGCCTACATGAGTCAAATACTCAAATCAGACACTTTAAGATGTTTGCTCAAGTCATTTTGAAATTCAAGTAAAACATTTTTTCAAAAAAAAATTTTTTTCTTTTTTTTTTCTCATATATGTTTTTATTGCTTTTACTCATATATGCTTTGAAATCAAGCTGTTGAAAAACACTACTCATTTCCACAACATTCATCTACCCTTGTATTTATTTGCAATGAATCGAAAAAAAAAAAAATTTAAATACCCACTTGTTGGTCATGATCTTATTGTATTTTAAAGAAGAAGGGTTTGTTCGGCATCTCGTTTTTTTTTCCCTTCGTTGTTGCTTTTCTGCCTATAGAATTCTAAATGTTCCACTTTATTTTAGTAAGTTTTACTTTGGAGTTGCTATTCAGGCCTGAACACTAGAGTGCAATGAGGAAGGTTAGTTATGCCTGAGGGGGGGGGTTTAAAACTGGCCCTGATCCAAGACTATCAGCCATTGTGTGTAGAAAGGAGCGTGCGAGGAGGGTGCGTGGGTAATTTAAGGCCGCTTTTAGCATGCACAGTCAGTGAGAATAAATCATCTGTTCTGCACACAATCACACAGCATAATGGGAGAGTGTGTAGTAGACAGAGAGGAGAAGAAAGAATCAAAAGAGTTGTCGAACAACAAATATTGGTTGTCATGTGATGCATTAAAAAAAAATCACCAAATCAAGAAGGTTTCTTAGCACTGTGTTTGTACAGAACATGGCATTCCTGCAATGGGCAAATAAAGAAATGTGCTGTAAACACCTGGGAGATACGGTGCTTGGTTTAGATCATGTGCTGGATGACCAGCAGTCAGAAAACTAAGATGCTTGAATTTTTTTAATTACAAGTCAAAAGCTTTTGTTTTTCGATTTTCTCCAGTTTCCATCCATAATGAAACTTTCAATGAAAGAAAAGCACCAGCCCCTGTCTGGTAGGCCACAATTAGTTGTTCTGCCAAAATAGAATGTCCTCGTATACACACACACACACACACACACACACACACACTCAAATAAAGCACCGAGGGTGGGAAGGGGGGGACAAACAGAGGTAGTGCAGACAGTCTATAAGAAAGGCATGCAGGGAGAGCAAGAGATTAAAATTTGTTTGAATGAAACCCACGCTCGTCTCATTCATTTGGCATCAGGCATAAATCAGCTCATTGTTTGCTCCTCTGTAAAGTAGTGTCAATCAGCCTGATTGTTTTCATAGGAGCAGCGTTTTTATGAATTTACTCTTTCACAGATTAAAGCGACCCCCTGCTCCAAGTGCTGCAAATGGGCAGCAGAAGCTGAAGTTAGCCATCACTGAACCACTTGCACATTGCATTGGAGCAACTTCAAAGAGCGTGAAACAACCGATCTGATTTGCTCGAAGACAGTACATGATGAATATGGTGCAGCCCTTTGCACAAAAGTGCTTTTGTGTCACTTATGCAAAGACTATTCAGTGTTGTAGGTTTGAGTATTGGCAAAAGGGCTTTCAAACTTTTCGCAGTCACAAAAATGCAAATGATTACATTTGCATATACATAAGTGTACATCATACACACGCGTGTGTGCGTACACACACACACACACACACACACACACTTTCTCTCTCTCTCTTTCTCTCTCTTGCTCTGTCTGTCCACTTCTCTGTTTACCTGCTCATATATGCAGTTATCCATTCATTAATTCATGAAGCAGCAGTACAATGCACAAAACTCATGCAGATACTTGTCAAGAGCTTCAGCGAATGTTCACATCAAACGTGTGGAAAACAAGGGATCTCCTAGGAATTGCAAACAGTCTCTAGCGTTTACACACAATGGGACAAATCATCCTGTTAGCAAAAGGTTGGTAAATGACAATTGTAAAGAGCATTTATTTAAAAACATCCTACTTGCCAACCCAAATATATGTGTCATTTTTCTCTGAATAAGAATGTGTAAAAAGTCTCCTCCAAAACTTTCTGAAGGGCAAAGTTTTGTGTTTCGAATTGAAATCTTTTAGCTTTGATATCAAAAGATGAAAGTGAGGCAAGAATTTTGAATTTTCAGCTTTCACTACCTGGTGTTTACATCTAGTTGTGTCAAACAATATAGAACACAGAATCTTTTGTGTCAGACCACCCAACTTTTTTTAACCAAGCAAACGCCTGGAACAGATAAGTCAAAAGATAAGTAAGTGAAAGTGAATGAGTTTCTGCCCGTTTTTCCTTCTGATAAAAGCTTTTGATGTGTGTGTTTTCGAATATTTCATTTGTAACTTCCAATCTTCTTGCTGATGATCTTTTAGTGCAACTTCTAGATTTCTGCTCTCTGGCTTTTTACTGTAAACAGTGAATTGTATTACCTTCATTCTTGCCCTGTGGAGTTTGTAGGTGATGTCACTGACTGGTGGTGTTCTTGGAACCTTCTTGGTTAACAAGAAACACTTATTTTCTGAATAAAAATAACAGAAAATAGATAGATAGATAGATAGATAGATAGATAGATAGATAGATAAAAACAGACAGATCGAGAGTGACAGACAAAGAGACAAAGAGACAATTACAGAGAGACAAACTCAATGAGAGACAGACAGACTGAGAGACAGACAGAATGAATAAGAGACAGAGTGAATGGCAGACAGACAGACTGAAAGAGAGACAGACTAAAAAGATAAACTGAATGAGAGACAGACAGAGACAAACAGACAGACTGAAAGAGAGACAGACTAAAAAGATAAACTGAATGAGAGACAGACAGAGACAAACAGACAGACTGAAAGAGAGACAGACTAAAAAGATAAACTGAATGAGAGACAGACAGAGACAAACAGACAGACTGAAAGAGAGACAGATTAGAAGACAGAAAAAATTACAGACAGATCGACAGAGATAGATAGATAGATAGATAGATAGATAGACTGACAAACAGACAGACAGACAGACAGACAGATAGATAGATAGATAGATAGATAGATAGATAGATAGATAGATAGATAGATAGATAGATAGATAGATAAGCAGACAGACAGACAGACAGACAGATAGCGGTTTTGTGAAGTTTTGTGATTTAAAGTTATGACCTTCCGATCACAAGGCCAACAGCTTATCCACTGAGCTACTTTCGCCATAATAGTAGTAATATATATAGTACATACAAAAATGTTGCATTTGTGATACACTGTTGCTGGAACACAAAATTCAAGGTTGGTTATGTACCTCGGTTTTAGGGGGAAGAATTGCAAAATGTAAAATTGCTTGTGTTTTTTTTTATTAACGCAGTTTATTATTATGTACGTTTGTGAACATCAACATTTGAAGGGTTTACATTTTAAATCATTTAAAAATGCCTGCTTGGTTAAATAATAAAAAAATAATATCATTATCATATTATATAAAAAATGAAATACAATAAATCAAATTAATTAACACTTTTGATTATAATGATTAAATTGAGTAATCAATTAAATGTCACAAATTAAATTGATTAAATAAATTAAAATTAATTTAAAAATCGAATTAAATAGTTTGCAATTTTAAGACCCTATTTGAGTAACACAGGTGTGTGTGTGTGTGTGTGTGTGTGTGTGTGTGTGTGTGTGTGTGTGTGTGTGTGTGTGAGTGTGAGTGTGAGTGTTTTACATTTAATATTGAATTTTCTAAAGATAGGATCTACTTAACTGTTTTATAAATTTATTTCATCAGACTTTAACAAATGTCTTCATTCCTTCCATCCTTCATTCATTCACTCCCTCGATATGTGGAATTGTTCAAATGTTCTTCTTTTAGGAGAAATTCTTGAAGCTGAACATAAAAGCATTAGAATTAGCTCTAGCATTAGCCGCTAGCCACTATGGATATTTTTATCATTTTCATGCATGTTAAAAATACTCATGGCATTAATTAATTATAATAATAATAATAATAATAATAATAATAATAATAAAATTCGACTGTTCCGCACGTAAAAAAGGATACCAATCCCAAAGTCCTGTACTGAAATAATTCGTTTTGAGTATGTGTACCGTTACAAACGTTCCAAGCTAACTTTTTCAACTCCTCATGAAATATACAGTATTTATATTTATATTTTATATAACCATAAACACACCCACAAATTATTTTATATGCAGCATATTAACACTTGGACATGAGATTTTCATAAAAGGCATACTGTCACTTTCATGGTCCTTGAATCATAATGGTATTCTTTTATTATGGGCATTCAGCCAAAAGCAAAACATACAAGCAAAGAGTGAAAGCGAAACACTTAAAGCCAATGTGAAGCCAGCTTGGACTTCTTCCAAAACAGTTTATCAATATCAGACTTCTAGTGTTCTTCTATTCACCATCTCTGTCTGCCTTTTCCAGACAGATTGGTCACACTATAAAGCTATTCATGTCCTGTAAATTGCTTTGAACTTCAACTTTTTGTTGTCTCTTTAAAAATTAACTGGTGAGGCCATGTATCTCAAGGCTGAGTTGGCCCTTCCTGTGTCCCAGTCAGCGCTCACTTTTCTGGGGCGTAATAAATTGTGCCATCAATTAAACCGTGCTGACACGATGCAGAGTGGCTCCTTTTGAAATGTCAGCCAATGCCAGACCAGCATGAATGATTTTCACAAATGGCCAGTGAAAGTGATTTGAGGTGCTGATAAACTTCCCCCCACCAACACCCACCAACACCATCACCACCACCACCACAACCACCACCACCACCTCCTCCCTCCCAAATCAATAGCACCCAGTCATAATTGAATGCAGCACACTGATAGCTCAGATGTTTTATTGAATGCATATTAGATTTGGTTTGGAATCCACTGTATTTCAACGCACTGGAAAAATTTGTATCTGATTCCAAAATATCAAGAAAGGATTTTGGAGGGAAGATTAAAACATGATTTGCTCATTCAGAGCATCACTGCAATTTTTTATTTCACCAAAGGTTTTATCCAGTTTTCCTATAGTGCATAAAGTCTGAGGTTTGAGATCCATAAATGATATTTCAATTGTATCTCTCCTGTATTTTAGTCCTCCTGAGATGTAATTTAACAGTGACTCAATCATACAAATGTTTCTGAATAAATAGCATTTTTATTGTACATAAAATAAGCATTCTCTATATAAAACAATCATATAAACAGATTTGTAGGAAAAGTCGCAAGTGCACACAAAAAAATACAAAACATATAAAAAGAAACCCCCATTCCTTGGTGTAATGTGAATGCAAACTCTTTTACAACCCACTCTCTGCCTGTACATATGCAGATTCAGTGTTGAGAGCCGTGCACTTCTACCAGCACCAGTGTTTTTCATCTCTACAACGCACCAATGCGCATTTTTTTTATTGATTCTCAGGTCTTTGCGTTCATTTGGACGAAAAAAATATATATATAATATAAGTTAAAAGTCTCTGAGTAAAAGTCTATATTGGGCACGCATGTTCTCCTGATGTTCTGGTAATCACATTGGCAGGTGCCTGGGTTTTTTTGGGCTGAAGAGCACGGGTAAAACTTTCCACGCGCATGCGCGGCGTTTTGGTTGAACGCCAAACGCAGTCTAGACGGGATCACCGGATAATCCGCTGTTCTTTTCAGCACCAGAACAGCAACAGAAACACCTGGAGCAACGAAAAAAAAGAAAGATGTTAGTTTTGGGCATTGCATCATTTAAAGTGGAGATGCAACACAAATGTGAGAGGTGCTGCAATGGCATTAGTGTACTTGAGATATCATCTTCAGCCCTATTGCTACTTTACAACTAAAATCAATTTATAAAAATGCTAATAAAATACGTTTCAATTATATTCTGAATCCTTGTTTTGCTTGCAGACATGCCATGCACAATTCCAGCTGTTGGAGAAGCGCACAGCTGGAACAGGATTTTTATATTCACCTGTGGCTAGAAGCCGTCAAACCAAGCGGCGAAGTCCAGCAGCTCCTGCTCCTCGGAGTTTAGATGCTCATACGTGCCGTCGTCTGAGGAGCACGCGGAGCGCGGAGACTCAGGTCCAGCGGAGCACGAGCTCGACACCGTGGGAGACAGGACGCCTCGGCGGAACGCGGCGGACACGGCGTCGTGCTCGTCCAGGAGCCGCTGGAGCGCGCGGATGTACTCGACGGCCGAGCGCAGCGTCTCCACTTTGCTCATCTTCTTGTTGGCAGCGCCGTTCGGCACGTGCTGCCGGAGAGTCTGGAAGCCCATGTTGACCTGCTTCACCCTGTTCCTCTCGCGCTCGTTGCGCCGGGCCACGGCCACCGGCTGCTGCTGCTGTTGCTGCTGCTGATGGTGAAGATGATGAAGAGCTCCGAAGTTCAGCCTGCGCGTGCACCTCAGGCGCTCTGGGCTGCCGCATCGCTGCCTTTTAAGCAGTGAACTCTCAGGGCTGCGCGAAGCTTTCTCCAGAGGCGCAAAGCTGTCCTGGACACGGTATGCGCAATGACTCTTTGTGATCTCCATTTCCTTTAAATGCATGTAAAAAAAAAAAAAAAAAAAAAAAAAAAAAAAAAATTTTAAAAAAAAAAAAAAAAAAGTTGCGAGACAGATCGAATAGGACTTTGTGGATATGCGTCGCTCTCGTGCCTTTCGCGTGGCGACTCGTTCGACCGGAACGCGGGTTGGATTATTTTTTTTCCTTGGATGTTGGTGGCACCTGTTCAACGACCGATGTGAAAGTGACGGGCGACACGCGGTCCCTTTTCAACACGCACACTGCCCAAACCAACACCTCCACCACCCCCTCTTTTCCACCCTCCACCCCCCGGGAGCCGCACGCTCCACCGGAGTAGACTCCGCCCTCCACTCAGCGGCTCCCCCGGCGCTGGATTCGCGAGCCGGGCGCGTGGCTTGGACGAGTTCAAAAGAGTCTATTCGGCGCCGCCAGCGCACGAGCCGGACAAACAGGGGGACGCGTCATCAGTGTTGTCGGAAGTGAATTCCTCATCATTTAAGACCGAAGCTGCAGTGTGCACGTTATTAACAGCAATTCTGACCTGCTTGCATGTATCTTTTTCTTCTCTCTTTGGGGTGCCATCATGCTTTATTTTACATCTTTATGATATTTTCCCTGAAAATCTTTGAATTTGAGGTCAATAAATGCAACAAACTTTATCTTCTTAAAACACTCTGACAATTCTGGGTTTTTTTTGTTTGTTTGTTTGTTTGTTTTTGTTTTTGCAACCTTATTAGCACATGACTTGGATTTGGCTTTATAATGAGCACATTGGGTTTTGGGAAGCTGCTCTGAAAAGGGAACAGGGTCAGGATGCATTGGCTGCAGGTTTCTACTGCTCCTAAGGAGACCTGGAAAGCAAGGACAAGAGGTTGTAAGTGAAGAAAAAGATACAAGTTTTTGCTCATATTGAATTGGAAATGATTCCAAACTTTCTATTTCTGTAGAAAATATCTTGAAAGCCAGTATGAACTTACAGTAATAAAAAAAGATGCCACTTGTAATAAATAATAATGCAAGATCAGGACAGGACTTTCCAGTGTTATATTCACAGATCCAATTTAATACTTTTGGGCTGCAACATTCCTCCCTAATTTATACTTCTTGCTAGTATTTCCTCTGTCACATTGTCTCAGGTTATATTTGTTGACACTTGTTGCTCCTGGTTTTAAAATATGTATGAATATTATATGTAATGATTATGTTCACGCTGAAAAAGCTCAGCTAAAACGATGGGCATGGACAAAAAAAACACAGCCTAAAATGATTCTTTTGTGTTTATATTGAACAAAGAATTGTCGTACACAACGTATATATAAAACCTCAGGGGGTGTCTGGATACAGCGCGGGAATGCACTCATTATTACCCACAATCTGGGTCAACATTCCCACCCTCACTGATTCACACCATCCCTGACTTCATTCATTCACCATTAGGTTTTCAAAACTGACCCAAATTGGGTTATTTTTCACCCAGTAATCTATTTTATTTTATGTGTTTTGAATAAAAGCTGTTTCAAGATACACCGCATGTACATGCCAAAGGAAGAGCTACATTCTGAATGCAGCTTTGATGGTACAGGCTGGGATGGGAAATGTCTAATAAGATAAGATAAGATAAGAAGATATTTCTTTATAGATACTATAGTATATATACTGTATACTATAGTATCTATCTATTCTTTTATATATGACAGGGTTAAACGGATTACAAAGTTCCTGAAGTAACAGATTGCACTATTTTCCTGCACCTTTTTTTATATTTAATAAAAAAAATATCGTATTTTCTAAGCAGAAACGCAGAATTCATTCAACCGCCATTAACCATCGATTAATAATAGATAAAGCGGCAACAGCAATGCAACTGGTTTATAGTCAATAATGCAAATGGAGGAGATTCCAGAAATGCAAATTTGACACTTTCTACACAAAGCATAAGAAAGAAATAGTGAATTGCATAATAAACCGTGTGACTCTATTTTTTTTACAACGGTATCAAGGGGTTTTATAAATGCTTACAAAAGTAAAGGTACAATATTTATTAAAATAATTCTGCCCTGGGAGTGTTTCAGAACAAAAAAGGGTTGATTCCAGTTATGCACAATTACATAAAAGATGAATATGGAGGTAAAAAAAATCTTTATAAAAGAAGAAAATATTAAATGTTTGGAAGTTAATGAATGTTTAGATACAGTATATACAGCAGGAATACCTACATCATCAATGCTCAGTGACCCACTGACGAGCCTAAAAAAAGGAAAAATAATAATATTTCCCTAGGGGAATATTTCATTCTGGAGATTTTATACAATTCATGTTCTCTTTTCCCTTTAAAGTAAATTGAGAAATACTCCCTTTATTTTCTCTGCATTTAAGTTTCTGAGATTGTGACTGAGTTGAAAAAGAGAAAGTAAAGACACTTTATTAGTGTTTGTACCAATGAACAATTACTATGTACACTGCTTTAATGTAAGATAAAATAAAACAAGATTTATGTAGTATGATTAGACACTTTCACAACCATGCAACCAGGGGGAGAAAAACAAATATTATCCTGTGAATATTCAGTGGTTTAGTGAGTAATATTTTTTTGATATACAGCAACTGTTATGTAGAGAAAATTCCTGTTACTTATCAGCAATTAAAAATTATCTATTTTATCTATCTATCTATCTATCTATCTATCTATCTATCTATCTATCTATCTATCTATCTATCTATCTATCTATTTCCTTTTTCCATTTCACTTTTTTAGTTCTTGGTATTTATGCATATTTGTGTTAAACAACATAAAAAACAACATTTCGTAACAAACCACTGAAGTTTTAGGGGATCGAAATTATTGGAACATGGCTGACAGGCGTTTCTTGTTACCCAGGTGTGTCCTGTTACAGTACGTTGATTGTTTAAACAACAATCGCTCTGAACACGTCTTCTCGGTTTTAGCCTTGAGGTTTAGCTGTTAAGACTGCATTCGTGGTTTAAAAAAAGAATCCAATTTGAAGATCAGAGAGGTGTCTATGTTAAAAAATCTGTTTTGAAGCTGAGAACAAAAGGGAAAATCAATCAGAGCCACTGCACAGACACTGGACTCGGCCAATACTATCATTTACAATGTGCTGAAGAAAGAAAGAAACTGTTGGTGTACTGAGCAACAGAGAGTTGATGGTTTGTGCAACCAAACTGCAACAGCTGGAGATATTAAATATTGTGAGAACTGTGAAGGAACAATATTTATTGACAACAACAATCTACAATTCAGGGATTGAAATATCGCAATCCCCTATTTTAAGAAGACCTAGAAAGCAGAAATATTGGCCATGTCACAAAATAAAAACTATTGATCAGCAAAAAAATTGGAATAAAAAAGAAAGAAAGAAATACAGAGATGCACCACGAAAGCTCTGGAAATAAGAATAGCCTTACTGAAGTGTGGAAAAAGAAAAGATCTGCTCATAATCTATATCTACGTGTATATGTATATGAATATGAAGATGAAGATGAAGATGAAGATGTATATGTATATGTACAGTATATGAATATGTATATGTATATGAATATGAATATGTATATGTATATGAATATGTACAGTATATGAATATGTATATGTATATGTATATGAATATGTACAGTATATGAATATGTATATGTATATGAATATGTATGTGTATATGATTATGTACAGTATATGAATATGTATATGTATATGAATATGTATACGTATTTGTATACATATTTATATACTGTACATATTCATATACATATACATATTCATATACATATACATTTTTGTATATGTATATGTATATGTATATGAATATGAATATGTATTTGTATATGTATATGTATTTGAATATGTATATGAATATGTATAAAGAAAGAAATTGTAGAAAAGCACAAACGAGATCTTTGACAGTAATATGGCATGTCTGGTTCAACAGTAAACACAATCATAAAGAACAAAAATTATTTTGTGTGTAATTAATTACTTTTTATGTTTATAGTTTGTTACAAGTGTATTTTTAGTGTTAATTGACGCATAAATTTTTTTTTTAAGGACTTAAATAAGCGATCGTCTGTCGATATCGTCGATATGGTCACTCCTAAATAGCCGAATATGTCCTAGGGGAATCTTCTTGTCTTTAGCAATATAATGGATGCCAAGATGCCAAAAAATACAACTACACACATGAGTAAAGTTTTGAACTTCTGGTAGCCTCAGCAGACCACATTACTGATGTACCAGAACCTCTTCATCTATTGTTACAGGTTGCAGTTCATGTCAAACAAGTCAGACAAATTATACGTGATCCATCAGTTTCTGAAATACTCAACCCTTCTAAATATGCAAAAGTCCACCCCCAGCGCAGGATCGTTGCATGGATGTGCAGGTGTTAAGGTTTTCTTGATAAATTGGAAGAGTTTATATAGCCTATATAAGCATTTGCACAGTTGATTAAATATTTTCAAAAGAGCAGGATGTGTTTTTTTAATGGAACTATCCTGTTTCTCTGAACAGTTTGTTTGTTGTGTTAAAAGTGTGACCGCAGCATGTGTATTCCAAATTTAAATATTTTTTTTTTTAATCCCATTCGACCAATTGAACAATAATTTAACACACTATATAGATGCATGTTGAGTCCAGTGTCATTATTGATTGCAAGTGCAACTGTTACTTGGGACCTGAAGTTTGTTCACAGGGTCTTTATTAAAATCATCTAACATAAATGTGCCTTCAAACCATGTAAAAAAAAGACTATTGTTCATTGTTGTCCTACACACTTTTTCTATTCAACTTTCTTCTTTAATATATGTAGATATGCAAATCACTTTCCAAACGGAGAAAAGTAATATTAAAATAAAATAAAATATAAAATAAAAACAATGTACCAGCTTGTGTGACAAAAATTTTGAGGAGTTTATATCCAATCATTTGCACAGCTGCCTAAATAATTCCAAAGAAACAGGAAAGGAACATTTTCTCTCTAAGAAAATCAGGAAATGTTCTGTTTCTCTGGAAATTCTGTTCATCATAAATGAATTGTTACAGGATTGTACTATAAGCAGTGTGTGAACCTTAAAGATGAAATTATATTCGTAGCTGGGGATGGTTCCACATCAACAGTCTAAAGATCTGTGAAGTTACTGAGCAACTCAAGAACTTTCAGGATGGATTTGGACTGTAATTAATATGAAATGTCTTCTTCAATGGCACATCAGTACAGTTTGTATGAACAGTTCTGCATTTAAATACCTATCACTAAACTGCACTGTAACCTCAGGAGCATGTTTAACTCGACCGAGAGGGAGAGAGAGATAGAGAGAGAGAGAGAGAAAGAGAGAGAGAGAGAGAGATGACAGGAAGAGAAGGATATGGATTCTTATGTGTCTTTATTGTTGTGTGAAAGTTAATGTCACTGTGCAGTTTGGACTTCGGCAAGACTCGCTATGGCAGCAGAACTAAAAGGGAGAACCAGAAGGTAACACAGACATGAGGAATCTCTGGGATAAGAGACGACCCACCACACCACCGCCAACAAACCTGAGTGAACGTGTGAATGTGAGGGGACGACAGCATACAAATATCACAGTTCACCAAACACTCTAGATCAGGGGTCTCCAATCTTTTCCAGAAAGGGCCGGTGTGGGTGCAGGTTTTCATTCCAACCAATCAATGGTCACACCTGATAGTCATTGAAATTGAAGATCATTAGATTTGAACAGGTAGGATTTGGTGTGGACTTGCTTGGTTGGAATGAAAACCTGCACCCACACTGGCCCTTTCTGGGAAAGATTGGAGACCCCTGCTCTAGATCCATGATCCCTCCGAATCTGCTCCTTTACCGCAGAAAAATCTACTGATAAAAGACTAAATAAATATGTTTTTAGCCTCAACATGAACACTGAGACTGTGTCTGAGTCCGTAACACTGGTTGGAAGGCTGTTTCATATCTGTGGGGTTTATAAGAGAAAGATCTGCCCCCTGCTGTAGTCTTCATTATTTGAGGTACCAACAAATAGCCTGCACCTTTTGATTTAAGTACAATATATAAGCATTTGCCAAATGGAGATGCTTATCCAGAAGCTAGATTTTTGAAATCCCCTTATTGAGACTATCCTGGAGCCACATGCTGGAGAAATGATTTTAGTATTAAAAGATCACTATAAATATACACCAGTGTTGTCTAGTATTAAGGCTAAGAAACAGACCAAAACCAGAAGTAAGTTAGTTAAAGAAAGATTTTAGCTTTTTGTATAAGTGTCAGCTAAAATGTAATAATGATTAAAGTCAATCATTATATAAAGAATAAATTTACGGTACATCGTGGCACAATGCAAATATTTGACAGTGTCATTATGCATGGAAAAGTGTGATTCACTCTGTGGAAATCACTTTAAATATTAAATGTCTCATCTGTTTATGCTAAATTTGAAATATAAATATATAGAAAGCTCCCTGGTCACATGATCTAATACTTGCTATCTAATACTGTTACATTAGGATTGGTTAGATGGTTACACAACCACATTACAACCATTTTAAAGGACTATAAATGGCTTTCGATTGACATCAGTGATACATTGTACCCAAGAACGAGGCTGGAGAAGTTGAGAATTTTAGCCAACGCTGGAGCTCTATTTGCATTTAAAATTAAAAACCCATTATATAAACAATGATTTTCCTGCAGATCTGAGACTTTGCATGAAAAATTATATTTTGTAGGTTTTTTATTTACTGTATATTTTATGGTGTGGTTTGCTGGTGCAGCAGCATCTCTACTGCAGACAGGAAGAGACTGGACAAGCTGATCAGGAAGCCCAGTTCAGTCCTGGGGATTCCCCTGGACACTGTACAGGAGGTGGGAGAAAGGAGGATGGGGGCTACACTATCATCATTACTGCAGAATTACTCTCACCCCCTGTATGAAACAGTTTCATCTTTGAGCAGCTCCTTCAGTGACACACTGTTCCATCCTAAGTGTCTGAAGGTCCTAAGTGAAACAGAAGATCTTTTCTCCCTGCTGCTATTAGACTTTACACTCAGAGCTGCTCCCAGTGAACCAGTCACCATAATATACGCTGTTATTACTGTTTAACTGTGAAATATTAACAATAACAACGTTTATTTATGCAATAAATGTACAATAACTTTAATTTACAACCATGCAATATTACCTGTGTGCAATATGTTTGAGCGTAACTATTTATTGGTGGTCTCTTCTTTTGTATTTCTACATTGTGTTGTGTTTATACTGTATACTGTATTATGTTTCTACTTCTACCATGTAGATTTTGACCACTTTTGACAAATATCTATCAAACAATTTAAGCCAGTTCTTCTTCGTACATAAAAAGCCTACTTTAAAGTGATGATAGTACAGATACTTTCTAATAAACTTTAGCCTTGTAACTGTACTTTACAGGCTTCCAAAATTCCTTTAGGTGAAGAAGCTTTATAAATGGGGGCAACAGGCATTTAGGCCCAGGCACAAGAACCAAGATCTAACATCTAATCATGAAAAATACTGACTAACCTTCATGCACATTTGAGGCTTCAAACCTTAAGTCTTAATGTCAGAAAGCAGGTGATTACTGGTCATTCTGATTGTAATAAAAGCAAGGTTGAAGGTTCGAGGTTTGCACATGGACAAAAAATGTAACAGGATCTTCCACAAGTATTTCTTCAGGAGATGAAAACAGTCTCATTTATGGTCAAGTTTTATTTCATATTACATTTGCTTTATTTCTAGTGTATTTATATAGAGTTTAAGTAGTCATTGAGGTTCCATTAGGGATGTTGGAAAAACAATATAAATACCTACAACTTTAACAATGCACACATCGCCCCCTGCTGGACATTTGTTTCCCGGTTACATTCATTAATTATTTTTAATAATTTTTAATATCACACACATTTTGCTTTTATTCTGTATATATTATTCCATATTCTTTTCAGAGTCTTGTTCGAGGCAGGTGTCGCTTCACAGATGTTACTTCACAGGTGACAGCTTCTGAAAAAAAAAGGCAAGATTTGTGAATTTAAAGAATTCGATTTTAAAAGATTTTAGACAGATAAAAACATTGCACTAAATAAAGATTACCTTGCGGGAAACAGCAGTTCGGTTTTGCGAGTGTGTCCATTACGACACGTCATTTTTTCCTCTGGATCCCTGTTTGAATGAACAACGAAATTATGCTTTTAAACCATAACAAAAAAAATCAGCAAAGTATAATACAGTGTAGTGTTTTTTAAATTAGGATACTATGAATAATATATGGAACATGACGTAACAAAACACTACATGGTCTAACGTATTGGGACATCTGATGTTTCCAGCTGTGGTTGTTCCACAAACTTCTACCACGAAGTCAGAGGCACACAATCGTGTAGGACGTCCTTTGATGGAGTAGCACTTCATTTCGCCTTCGGTTCAACTAAGAGAAGCAAACCTGATCCCTTTTGGATGAATGTGAATGCTGACTGCACCCCAGACCTCCTACCCAACATCAGTACCTGATTACTAACATGCATGAGTGCAATAGGACACAAAAGCACATACGAATCTTATAGTCGTCCCGAAACTGTGGTGCGTATAGTGTTTATGTTCCACATGTGTTATATGTGTTATTCACAACTGATTCTAAAGAGCTAGTGTCAGGCTACGAATGACCCTTAACCCTCTAAGTACTGTAAATGCATTGGACCATAACATACATGTTAAATTTTTCAGATGCATTAGGATCAATCCAGTCCTGCCAGTCGGTCCACTCGAAGTAAGAATTACAGCCGGTATGTTTACAGGGGCTGTGCACATACTGGCACAGGCCTCTCCACTGCTGTGTGAGCTCAGCCAGACGCGACATCATCAACTTTATTGTATTCCATGCCTTTTGGATTTCTTCTGGGGTACACACTGGGGGGGGAAATTTTTTTTACATTAGGAGTGTAATATTAAAAAATATATATATTTAATAATATATTATTTAACCAAGCAGGCATTTTATTTAAAATTTAATATATATATATAAAATATTAAATAATATTTTTTCATATTTTATAAAAAAATAAAATAGCATAAATGTTTTTTTTACATTGATTAAATTGAGTAATCGATTAAATTGCCACAAATTTAATTTATTAAATTCAATTAAATACATTAAAAAAATTCATTAAATTCTTTACATTTGTTAGAATTTCTTATCCCCCTGGCATTGTGTATGTTTTCAAGTATAATAATAAAAAAATTAATAAATAAAAAAACAACAATAAAAAAATCATAAAAAATACAGTGACACTGCACTAAAAAGAAATCTGGGATTTGAACTTATGACCTTCTGATCATGAACATCTTCACCACTGTGCCACCACTGACCTCCAAAGGAATATGGAATAAACATAAACCATGGCTTACGGTCACTACATTTGCCCCGGATCTCAATCCATTGATCGTCATCACAGACTTGCTGTTTGACCAGCAGACGTCTGTTTCCAGAGGTGAAAAGACACTGATCTTTCCCAACCCAGTAGGTCGAGTAAAAAGAGCATATCCTGATGATCAGCCTGTGAAACAAAAAACAATTTTGTGAATCCCTGTTCTCTTTAAATAATAGCCCCAAAAATGGTGGATTATGAAATATCTTAAAATTTGTGGTTATCTCATTTTAATTTACTTGCATTAATGACATAATTGTTTGTTTGTGGTTGCTTGGAGTGTTTGAACTTTATTTTTGATAGAGAAAAATCATAAATGAAGAATAATGAATGTAAATAGAAGTTATATATATATCCTGCTATTCACTGCACCCCACGTGTCATGTCTTTATACCCCACTAGGGGGGGCGCTCCCCAGACTTTGAGAACCACTGGTCAAGGCAAAGTGCAAACCTTTGAAATAAACGAAATGCTGACCAATAACATAAAAACAAAGGATTGAAGTATGTATAAGCAAATGGTCTAGTGACCAACTTAAATCCATCGACTTCTCAAAATTGAATTCAGAGGAAAAACCTACATGAATGCATAGCCTATATTGATTAATCATATAAATACTACCTATGGAAGAATCCATGAGGTATCTCAGGGAGGAAGTAAACTTGAACAGCGAGGTCTTCGGAGTTATCTTCTCCCCACATCTGCATTACCTCCTGATTGTCTTCCTGAAGGAAACTCAGAAAAAGACAGGCTCCATTCGGTTCATACACATCAGTGCTCGATGGCTCCCATTTTTTATTTGGACAAAACTCTGGGGCTGAAGGGTTGAGTGGAGAACTTTCTTTAGTTGGCAGACAAATGTCAAAGTGCTGCAGAAGCCTGATAAGAGTACCAGCTTTCTTCTTGGTCCCAACGATCTCCTCAATCAGCTCTTCATCTTCAACCCCTGACCGCATGAGTTCTGCACGCACCAGGATTCTTACAGCCACATTGCTCAGGGTTGCTCTTTTTATAAAGTCCTCAATCCATTTGTCTCTGTGCTTCTGGAGCGAGTTCTCCAGCATCAGATCTTTTTTGGGGATCTCTCTCAGCATGCTGACCAAATCGTGTCTAACAATGGCCTGTGTAAAAAAACAACACGGATTTGGTTCTAGATCTTAAAAAGATGAGAAATGTTTGGGGTTGTAGGACATTTTCATAACAAACCTTGAACAATGAGATAAGGAATGACGGTTGAACAAACACCATGTCCTTCAGGTCTGGGATGTCCCTGTACCATGTGATAATTCCAGTTCTGTGCAGGTACTGAAGAATAACCCTGAGCTTATCCAAGTCCAATTTATTATCACTACTGTTTAGATGGTCCAGGATCTCCTCGTGAGTTACTATTCCTGAAAAAGTGCATCATATCAGTAATGGGAATATATAACGATCATATTAATAGTTGTGCATCTAATGAAATGAAGACACTCACCATGTTGAGGAATTATCCCTTCGTTCATGAGGGTCTGAATCTCGTTTTCTACATCCTTGTAACATTGTGGTAGTGTTTGTTCCATAAAAGGAAATTTGTCTTCGTCTAAGACCACCCTGTTGATATATTCTTGTAACCTGCTGATGTCATCAGGCTCTGTGCAGTCCATGGGTATAAGATCGAGGACCTATATAATGCAGAAGAGATGTGCGTTACAAAAGAAAATGGCTGGTAAGTTTACACACCAATCAGCCAATACATTAAAACCACTGCCTGTTGAATTAAACAGCACTGATTGTGTCAATACAAAGGCACCTGTAAAGAGGTGAAATATATTAAGCACCAAGTGACCAGACGGGTCTTGAAGCACCAAACTGTGATAGCTGGTTGACTGGGTGTGTCATCTTAGAAAACAGCAGGTCTTGTGGGATGTTGCTGTGCAAAAGTGGTCTTATGAAGGACTACTGGTGAACCGGTGAAAGGGTCATGGGCACCCAATACTAACCAATGCATGTGGGGAGCAAAGGCTAACTCATCTTCTCTAATCCTTCAGAAGAGCTACTGTAGCACACATTGGTGAATGGTCAGAGTGCTCACGTTGACTCCCACACACACCACCAAAAAACTCCTACAATGTGCATGTGAGCATTAAAACTGGACCATGAGCCAAATGATATCTCATGGATGATGGACTTTTTGGGAAGTCAAGACAGCAGAGGTTGTTAACAGGTTTTCAGCAAGATAACGCACACTGCTTAGGAATGACCAAAAAAAGGTCATAAACAGTTTAATATGTTGATTCGGCCTCTAAATTCACCAGCTCTCAATGCTATCTATGGGATGTAATGGTCAAACAAGTCTGATCTCTTAACAGGACTTATAGGACCTGCTGCTAAAGTCTCGGTGTCTAAACCATGAAAGGCCAGAGCTGTTTTGCTTAAAAAAATAAAATAAAAAAAAAATAACTACTCAATGGCAGATGGCTTTATATTTTGGCTAATATAATAAATATTATAATACTAATATAACTACACTGTGTACAGATACATACAACCTCAATTCCAAATGCAGATTCCCAAATCTCATAAATCCATATTTACAATAAAACAAACGATAAAACGTGTAAACTGAGAATATATACTATTCTGGGCCATGTTTACCACTGTGTAGCATCACGTCTTTTCTTCATATACATCTGGGAACTGAGAAGACCAGTTTTTGGGAGAGGAATGTTTTCCCACACAGTATGTGCCTGATACCGAATTCTAGCTGCTCTACAGTTCTGGGTGTCCTTTGTTGTATTTTTGGTTTCATGATGCACCAAATGTTTTTGAATGATGAAAGGTTTAGACTGCAGGCAGGTCAGTTCAGCACCCAGACTCTTCTTCTACTGCAAAGTCATGCTGTTGTAATAGATGCAGTATGCAGTTAACATTGTCTTGCTGTATATCGTTCAGCATTAATAGGGTTTTTTCCGAATGGGCAAGCCGCCCATATTACAGGCATTAATGCACTCCCATGCCATTAAAGATGCGGCTTGTAAAAAGGTATCAGAAAAGTTTTCCACTTTGCCTCAATACATTTTAAATGAGCTTTGGCCCAGATAGGATGGCAGCATTTCTGGATCATGTTCAAAGACAATGATTTCTGGATGCGTTAATGATCTCAATTACAGAATCATCACTGTTTTAAATGCAGTGCCACCTAAAGGCCCAAAGATCACGAGCATCCAATATTTATTTCCGCCCTTGTGCACCAAAGTTTCTCCAGATTCTGTGAAACTTTTGATGATAATATGTACTGTAAATAATAATTTTAAGATATTTAACTGTTTTATAATTTGATGTTGAGGAACATTATTCTGAAATGATTCCAGTTTTTAGACACACACAGATTGGTTAAGCTCTGTCCATCTTTTTTTCTGAGAGACTCTCTGAGAGAAATGTTTCTCCAACTGTTTAATTAAGTTTAATTTTCAACTTTTTTAAGATGTGTTGCAGCCATCAAACTCAAAATCACCTTAATAAATTATACCGTAATTTCCGGACTATAAAGCGCACCCATATATAAGATAAGATATATAAGATATAAGATTTTTATATTAAACATAAATATGCCGCACCTGTTTATAAGCCGCAGGTGTCTACACTGAAACTAATGAACTTTACACAGGTTTTCACAAAAGAAAGAGTTTGTTACACGGTGTAAAGGGTGAAATATGTTGCGCTTCTTTTAAGAGCAGAGCAGCATTTTGGAAATAGCCTCCGACACATTTTTCCGCTATTACTGCATGTGTGCAAGACCGAGGAATATGTCCTTATTATTTTCTGATGCTAATTTTTAAATATGGTACATTTCCTCAGTTTATACATTAGATATGTTTTTCCATATTCTATTGTGGATAAAATGTATGAGATTAGCAAACTGTTGTATTCAGTTTGAATTGACATTTTACACAATGTCCCAACCTTCCTAGAATTGGGGTTGCAAATACATACAATACACACTTACCTGCAATTTGTAATCTTCCAGTCGCTCAATAAGACTCATCTGTTCAGAGAAAAGTGAGGGGTCCTCTAAATCCTTGAGGTTCCTTTTTTGCTGTGCTAAGCTACATTTTCGATCTAACAGCATCTGTTTCACCCGCTCCTCAATATCTCTCTTCTTGTCCTGCACCTCTTTGTTATCAGTGCAACAGTCAGCATGAGTGCCCAATAACAAGACCACCGCATTTGGGACCTTGAGCTGAATATTGGTGATCCAAAAGCCAACTTTCTCTCTAAAAGACTCAGCATCATACCTGTTAAAACATTAACTGTGATTAACGAAAAAGTCACAGACGCTGTAGATATTTCTAATAAATATCATAAGAATATCAATGATTTAATACATGGAAAGATCTACAGCAAGAATGACAAAGGCCTGGGGAGTTATGAAGACATGGTGAGTGAAGTAGTATTCCTCTTGTCCTGCAAAGTCCCAAAACAGGAAGCGAACTCCATCTGTATTGAAGACTTCTTGGATTTCGATCCCCACAGTACGATCATCCTCATCCACCTCGACAGGAGAACCCAATCTCAGACTACGACACACGGTTGATTTCCCAGCCATGGAGGAACCCAGGAACATTGTTTTAATGGTGCGGATAGTGAAAGGATGGTCTTCTAACATCTCAAAGTAGCTTTGAATGTCCTTCAAACCACCTAAACAAATCTCTTCAGGTGGCTTTCTAAGACGGTTGTTGTGTACTTTGAAATTTTTCAAGTTCTGGGACTGAAACAGAGCCTGTGGAAGTTCTGTCAGCCAGTTGTTTTCCAGGTAGAGCTCATTTAGTTGACGGAGACCCACCAGAGGCTGCACGTTCTTCAAACAGTTGTTGGACAAGTTGAGATATGTGAGGGTTTCACATTTGTTCATGTCCGATGGTAATTGGCTGAGCTTGTTCGTGCTCATCTTCAGAAACTGAAGTTTCTTTAACGAGGGGAAAATGTTATCAGGAATGCTCTTGATGTTGTTCTGATTCATATACAGTCTCACCAGCTGCTGGAGCTCACTTATCTCTTTAGGAAACTCGGAGAGCTCATTTCGGCACAGGATGAGCTCTGTCAGGTTTGACAAGCAAGAGATGCCAGTCACTTTCTTAAGTCTGTTCTTCTCCAGGTCTGCCTTGTCCACATCCTGGCCTTTCTGAAGCAGATCTGAAGGAAGTGATTTCAGTCTCTTTCCTGACAAGTTTATCTCCAGTTTCCTACTGGAGAAGCCTAACAGAATATAAAATAGATGACAATAGTCAGCGTTAAGCTGCTTACGATTCAGCAGATGCACAGATTCGATAAGTGTGTGTGATGAACAAGCAGGATTGGCGATGACGTGAGAAATATAAATAGTTACATTAAAAGTCAAAGGCAACTATGTTTTGAAAATCCAGAATTGTAGCTGACAGCAGAAAATATACTTGTTGGCAATCTGGAAATTAGTTTTCTTTGCTTTGAGATATATCTATTAAATTATTGGAATTCGTCTTATAACCATAGATTATAACTTTTAACTAGATATATAAAGTTAAAGATATAAAAAGGTACTTACCATTGAATAGAGGCATTTCGATGATCACAGGCTGTAATTACTATCAGTTTCCTTTCTGGTAAAGAGTAAGTACTTCCGTATTCCATGTCAAGGCAGGAGTGGCTCTCTGACATCATCCAGCACAGAAGTCTCCTCTTAACCCTTTAATTTCCAGGTTATTATTATTATTGTTATAATTATTGGTAGATTATTTTACCCTAGTATTTCCCACTCTCAAACTATTAGCTGGAAAACCTATAATTAGTTTTTACTTTCTGTTTCTATCATATGACTTAGAAATTAGCATTTTTACACACACACACACACACACACACACACACACAAATATACATTGATATGCATTCGGCACAAAGAATTCAGACCACCTTTAATTTCTGATTTTTATGTTGTAGCCTGATACTACAATCTTTTAAAATTCCCTTCTTTTTTTCATTAATCCAAACTCAGTACCACATTATAATAAAAAAGAAAATAGCATTCTAAAAACATCTTTGCTGAATAATCAAACTGGAATATCGCATGTACAGAAGTATTCAGACACGTTGCAGCAACACTTGAAAAACGAGCTCAAGTTGCTGATATTTCTCTTGGGTGTTGGTGAGATGTTTTTCTATCTGTGGAAAAGTTTATTGGTTGGACATGATTTGGAAAAGTGCACACCTCTTTTTAAAAGCCCTGACAGCTGACAATGCATATCAGAGCAAAACCCAAGAGGAATCAGGGAGAAGAGACTTAGTAAGAGAAGGGATGAAGAACCGTATATGGTCAGTCTGACTGAGTTCTTGAGATCCTGTGTGAAGATGAGACAAAGTTCCAGAAGGACAACCATCATTGCAGCTTCCACGGATCTGGGCTTTATTTAAACCCAAAAGAGGCCTGCTGAACTCTCAGACTGTATAAAACAAGATTCTCTGGTCTGATGAATTCAAGATCAAACTGCCACAATTCTAAATGTAATGTGTGAAGGAATCCAGGAACCACTCATCACCCGCCCAAAACCATCCCAAAAACTGCTGTGGTGGTAAGACCACTAAGGAAAAGTACAGAGATATCCTCAATAAAAGCTTGTTCTGCAGTGCTCAGGACCTCAGTCTGGGCACCACCAGGTTGTGAGTAAAGTCAGGTATTGATGTGGGTGAGGGTGCAGTGTTCACGTTCATCCCAAAGGTGTTCAGTGGGGATAAGATCAGAGCTCTATAGCAGGCCACTCAAGATCTTCCACTTCAAACCACATAAACCATATCTTCAGGGAGCTCACTTTGTGCACAGGGGCATTGTCATGCTGGAACAGGTTTGGGGTGTTACGTCTTCTTTTTAGATGTCTAGGGTGAAGCTGTAACATTCATACTGTGATCCATTCTGTGAATAGGCCAGGGAAAAGGACACGTAAACCGAGTATAATATAAAAGGATTTATTCACACAAGGAGGAACAGGAGGGAATGGAGTATATACACAATAGTATCACCCGTGGTGCTGGGACAAAAAATGCCCGAGCAGTGAAGCGCCGAAATTTGGCTAGTCAGCCACAGCATTGTAAGAGTAGTGCTTTTACAAGCACTACTAACTACCTCAGTAATAAACCACTAACCTAACACTAAACAGAATTCTTCCGGCGCCTCTATACGCCCTAGCTTACCTACTCTAAACTAACAAAAATACAGAAGTAGCACACTCTCCTAGCTAGTGTCTCTATACATAGTATCACCTACGTGTTGCAAGATGTAAGTCACGTGACATACTACCTGCCCAACACTCCTGGGGAAAACACAAGGGTTGTTGTTAGAATAAAACTACTCAAAACAAACAAGATAACATTCAACGAATGTGATACAAACAATAAGCAAGCAATGCTCCAAACACAACACAGCAAAAACAAATGGTGCTCATGGTGCTCTCTCCAATGTCCCTGCAGTCCTCTTTTTAAACCCCAACAGTTTACTGGATTGGCCACAGGTGCAGTCAGGTCACACACGTTGATTATCTCCCCAGCCAATTGCAGTCCAAAGGGGGCGGAACCCTGAGAAATTGACAGGAAGGTAAACAAATAGAGAGAGACAAACACCCACACACACACAAACATCCAATGGGACGTAACAGGGGTTTCAAGTTTAAGTGAATGCAAAACTTTTTTTATACCTCATTCAAAGACGTCCTGTACAATTGTGTGCCTCCAGTTTTGTAGTAACAGTTTGAAAAAGAACCACATATGGCAGGAAATGTCCCAATACTTTTGTCCATATACTGTATCTTACAATCTATCTGTCCAATAGCAAATAAACTGCTGCCCTCTTGTGGCCATATGCAAAACATTGTAGTCTCGTAGAAAAATCTAGAAACAAATTACGGTTTTAGGGCAATCACACAGAATCCTGCACACCTGTATTCCATCTTATTTTCTTCTTAACTGTGACCTTCTTGTCTTCTTTCAAAGTGTTTACTAAAATGTTGCTTGTCGTGGCGTCTTCGCTGTAAGAACAGTTCGATTTCAAAAGGTATCTGGGCACATGCTGTAAAATAGCCAAACAAATACATCCAAACATAAATATGAGGAAAAAAAGTAAAATAAATGAATGAATGAATGTTCTATAAAAACAGAGTAACCTGGACTGTCTGAGGCTGAGTGGTGTGTGTTCTCCTGCAACGCTGCCGTGCTCTCTGGCTCCTGCGGGTGTGGTCTAAACCGGTACGGTGCGCTGTAGTAGAAGGTCTGAGAAAAGTGGACGTCTGGACGACTTCGGCTAGCAGCTCGGTCATTTCGTTATCAGTTATTTCGCCCTCTTCTCTAGAGCATCTGTCCTCAGGGGAACATTCCTGGCAGAACCAATCTTCAACTGGTACAGTGGCCAAATGTGGATGGATGCAGGATATATGGAATCTTCCAAAGACAAAAAGGTCTCTTCAGTGTCTAAGTTTTATTTAAGCACCACTGGTATTTATTCTTCCAACAGGTAAGTGATATGTGAGGAATAAAACATCAGAGGATGTTCTGCTATTAGAAACCAGCAGTGGTTTGATATCCTCAAGAGAATAAGCCAAAGTTTATTAGTGTACAAATACAGCATGTTGTAACTTCTTTTATAGCACAGTAATTTGCCAATTATTTTACATTTATAACTATTGATTGAGGATTCAATCCCTGATATTCCACCAGGGGCGCTATACCCTCACCCACCCCTCCAAAAAGTGTAGTCTAGTCATGTAGTCTTTTCCCTGGTCCCCAAATAAAAATATGAATTGAGATCTTTGCAAACTTCCTTATCATCATTACCACAAATAACTGTGCAGCAACAGGTTTGAGGCCTCACCTTGAGTCACAGGCAGAGCAGAGGAGCATCAGGTGTCTCCGGTCACTCCTGCCACACTCCTCACACACACTCAACTCCTCAGATCTTCCTTCATCTTCTAGACCATCATTCGGCTCCACTGCAATCTGCAAAAAGTGGTATGTCAGATACATGATGCTAATCGGATAATATTTAAAATACAGTATACCTTATTAGAGGGACGGCACATGTAGGACGTTTTGGAGACAAGGTGAGGGAGGAGAGATTGAGATGGTTTGGACATGTGCAGAGGAGGGACATGGGGTATATCAGTAGAAGAATGCTGAGGATGGAGCCACCAGGGGAGAGGAAAAGAGGAAGACCAAGGAGGAGGTTTATGAATGTGATGAGGGAAGACATGCAGGTAGTTTGGGTGAAAGAGGCAGATGTAGAGGACAGGGGGGGTATGGAGACGGATGATCTGCTGTGGCAACCCCTAATAGGAGAAGCCAAAAGATGATGATGACTAAAAAAGCAGAATGAATGAATACATTTGCCTTACTATTTTTCTAATATCCCCTCCAACACAACTTCTCTGGTAGAGGACCGCAAATTTCAGACGATCGACTGGACAGGAGTTTGAAATCTACGCAAAGAAAGTGTGTATTACAACTGTTCATGCCCATGCAAACAACATACGACCATAAGGCAGCTGTTCACACTGACGAACCCATGTTATAATTCGCTAAAATTATTTTAATATTTATAAAAAAAAAAAAGTTTTACCTTGGCCCATTCAGTGATGCAGGCAAGGCAGTACACATGGTCACAAGGTTGTGGACTCGCCACTGGCTGCCCCCTGAACGGGTTGAGGCAGATAAGGCATCGGACAGCGCCAGACACCCCACCTGGATTCAAATCTTTGAGATGTTGCTCATCCATTTCCACACTAAAGTAGAATACATTTAATTTAGGATACTCACATTCATAATCACACAACAGTGTTGTTTAATCCTGAAGTCCCAATCATGTCATAAACATCTTACTAAAGATATGATTACTATATTGGGTTCTTGTGTGGTCTTCTGAGCCACTCAGTCAATCTCATACAGCCCTATTTAAATCAGTATTCAAATCTGCTTCAGTGGTTTAAACTTTTCTTGTAGGATACCGCCATTTTCTTCAGCTGGGGGAACTGAAATGGACATATTAATTTTAAGACTAAATCTGGCATTATGATAAAGACTTCTGTTAGAGGTCAGCCGATAGCGAATTTTACCAAAACCTAGGTCGGATCGTACTTGCCGATAACCGAATAATCAACTGATACTGATAAATGGATAAAAGGGAAAGAAAAAAAAACCAAGAAAAAACACCACTCAATGTAAAATAGTACTAAAATTTATTACAAAACAGTACTGAATCATGAAAAATCAATATATTAATTATATTAATAAATATTGAGGCAAATAAGGCATGCATTGAAACAAAAAGTAACACTCCAAGTAGATAAAAACTGTTACATCTGAAATGAAAAAGGACACTTCAAATAAACAGCAAGTGGGTTCAGTGATTCACCTCTAGAGGCCGCTCTTGCATTGTATAACGCAACCCGGAAAAACTATCAATTTATCAGCAAAACCGATTAATCGGTCCACCTCTAGTTTCTGTATTATCATGACTGTTTTTGGCAGCTGGTGAGAACATAGATTTGGAATGTGAGGGGTATGAATTCCAGGTTGGACAAAAAAAAAAACATTGATACAGCGATAAACAGACGCCAAATGATTAGAAAGTTCAGCACATCGTTGGTTTTGTTTCAATTCGAGTCAATGTGATTTGTAGAACACTTTTAACAACAGATGCTGTCCTGAAAGCAGCTTTACAGAAATATACTGATAACACACTTATTTAAAAGTGTGTTCCTATAAGTTTGTCCATAACGAGTAAGCCAGTGGTGACGGTGTTGAGGGAAAAACTCCCTGAGATAAACCTTGAGAGGAACCCATTCCTATCTGGGTGACCCTCAATGTTCATTCATTTCTGTTCCATCATTATTTATTTCAGTTCCAGATTATAGAACACAAACAAAGAAAAGATGATGATGATGATCAGGTGATCAGAAATGTCTCTGTTCTCAGTATTGTTTACATCATTGACCCCCTCTGTCTCATCCAACGTTACCCCCAGACCTCTTGCCCTCTGCTTTGCTTATTGATATCTTTTTTAGGCTAGTTTACGTCTGTGGTGTGTGAGAACCAGGAAATGATACACCAGCGGTGGATTGAAAAAGCCACACAATGACAAGAAACAGGTTGATGGGCTGAAACCGGTGCGTAATTAGAAAAAAGAATATTGATCATGTCACCAAATAGATTAAAACTAATGTTTTTAAGCTAAATTATATCTCTAGATTAAGGTACACCGACTCCATCCTGCCTCAACCAACATGTCGGGCGCGTTGTTGTGTCGCAACAACTTAACAAAAAAATCCCACGATTTAAACTCATTGTTCCTTGATTAAAAACTCAAAGTTATAAATACATGCATAATAATTCTAACATTCAGGCTAAACCCGTTACAAAAGCGACTAAGTGAATCTGACTAGATCAGCCACGTGATTTTAAATGCATGGCGCTGACATTTCGCGTCACTTCCGGCGCGGTTATATACGGTCCGCTAGCAGCAGCCCGCCGAGTTAGCGTTTATAAAGGATACGAAATGCAAATTTGCTAAGTTGTAGTTAAATATTGTACATTTAATACTTTTATTTTTGATAAAAAAGTGATCAAAATCTTACCCAGGTTAAGGGGTTAGCCGACCTCAACCATTTCGAACGGAGAAAGTGGGCGTGGTTATTCATAACAGGTTTTACTTAAGCGAGATCACGGTCATCTATTGGATGAAATTGACATCAATCATATCTCAAGCAGCCTATCCTGATGAGATGGAGAAATGGGCGGGTCGATCAAGCTGAACAGGAATGTCACAGTATAAGTTGTATATTTGATTTTATATTATAGAATTTTAATGAGTACAGATTTAGTTTTTTGTAGATTTGATGACCGTAATTACACGACAGGTTTATCTATTTTAGGTTATTAAATGCTGACAGTAATCATCATATATTTCTGAGTATTTTTCAGTACTTTCTGTATCTAATTATTATATTATATTGTAATTATATAAATTATTCTGTATATTATATCTTTATGGTAAAGAAAGTTTAAAGTGTGACATGTTGGTCATTGCACAATTATCAAACTACTGTGGTATAATCAGAGATGGAAAGTAATGAAGTACAAATACTTTGTTACTGTATTAAGTAGGTTTTTCTGGTATCAGTATTTACTTCAGTATTTATTTTTAGACTTTTCACTTTAACTTATTACTTATTTATATTTCTACTTCTTATATTTTTAAATCAGATTTGTTACTATAATTTTAATTCAGTGACACGATCAATATATTTTTTATTCCTGATCACCTGATCATCATCATCATCTTTTCTCTGCTTGTGTTCTATATGGTGGATGTTCAGCCTGGATACATTTCACATTTGAAATGATTTAGTTTTAATATATTAAAATGATGTATGGTTCAGTTACCAGCGTGACACTAAAACAGGTAGTAATAAAGGCTACTTTTTACTGAAATACATGTCAGTGCTCAAACATCTTTACTTAACTTTAGTAAAAAATTGTAGTCAGAACTTCATCTTCAAGTCTTTAAAAACATGAGTATGTGTACTTTTACCTGAGTGAATGATGTGTGTACTTTTGCCATCTCTGGGTATGAATCAAATAAACTTTGGACCTGTTGTTTTTGGAAAATGATTAAAAAAACAATTTCTAAATAATCATCAGCTTCACACCAACCCATTGCAATTTTTTCTTGTTTTTAGCTTATTTCATGCATTTTGCAAAGTCCTGTTAATGATATACATTTCCATCGTTACTACTATATATATTTTATGGGTTATATTTTTAAAAAACATAAATGACACCGCAGGAGACGCTAAAAGACTGCACTTCTGTCCTTACAGGAATGCCCGAAAGGAAAAAAAAATTCCAGATGTTTTGTACGAGTTGTTTAATAATATGTTTATAGATGTGTTTGGAAACCATGAAGAACAAAATACAACTTTTATAAAATACTCTGAACAGATATCGTAAGCTATTTAATAATTACAAAGGTAACAATATTTACATCAATGTGCTCCGTATAATCATTTTAAACAAACTGTTTTTTATAAAATCATACAATACAATACAATACAATACAATACAATACAATATATACTTAATGGGGAAATCATATTTCAAAGGCAGGGCATAAAGTGACTAAATCCTCAGGCTTGTAATCCCATCTTTATCGCCATGACACCTCTCTGGATTGCAGGACTGAAAGACATAAAAATGGATTGAGCTTTCTACTGAATTAGAAGATGATTTATTTTTCTATTATTAGTTTACTTTCCGCACACCAGGTTGGACCAGAGATTCATCTTTTCAAACATTTCACATTGTTTATGAGGTTTAGAGGAGTCAGACTCCAGTCCTTAGGGCCGATAGTCCTATTACAATGTTTTTGTTTCTTTTAACATTACACATTTTGCAAACTAAGGTGTGTTATAATTCCCATAATAATAGTTCTAGTTTATAATAAATAGAAAGAATTAAACTGAACTGAGAATGTCTGACCTTTTAGGACTGTAGTCTGATATATTGGGAAAAAACAGTGAGCAGAAAAAAAGGAAAAGATCAAAAATCCAGGAAAACAAAGTTACCAGTGATCAACTCGACCCAGAACATTGAAAGCTCACAAAAAACACAATGTCCTACATTTAACTAGTGTCAAAGCCCCCTCTTATACAGGTGTCATAATGATCCAGATCTGAAATTCATTAGTTTTTAAACAAAAAACAGACTGATTTCCGTACCCCAGTTAAAAGCCATTTTTTACAGATGTATCAGAAGCAACAAAGGATGAAGTAAAAAAGCCAATCGGAGAAAAGAACAAAAGACGAGAGGAGCACAGTGAGGAGAGTGTTAGATCTGAGGAGCAGGGAGAAGAAGGCTTGGAAAGCAGCACAGGTGGTTCTGAGAGGATCATGTCACACATACACACCCTCTGGATGGAGGCTGGACACCAGCGGGTTTTGCAGGCTGCGAGGGTTCCCCAGGATCTGCTTGGCAGTGGTGCGAGGGTTAAACTCTAACACTGAGTGATTGGAGTCTGTGACAGAGTGAAAAACAAAGTTAGACGTTTGTTTCATGTAGGACAAATCTGATCATTTTATCTTCTTCAGCCTGCATGAGTATGTGGAATACACTGGAAGTCACTGGGGTGCACTTGGTGTCCCAGTCCATTCTAAATGTGTTATTTAGGCTTTAGTTTAAGGGGTCTGTTCAGGACACTCATTTCATAGAGCTCATTTTCTTACACAGTGACAATGTAAAGATTCTTAGTTCCAGTATACTGCATATAAAGACATTTTAGACAGTTATTGTGCTTTACAGTTTAAGTAAGATACACATATGGGTGTGATGTTCAGTTGTCCACATAATTTTGTTTGTCACATAATGTTGTGTAGCTTTACACAGTATCGATCTATTACTTATCTATCTATCTATCTATCTATCTATCTATCTATCTATCTATCTATCTATCTATCTATCTATCTATCTAGCTAGCTAGCTAGCTAGCTACCTAGCTAGCTAGCTACCTAACTATCCATCTAGCTAGCTAGCTATTTTATATTTTGTGTTTTGTGTACTGTGTATTGTGTATTGTACTACACTGTCTTGTGTTGTCTTTTTTATCTATCTATCTATCTATCTATCTATCTATCTATCTATCTATCTATCTATCTATCTATCTATCTATCTAGCTAGCTAGCTAGCTAGCTAGCTAACTATCCACAACTATACAGCTAGCTATTTTATATTTTGTGTTTTGTGTTTTGTGTTTTGATCTATCCATCCATCCATCCATCCATCCATCCATCCATCCATTTCTTCTATAGGGGCAAAAGGGGCAACTCATTTATCCAGCATGTTGAAACATTTTGCTGATGTACAGCTACAGAACTCATCCTCAAGTTTTTTACATTGCACTTAAATTACTTTTCCACATTTCTCATCCTACAACCCATTTTGGCAGACGCCCTTATCCAGAGCGACTTACAACTGAGCAGGGGAGGGTTTTAGGGCTTTGCTCAAGGGCCCAGCAGTGGCAGCTTGGTGGTGGGATTTGAACCTGTGATCTTCTGATCCAAAGACCAATGCCTTAACCAATGCCTTAACCACTGAGCTACCACCTCCCCATCCATCCATTTCTTTTATAGGGGCAAAAGGGGCAACTCATCTTTCCAGCATGTTGAAACATTTTGCTGATGTACAGCTACAGAACTCATCCTCAAGTTTTTTACATTGCACTTCAATGATTTTTCCACATTTCTCATCCTACAACCCATTTACACCCTGGACAACTAGCAATTTCACCAACCACTCTTCCCCCAACCCTCATATACAGTATAATGTTTTCCATGTATGTTTTTGTTCTCACTTTGTTTTTGTTCTCATTTCTGTCAACCATTGTGTGTAATTTTACTTACATATAGTCAGTAAGGTGCAATTTTACTAATAAAATGTGCAATATTATTTATTACCTTTACACATACAGTATATATTCATCTGTATAGTATAATTATAGTAAATATATAAAATCATGTAAACACTGAATATCCTGCACCTGCTGACATTGTACTCTGGTTAGACCCAAACTGCATTTCATTGCCTTGTACTTGTACATGTGTAATGACAATCAAGTTGAATCTAATCTCATCTAATCTAAAACATGTACTAATGTACATGTACTGCAATGTACCTGTTTAAATGCCAATAAAACTGAAACTTTAAATGGCTACTGATCTGATAGGATGAATGATCATTTTATATCTACACTGGCGAACTTGATTGGTGAACTTGATTGGATGCTAAACTGATCCCTTCTGTTTAAGGTGAAGTGAACAGTCACTGGAAGACAAGTGGAGTGTGAACCTTTGAAAATTATAATTAAAAGTATTCTGTTTCATCAGTAAGTAAGAATAGTTTATGTATAAACATGTCCTCTTCATTTCTCCAAATCAGACAGAATCTGTGTTTATTCTCTTTACCTTCATCGCTCTGTCCGTCTGGCATGAGGTAAGCAAGTTCTGGGTCGTCTGCTGAGACACTGAGCTGAGTTGAAGGAACCGTCTGCTGGATGAACTGCTGGAGATTACACTGCCGTAGTTCCTTACTTACTTCTTCAAGCTCCCTGCTCTTAGCCTGCAAACACAGAGTTCATTACTTTGTATTGCTAATGAGGGAATTAATTTACATTTTTATTTACACTGAAGCAATAAAGTACATGATTGATGATGATCATGAGCCTCATTCGAAATCTGTTACATAACCTTCCTTTGAACCACACCTCCTCAAATATTACAATTGGGTTTTTTTTGGTTTATTTAATGTAATGTCATAAATTAGCCACCAGGAGGCAGCAACAAATTCAAAGGTTTAAATCAAACATAACCTCCCATTTGGCAGACATCTTGTAATTTAGCAAACTTCTACCTCTTTGAACGACTTACAATTATGCAATTTATACAACAGCGCAGTTGAAGGTTAAGGGCCTTGCTCAAGGGCCCAGCGGTGGCAGTTTAGAGGTGCTGGCATCTGAACTCACAACCTTCTAATTTGGAAGGTCCAATGCCTTTTGCGGCATTTGAGGAGACGCCCTTTTCCCGAGCGACGTACAAAAGTGCTTTGAGTCTCTATCAATGAATAAATCTACACTGGTACGCCAGATTACAACTTAAGATAAACATCTCAACAGGGTTGTAGGCTGATTTCTTTTTATTTATACATTTTTTTATACAAAGCAAACTTGGAAAGTGTTAGTTTTTCAGGAAACACTTAAACTAACTTTCCATCACATTCCTTACCATTTGTACTCTTGCAATACATTTAGATGCACTTTTTGTTTCCGCGGGAATATCATACCTCAAGGAATAGTGAATACTCATCGATCAAGGATCTCTCTCATATCTATCGGTTCTGCGTTTTTATGTTTCACATCTTCACATCACAAGTACAAACATGCATTTTCCACCATTTCCATTGATCGTTTACGCCATTTTGGAAATGGTTTCGAATTCAGAATGATTGCGCTGAGTATGATCGACTGCCTGGATTTTGTGTTAATATTTTATGAGGTATTCATTGTTAGACTGTTAGTGTTACTGAGAGTCTTTTCTAACAGTGTATACATGCTACAAGCTTCGTTTCAGGACCTGTAAACAACTATTAACCGACTATTAACTGACCAAGTCAAGTCTTGTGTGTTGTAATTGTTAATCTTTAACACAGAAAGCTTTTTTTTTACCTATTGGTTCTTCTTAGGTGTGTGGGTTTTTTACCAGGATATGAAATGGGATATAAGAACACAACTTCGAGTCTACACATTAGTATCGTCCGCTACCTGTGTGTTCTGCTTCACTAGCATTCATTATAGCTTGTGTAAGAATAATTGCGGCCTTGGAGGACAATAGCACACAATTATTTTCCTTAAGAACCTCACAGGGTTGTGATGAAGGACAAATTTTAACTGCACCTTTTAGGCGCAGTTGCCCTGCGGTAAGCTTAGTCACACTGCGTTTACGCTATCGCGCTAACTCACTGTGGTGCCTTGGGGAAAAGAAAAAAAAAATAGCAAAGAGTGAACTTTGCCTTAATTGAAACATTTTGTGAAGAGAAGATGGTGACAAGCCTGGGCAACTGTTCTGCAGGAAATTATAGTGGTTGTGACATCAGGGAAAAGCTCGATTTTAGACACTGTCTCAGCAATGTATGTTAGAATATATAAACAAATATTGCATAAAATGGCAAATAACTCTGTGTGGAAATGGTTAATTTGCATCAGTCTTTGAAAGAAAATGCCCGGAAAACACTCGGAAAAACTTTTCCAGCCATTTGTGATTGGAAACATTTTCACCACAGAGTTTGAGCCACACGTGTTTGGGTGTGTTTGCGTAAAACTTTCCATTCACTCCAACTAGGAGACCTGAACCGGTTTCATCATTACACTGCCCCTGTACACAAACTCCATGGAGATATGCTTTACATGGGTTGAAGTGGAAGATCTCCTGCTATAAAACACCTATGGGATGAATTGGAATGCTGACTGCACCCCAGGCCTCCACACCTCATGGTACGACTTTGAAGATATGGCCAATTTTAATTAAATCAGTGACATTTCCATTAAGAACTGATCCCAAATTGAAATGCTTCCCGAATTTACCTATACAGGTACCACAAATTGTAGGAAAGACCTCTAGTTAAATATCCTTCGTCTACTCGGAATGATAATACCATAATAAATCTTACCTGTAACAGTTCCTCTGTTATCCAGAGATTCTCCTCTGTTTCCTCAAGGGCAGAGCCCAGATCAGATCCCTGATGCTGCACTGTGTCCAGCTGTGCCATGATCTGTCCCAGAGATTGTTCCACATTCGCTTGTTGGTAACGCATACCATTTTTCCTCTCCTCTTTTAAATGCATGTTCCGCTCGAGGCTCCCAAACTGGGTTTCTGTTTCGTGAATCCTCCGGTTGTGCTCATCAAGAGCTACGTTAAGCTCCCGTAGTTGTTTGAGCATGCTTTGTTCTTTTTGAACCTCGGCGTGATACTCCGACTCCCAATACTCCCCATGAGCCAGTTCGGCCTCATTTTGCCTAAATTTGTCTCCCAGGTAGTTCATCTCCTCTATAAGATTTTGGGAAAAGCTTGGGGGTGAAGGCTGCTCCAAAACCCAGGCCTGCTTATCCAGAGCGTCCAAGTGAGCGTGGAGATCCTTCAATCTACTCTGCTGATGGAGAATCTGTCGGAAGACCTCTTCTTTGGATGGGCCAGCTTGGGCATAGGCTGACCCAGGAGGACCCTGGGGAACTTGTACACCCGGAGAGTCCTTCGGTACATTTTTGGGTTGTTTAACAAAAGTTTGTGAAGAGGTAGATGGCCCTAGGTTGAAGCTGAGGGCCTTCTTGGGCACTTTACTCTTTGGAGGTTCTGGATCGAGGAGTTTTGGGAGGGAAGGTACTCGGTCCAGGTCGGAGCCCTCGCTGCTGGTGGGTCCAGTGCGCCGCAGGATGAATTGTACTTCACTGCTCAACTGGCCCAGTTTAGCCAGGGCTTCCAGAGGACGCTCAGTTGCAACCAGCTGACGTTCTTTGTCCCTCATCTTCTGGACAAGAACATAGCGACCTGTTTGCCCTGAAACATAATATCATAGGCTTTATGAATGGACAATAATGAATGGACTTCCACTGAAGATTTCTTGTAAATATCATCTCAGGGAGTTTTTTCTCACCACTGACTTAATCATTTGGGATAAACTTATAATTACGATGAACAAACTTATAGGCACTAAATTTTATTTATGTAATGGAATACAACTTTATTTATGTTTACTGCATTTGGCAGATTCTTTTAACCAGACCAACTTATATTTATCTCCTTCATACAACTGAGCAACTATGGCATTAAGGGCCTTGTTCAGGGGCCCAGGAGTAGCAGCTTGGTGTGTCTGGTAAGTCCAATGCCTTAACCACTAAGCTACAACCTCCCCACTTTATAACTGCTTTATCTCTGTAAAACTGTTTTGAGACAATGTTCATTGTTAAAAGTGCTTTATAAATAAAAATGAATTGAAAATTGGACTTCATTTAAATCCTTCAAGGAAGTAAATCGGTTTCTTTATTTCTGGCTTCTAATAAAATATTTTCCAGTCTATCACTTAGTTCCAGTCCGAGCTGGAAAAATGAGCTAATCAGTTTGACTTTTTCTTTAAACATGGCTATGTTGTATACATAACCAAGGACCAGCAATTCCACCCCCAAGCAATCTAAAGCTACAGAATCTTCTTAACACCTCACTTGATGTATAAACTCAGTCTTGTTTTGGTTTTTAATTTGCTTTGCCTAATTGTTGGAAATGTTCAGAAATAATGATCAGTCAAAATAAAACACTACAGAAATACATTTTTCCGTTATGCTTATTCTTAATAGAAATACATACCTATTGCCTGAGCAAGAGCGATGACCACATCCTGACAGGACGTCTCTTCGGACAGGCCGCAGACAACTCGCTGCACGCCATCCACCCACACCTTTAGCTCCATCTCTATGTTCGAACTTCATGCAGCAACTCCTTTCACATGGCAGTGTCCTGCTGAAGAAAGTGGAAGGCTTGTAAGGAAAATAATGAATTGATAATGAGAAGAAAAAGCATATTGTCCACAAAAGATCATTAATGATATATATAGCTTTTTAAAAGGACGGTAGGAGAGGGATTTACTGTGAGTTGTTATTATACTGTTCATAAGCTTGTGCAGCATTTAGTATATTTTAATAAATGTAATAAAACATAGTGAGTCCAAAAAATGGATACTTCATAAACAAATTTTTTGCTGATTAATCGAAACCGATAGTTGAGTGCTGGAACTCTTGGCTATTGTAAAAAATCCATCTGATTTATTCGATTCATCTGTTTACACATGATACTGCATGGAGAGCGCTATATTATATTCATTATTTACAATTGATTAATTATGTAATTGTATTTATTTATACACATCCTCAAATTTCATTTTTATAATTCAATAAAAAAAATTTTGTTAGAAAGTTTTTATCCAGTATCCATTTTGAAAATCAGTTGATTAAGTACGATTCAACCTAGCTTTTGTTATCGGGTAAATACCGATAAATAGTTGTGTACAGGATTGAACTTCTAATCCGGATCAGCTTCTTAGAAAATTACGCGTTAAATATAAAGATCTAGAAAAAGTTAAAATATGTTGGATAAAAATAGTAGCAATAAGGAGAAATGACTGAATCATAATAGAAAATTTTCTTAGAATCCACTTAAAGTATCTTTCTTCCTAAAATCTTACGGACCGTCGCTGAAGTGCAGTGGAAAAACTCAACATTTGCTTGAAAACATTTCACTGAATATGAGCTACAAAATGTCACTCGAACCAGCTACTGCCTACTCAGCAAAAAAGAGCAATATCATTAGAAGGGCAGCTTTAATAATATTTATACAACAATTCAAATTTTACAGCATAATTGACTTTGTAAACATGTAACATGATTTCTTATATCATTAGAATGATCTATAATAATCTATAATAAACTGTTAATTACTTGTTAAGAGAAGAAGACTGAAATGAAGAATGAAGAAGGAGCAAAAATAAGAACTTCTACATCATGATGATCATCTAGATGCTGATATTTTGTGCTCCAGCATTTGCACTTGTTTCTAGTTAAAGAAAATGTGGATTCAAGTCATAGTGTGTGTGTGTACAAAGGTTTAACAAACAATGGTTTAAGCCTAAGGCACCTAGCCTGCCGCTACCTCTACAATCATCACCTGAATACGTGTAGTGATACACTTACACACACATTATACTTTGAATACACTCAGGAATGCTGCATTACAGGTTTGAGAGTAAGAAGAACATGTAGTATGCAGATTTATTCATGATATGACACAGAAAAAAAAAATCGCGTGTCATGTTTACTGTTGCTCTTTGACCATTCTTTATGCATTACATCGCCCAAATGAAGTTCCTACATGGTTCTTATGTATTATATACATTATATAATCCAAAGCTTTGGGACTCCTGATTTTTCTCAGCCATATTTAGTTCTTCTCCAAAGCCAAATCCAGCTCTATGAAGATGTACCTTACATCCGTTGGAGTAGAAGATTTTGTGTGGCCTTCTATAGAGCTCTGACCTCAACCCTATTGAGCACCATTTGGATGAATTGGAATGCAGACTGCACTCCAGTCCCCTTCATCTAACATACTTTAGTACCTGATTTTCTGAATGTGGCTGAATTAGTACAAATCTTCACACTCCAATATCTAGTGGAACATCTTCCCAGAAGAGTGGCGGTTATCATAACAGCAAATGGAGAATAAATGTGGAACGGGGGTCAGGAGCAAAAATCCTGAGTCTCCAATATTTGTCAAAACTGAAAATCTGTTTGGTAGCAAACAATGTCAAGAAGCTATTAAGCAAAATCGTTTACATACATCTTGCCTCAATCGGCCCACTGATTCATGTCTCCGTAATAAAGCAAGTTGTGAAATCAAAGATCTGCCTGCGAGGCCACGATAAACCAGTCCTGCCCTGTGTTCCTTATCAAGATTTTTATGCTCTAGAGGCAGAGCCGACCCTTAGGGCGTCGTTTGCATTTGCACAAGTGAAGACCTGTAATGAAGTGAAGTCACGTCGTACACCACTGACTGTGCGGCGTTAACTTTCTCCTGCGTTGGGTGAGGGTAAAGAGCGATGTGGAGGTGGAGCACTTTTGCACCAACTTGTGTTTGATTCAAACTCCACGCCTCAGGCAATCATTAACCAACACTGACATTCCTGTACATTCCGAAACTCACTCACACAAATCCAATGCAGAACGTGCATATAATATATTTACATAAAATAATATATGTAGTAGGAAAGAGAAAGTGTGTGTGTGTGTGTGTGTGTGTGTGTGTGTGTGTGTGTGTGTGTGTGTGTGTGTGTGTGTGTGTGTTAGTCCTCTGTACAGTGTTTCTTTAATAATATCTCTATTAATATTTGTATAATATTTCAAATTTTAGAGTTTAGGGCTCCAGTTTGTCAAATATTTACCGTGACTCTGCCAATTTAACGAACTGTGACTGCGATTGTGTTACTATGGTAACGGGTGCTTAAGTAGAACAATGAACGAACTGACAAATTATTAATCTTAAACAATAATTGAACTGACCAACACTATGTGTGTATTTTGAACAACCTCCAGCCAATCAGAACTGACCATAGCACACACACACACACACACACACACACACACACACACACACACATATATATATATATTGTCATTGTATAGTCATGAACATATAAGTCATTGTTTTTGACACAAATCTCCAGTAGCACACTTCAACATCTAGTGGAACATCTTCCCAGAAATGTGGACGTTATTGTAACAGGGGACTTAGTGTGGAATGGGACGTACAAAAAGCACATAAGAATCTTATGGTTTGGTGTACACAACCTTTTGTTTGTTTAAATATATCAATATAAATATATGAATTCGAATTCATTTTAACGACACAAATCTTTATCAACATGCAATTAAGGCAGCGCACATTTCTGTTTGATCGTTTTTTTTTGAATTCGAATTCATTTTAACGACACAAATCTTTATCAACATGCAATTAAGGCAGCGCACATTTTTTTTTTTTTTTTTATTAATTTATTAATATGAAAGAAGCAAAATCGAAACCGTCAACTCAACACACATTTATGCACGTTGCCTTTATTTACTCGGATACAAAAAAATTTACGCTACAGAAAAAAAATAATGTTTGACTCAAATCGAGCACCAAAATCCGGCAATTAAAACTGTCCGTGTGGAAACAAAGCAAAAAAGTGCAGTTTGGTGTCCTGATGATTTACGTAATTTCAAACACCATAATTAATGTTCTATGTTGAGTTTGTTTTCACTAATAATTAACATACATTTGCATAAAGCGTCCGTATTTGACCATGCGCATGTTGATTAGCGTATTAAAAAATTGAAAAGTATAAATTTAAGGTCTATTTGGAACAGATAAAAATTTGGAGATTAATCACGAGTTCACTCACGACAATCGTGATTAATCGCAATGAAATATTTAAATCGATTGACAGCTGTAATATATATATATATATATATATTGAAAAGCTTTTCATGGCTTGTTATTACGGGTTTGATTTAACAATTTATTCCGGTCCCCTGAAGTATAAGGTTTCTAGTAATTTGTGACGATCTCAACCGCAAAACAATTGCCACCTTAGCTGAGGTTCAGATGTAGTCTGTACAAATACACCAGCAATCATAACAGTACAATACAATCCTTACAATCCTACATGATCTCTCAACTTATCAGGTGGATACAAACTACTACAAAGACCCATATTATGGGATTTACTGTACATTTGCTTTACATTATAGGATTTTTTTAAGACAAAACAAGAATGCTTTCTTTTTTCTTTTATTTGGATCACAATAACTAATCAGCATCCACAATTTTTTTTAAATCTTACACTTTATTGAATTTTGAAGTATTGTGACGTCTATTAAATATTAGCAATTAGATGTAAAGTAACAACAATGTTTCTGTGAAACTATCAAATGTCACAGAGAACCAGTTTCCCTCGAAACTCATCTATAACACAAGCCTTAAGGTTGTTTTTGAGAAGGTCAGTAAATGTTTCACACAAAGCTGTAATTATGATTTTCCTGTATAGCTCGAGGGTTTAGAGAGAGAGAGAGAGAGAGAGAGAGAGAGAGAGAGAGAGAGGGTTTACAGATGAACTGCTTTGTGAGGTCTCGTTTCCTCAGATTGATATTTCCACATGTATTGTTGTATTTGTGTGAATATTTAACGAACCGAATTGAACACTTCTTGATGGAATTCAGCGTTTTCTTGTTAGGCTTTGGTTTTGTTACAGTGTTTCTCAAGTCAGCAAGAAGTCAACAAGTTTACTGTGGTTTTTCTCATCACTAGGAAACATGTTGTAGGTAAACGCCCAGATGTCATGAGGTAGACATTTGGTGTGAAAAATATTTTAGTGATCATGAAATTGCTAAGTATTCGCAGCAGGTGTTTAACCAGACTGGATAGAAAAGGTGAAAATGGAAAGGTAAACATGGAAATCATCTTTGCAAGGTCTGTGAGTCTAAGGGTTGAATATTTCACTGGAGATAAAGCCTTGTTTTGCTTTCAAGTTATCAATGATTAACTGATCCCAAAACCATTTCACAGACCGTGTTAGAATGGCAGCCATTTACTTACTTACGTACTTATTTATTTACTTACTTATTTATTTACTTACTTATTTATTTACTTACTGATTTTTTAAATTTACTTGTTTACTAATTAATCTATGTATCTATCTATCTATTGGTTTGTCTGTCTGTCAGTCTGTCCATTTATCTATCTATCTATCTATCTATCTATCTATCTATCTATCTATCTATCTATCTATCTATCTATCTATCTATCAATCTATCTATCAATCTATCTCTCTGTCTGTCTGTCTGTCTGTCTGTCTGTCGGTCTATCTATCTATCTATCTATCTATCTATCTATCTATCTATCTATCTATCTGTCTATCTATCTATCTATCTATCTCTCTGTCTGTCTGTCTGTCTGTCTGTCGGTCTATCTATCTATCTATCTATCTATCTATCTATCTATCTATCTATCTATCTGTCTGTCTGTTTGTCTGTCTGTCTGTCGGTCTATCTATCTATCTATCTATCTATCTATCTATCTATCTATCTATCTATCTATCTATCTATTGGTTTGTCTATCTATCTATCTATCTATCTATCTATCTATCTATCTATCT
>MU551534.1:8422550-8445050 GCA_024362625.1 Silurus asotus | reverse complement strand
TAATTATAATATTGATCATAAACCACGTATTGTATGGTATCGTAATAGTATTGAACGATAGTATATAGGTCTAATAGTATCATAGTATAAAGTATAGTGTAGGTATGGTGTTTCTCAAAGCATAACCCATGACTCTAAATACAAAAACGTCCCTAGAAAATATATACAGTTAAAAATCACAGCGACAAGTGAGCACCTAAGAGACATCATGGAGATATACTTAACAATGCACTAAGGGAAATAATGTAATGTATAATAATATTTTATGGAGCCTGAAGCGCCTTTTAAGAGCTACAGATTTATACTAAACTATAGTCTAAGGGGATAAATGAATCCTTCCCTTGCATTATAGTACTGATTATAATACTGCGTATCTTTCTCAGCCTGTAATCTTCTGTGAGTCAACATAATGACATATCATAGACTTGTGGTATATCATTTTCAACTGATCTTTTACACATTAAACATCTGGCTTTTCTATTGCATCTCAGGTTAAAAGACTAGAGCAGACATGAATACTGGAAGGAAATCAGGTACAGGTACTGATTGACCCTGTGGAAGAACTAGACAAACCTGCTGCTCAGGCACAGGAGACTATATTTACCTTCGAGCTGAAGCCTCTCTCCTGGGCGACAGCTTTTCCGATCACCATTCCGAGCCAAACCAATGAAACTATTGCTCTGTAGGAAACACTAAATCCAATAATGTTCAACAGGTGATATTCTGTTTCCAACTAATGAAGGAAATGGTGAAAGTAAAGCGTCAGACAGTGTTTCTTTTTCTCCTCCTTTCCTTCTTCTAACTACTATGTTATGCTGGCACATACCATGGCTGTCTCATGCTCCTCCCCTCCAACAGGTAGGAGTCACAAAAAGGCACTTCCTATTTAATCTCAATCTCTCTCTCTCTCTTTCTCTCTCTCTCTCTCTCTCTCTCTCACTCTCTCTCTCTCTCTCTCTGTGTATGTCTCTCTCTCACTCTGCCTCTGTCTCTTACACTCTCTCGTTTGAATTTGTCTAAGGTGTTGGAAAGAAACCATGGCAACAGGAAAACAACACAAACTTTGTTTCTACATTTTACAATAAAATAAATACATTTAAGATACACCTAATACACAATACACACCCAATGACACGAATTAAGACATACACTCAGTATGTAAACAATATTAAACAGTATATGTGTGTGTGTGTGTGTGTGTGTGTGTGTGTGTGTGTAAAGGAGCTCTTTTTAGGTATAATATGCAATAATATATACTATATTATGGGACAATGAAGTTCCTTTACCAGGAATATTTAGTATATGCAGATTTGTACAAATATGTACAGTTATGCACACACACACACACACACACACACACACACACACACACACACACAAACAAACACAAAACAACATTTTTTATATTTATATTATTATTAGTAGTAGTAGTAGACGGTCGTAGTACTATTATTGTTATCATCATCCTAGTCTTCATCATTACACCATAATATTATTATTATTGTCATTATTATCATTTTTACTCACAAGATTTTATTTTTTTTTATCACAGCTTGAAGCTTTAGAAAAGCATCGTCTTGCCTCGACACTTATATACAATGAAACCTTTGTTCTGTAAAAAAAACAACAACAGATAAACTAACATTGTGAATGAGAATTCCATACTCAGGTTACACCCCCTTAATCTTACAGCCCAGATCAAACCCAAACCACTAAAAATCCTGATCCACTGATTAATCCTCAAATCACAAAGCCGGCACATTCAGAATCCTTGTGTGGATCTTGCCAAGATATCTGTAAATAAGATTTAATCCAGGCACTACTCCTTCTTCCACTTTTTTTTACACATGACTTCAATGCCTTTCCACCTTACAACCCACCTCAGTGACAGCACAAGGATACTACAATCTACATCATTTTATATTTATGTTATGTTTGTGCACATTACAATATTTTCTGCGTAACTGCTGTTAAGGAATAAGACTTGTCTCTATGCAGTATTTTAATATATTCATTGTATAGAGAAGCGTTAGCTCAGTGGTTACTGATCTGAAGGTTCAAGACCCAGTATCACCAAGCTGTTGCTTTTGGGCCCTTGAGCAAATCCCTCTTAGCCCACTGTGTTCCCATGATGCTTAACTTCCTCCTTGATCTTCTTCTTTTCCTCCTTCCTGGTGGCTCCATCCTCAGCATTCTCCTACCGATATACCCCATGTCCCTCCTCTGCACATGTCCAAATATCTCAATTAGGCTTCTCTCACTTTGTCTCAAAAACATCCTAAACATGCTGTCCCTCTAATAAACTTGTCTAATCCTGTCCATCGTCGTCACTCCCAATGAAAACCTTAACATCTTCAGCTCTGCTACCTCCAGCTCCACCTCCTGTCTTTTACTCAATGTCACTGTCTCTAAACCATACAACATCTCAGCCCTATACATTTTCCCTTTCACTCTCACAGATACTCTTCTATCACAAATCACTCCTGCTATCACTCTTCTCCACCCACTCCACCCTGCCTGCACTCTTTTCTTCACTTCACTATCACATTCTCCATTACTTTGCACTGTTGACCCCAGGTACCTGAACTCCTCCACCTTCTCCACCTTTTCTCCCTGCAACCGCACCCCACCACTGCCCTCCCTCTCATTCACACACATGTACACTGTCTCACTCCTACTGACTATCAGTCCCCTTCTCTCCAGCACGTACCTCCACCTCTCCAGGCTCTTCTCCACCTGCTCCGTACTCTCACCACAAATAACAAGGTCATCTGCAAACATCATAGTCCACAGAGACTCCTGTCTGACCTCGTCCTTCAACCTGTCCATCACCACTGCAAACAGGAAAGGGCTCAGGGCCGATCCTTGATGCAGTCCAACCTCCACCTTGAACCAGTCTGTCGTTCCTACTGCACACTTTTACAGCTGTTACACTGTCCTCATATATGTCCTGCACCACCCTCACATACTTCTCTGACACACCAGACTTCATACAGTACCACAACTCCTCTCTCCACCATGTCGTACGCTTTCTCTAAATCCACAAACACACAATGCAACTCCTTCTGACCTTCTCTATACTTCTCCATCAACATTCTCAAAGCAAATAATGCGTCTGTGGTGCTCTTCCTCGACCTAAAACCATACTGCTGCTCACAGATGTTCACCTCTTCTCTCAGCCTGGCTTCCACTACTCCTTCCCATAACTTAATGGTGTGACTGATCAACTTTATTCCCCTGTAGTTACTGCAGGTCTGCACATTTCCCTTGTGCATCCCTTAGGCATTCTCTCACCAATCTTGTTAACAAAATGTTTAAAAACTCCACTGCCTTCTCTCCTAAACATCTCCATGCTTCTACCAGTATGTCATCTGGTTATGGTTTTTTATTACAATTTTAAATATCATTTTGTACCTCTGTTCCATCTGCTTTTTATAATCTCCTAAAACTATAGAAGACTTTTACTACCTTTTTGCACTCTGGTTGTTATATTAAGACTGTAAATATTTCAGCATCTGCCTTTTATTTACATACTAGAAAGCTATATTCTCCTGCGGCATGCTCACACTGGCAAATAGTTCGCTTTTAACGATCTTCACGGTGTTAACAACAAATCACTGGTCAGGAAATGAGCGATAATGGAACGAGTGCACTCCCGAGACTATCTGCCAACATTTGCTTAAAACGAAAAGCAAGAACAGTATATAGTCTTCTTGTAAGCAAAGGTAAGACTCATGATAACGATTAACACAAAAAAACACGTACCCTAAACGTATCTTTTTAGCAAAGACTACACATAACATACGTCTCACATCATAATCTTGTGCTCCAAAACATCTGATCACATGCACATTATCAACTTGTGCTGTTAATATCATGAACAGCAGATACGCTAATTCCTCTCCACTGCTTCTCTTTCTCTTTCCATCCCGAGGCATTCTGAGGTTGCTCCAGCTTCAGTTACGTCCCACCTCTTAAAGATTATAGACCTTTTGAAGAAGTAGATGGCGTACTCGCAAACATCCCAAACCATCTAGAGACATACCAGTGCCAACTGGATCCCACTACATGTGTGGAGTTTTGACATTGGACCTCCTGGAGTGTTTAAAGGCTCTGGCATGGAGAAGATGATGCTGGATCTGTGATGATTACAAATGTTGAGCTCAGTAGCTCCTAGTTTTATAACCATAAAGACTGTAGAAAGAACTTTACTTATAATCTTATACTCCAGTACTCATGTTGAAAGATTTATGATCAAACTCTTGATGTCACCCAAATGAGGATGGGTTCCTCTTTTGAGTCTGGTTCCTCTCAAGGTTTCTTCCTCATTACATATTTTCCTTGCCACAGTCGCCACGGCTGCTCATCAGGGATAAATACACACCGTTCACCTTGACTGTTGATTTCTGTAAAGCTGCTTTGAGACGAAGTCTGTTGTGAAAAGCGCAATAGAAATAAACTTGACGACTTGACTAAGTGTTTTTTACATTGTTTACAGGTTGGTCGTTTTGTCTTTTTTTTATTTATTTATATATATTTATTTATTTATTTATTTTGCATTGCACAAATGATCGTCAGATATTAGGTGAACATTACAAATAAAATTGAAACATGAAACACTGACTCGCCCCCCCATTCCCACACACACACACACACACACACACACACACACACACACACACACACCCCTATACTGTTATGATGCTTCTTTGTTTCACTACAATACCTATTCAAGCCCCTGTCAGCCTGACAATCGAGCCATGACGTGAAATAGAGTGTGTGATTACTCTGCTGTGTACTTCCTGTCATGATGGCCTCCCTTCTGAGATAACACTCTGTCTTGCTTGATTTCCATTACACACTGTTATCAGTTTTGCAGGCTCTGATACTGACAATGGGCCACACACATGTTAAACGAATATGTCATGTGTTTGGATTTGAATTCGTAGCATGATGTCATGTATTTGGATTTTAAATCGTAGCATGATATCCGACGAGCGCCGTCCTACAAATAACACGTTTGTCTTCATTCTTAAGGAAATGAACGAGAAAATTCATATGACCTTTTTGAGAAAAGGTTTTTATTTATTCCTGGTTCATAATTTAGGTTGAGCATACACTATATGTGGCAAAAATATTGGAACGCTCAATAAATATTTTTTTTCTATAGTGCTTTTTACAGTGGACATTGTCTCAAATGAGGTTTACAGAATGCAAGAACAAAAAAATATTAATAGATGTAAATCATGTGTATTTATCCTCTGATGGAGGCTGGGGGCGACTGTGGAAAGATGGTATGAGGAAGAAATCTTGGGAGGAACCAGACTCAAAAGGTGAACCCATCCTCATCTGGGAGACATTAAGAGTGTGAATATAAATCATAAAAACAATACAAACACTGGAGAGTGAGAAATATCATAAGCACTGGAGCTCCTGAGCGATAAATTTGCTCAAAATCTGAGATTATAGATTCAACACCAACTCCTCCATGCCTAAACCTTTACATTTTCAATGATGGAGAAACAGCGAATGTTATTTTGAGCATTGATTAAGAGGTTTGTTTATCTTTAAAGTCCAAAGTCTTTCATTACATTTAGCCTTCAATTGAACTCAAATAACCAAACCTGTTCCAGCAGTACAAACCCAAGCTTTATGAGATGCTTTACATGAGTAAGAATGGATATAGAATACCCTACTTTAGATCTTCAACCTCAAACCTAATGAACACCTTTGGGATGAATGTGAACGTTGAATACACCTCATCACATCACCTACATTAGTACTAGACTTTACTAACACCCTTATGGCTGAATGAAATCTCACAAATCTCCAGAAGCAAACTTCTAAATCTTCCCAGGAGAGTGGAGATTGTTATAAGAGCAAATGGGGACTGTGGTCAGGTGCACACAAACCTTTCTTCATATAGTGCATGTGTTTTCGGTCTGGATTTAAAAGAAATGTGTGTATACAGTTGGGTAGGCATCTGGATAGTGTAATAGAAAATGCTGTCACATATGGAATTTAATATGGTAGAAGAGTAGCAGTAACAGGTGAAACGTATGGGATTTGTTTTTCGAATCTAGGAAAAAAGAGTACCCTTAGTGCAGTTTAACATTTGCAATTTTTTTTATATTATTTGATATACATTGACTTAATAAAACTCTTCTGGTCTTTATTGGACTCAGTCTTGTCAGTTTTACACGCTTCCCTCTCAATGCCAAAAGAAGATACACAAATAAGCAATTTTAAGCATGTCCAATGACTGCAAACAAAAAGGGCCAATTGTGTAAATTCAGCATGACACACTGTAATTAGTGAGCCCTAATGCAAGTATGTCTTTAGGAAAATAAATAAAGAATCGACAGTACCTTTTCAAAAAACTCACCTGGTCTAGACTCACGTCCATGAGGCAAAATAGTGAAAAAAAGAATAATAAATGACAAAGAAAAGCCAGAAAAAATAGATCAGGGTGACTTAGCCAAGGCCCCAGCATTCGAGTGAAGAGGAGCTGCAGCTCTCCGTTGCCGTAGATACGGATGCTTTTTCAAGCAAATCAGCCAATGGGAAGCTGTCATGGTGGGACAGACAAAAGACCATGTGACAGGCTTTCAGCAAGAAAGGGAGACATGAAGGGCAAAGGATTACTGACTCAGAGAAAGGCAGCCCGAACTTTTCTTTACCTCACTTTTAGCTCACTGGCGCTAGTGAACACTTTGCTTTACCATGGACATCAAACTGTAGAATCAAGTAGAATATAATATCCTATCATGATCATATCAGCTAAATAATATCTACATACAATCTCCATATTGTACATTTATGTATCCTACATTCTCTACATTCTCCATTTTGAACAAATTATTTCTTTGCATATGCAAGCGACTTTAGGAAGGAGGTAAGAGCACAGGGTCAGTCATGTTATAGCGCCCCCTAGAGCACAGAGTGTTAAGGGCCTTGCTGAAGGGCCACAAGAGTGGCAGCTTGGTGATACTGAGACTTGATACAGTAATTCCCCGTTTATCGCGGTGGTTACGTTCCAAAACCGCTCGCGATAAATAAAAAAAAAACGCAAATGCCAGCCCAAAAATGCTATTTTATGTTACAGTACTGTACTATATTAACATTTTACTTCCTTTTAAAAGTCCCCGAATCACCAAGCTGCCACTCTTGTGGCCCTTGAGCAAGGCCCTTAACACTCTGTGCTCTAGGGGCGCTGTAATATGGCTGACCCTGTGCTCTGACCTCAGCTTCCTAACGTTGCTCGGATATGCAAAGAAAGAAGTCAGGGCTTTATGGAGATCAGAGCTTTATGGCAGACCAATCTTCAAAGATTAAAAGATCTGCAAAGATCTTCCATTCCAACCCATGTAAAGCATATCTTATAGGGCTGGTATTGTATACAGTGGCATCGTCATGCTGGAACATGAATAATTAAATGCTACCACATCCACAAAAGACATTGTATACAATTGTGTGCCACAAATGTTGTGGCAACCGTTTGTAAAAGAACCATATGATTGAAAAAAGTGTTCCAGAACCTATTCAGACACACTGGTCTAAAAAAGAGCTATGGTACAAACAGTTTCCTGTCTTGACATAAAGCATGAACTGCTGCACTCTGCTGGAGTTCTGTGTGCCGTACAAATGGGTCATTAGAACCGATTAGAAACAGTAAACACTTCAATCACACATACTTATGAATTATTAATAATATGAATTGTTTACATTACTGCAGGGCTGCAGGGCTGAGCTGGGGTTACATGCGAAGACGTTTTTACATTCTCAGTAGCCCTTTTCTCAGTACCTTTTTTATTTTTTATTTATTCAATATATATCTGCTCATGTTTACATTTATGGAGCGTACCTAAGAGTAAAGCAACGACTTTACAATTATTGAGTTACCAGAAATGTCTCGTCTGATGGGTTTTTCTGAGATGTTGGTGTTCAATATAGACTAATAAATTTCATGTAGGCTTTCAGATGCAGTTTGGATAGTAAACAAAGTGATCATTTCATGCTTGTATGGTTTCAGAGTGAACATTCAGTGAAGGCCAGAAGATCTGCAGCTCTGAGCTGTTAGGCTTGGGCGTGGGCTGCAGCAAGTAGGAACAGGGTTGCCAGATTGGATATGTTTCCCCCTCACCCTCTCTGGATTCAATAACTATTTGAAAGAGGAAGCTCTGTTAGAAATTAGAAAGAAAACAGTAGTCATGTTGAAATAAAAGGAAATGCTTACATTTCCAACAAGGCATCAGCACCAGGACCAGAATTTCAGACTTACTCATATTAGTTCTTATTATTTTAATGTTTTTTTTTTTTTTTTTCCAGAGGTGGGAGATAAATACTTTTTCTGGTATCAGCATTTTACATAAATAATTATTTTTCAGACAAATGTTTAACTTTCAGTCAAATTTTTTATTTTTACACAAATGTCTGTACTTTCTACTTCTTCAATCTTTCAAACCAGGATCGTTACTTTATTTTTAACCTATTTGGCGATGTGATCATTTTTCTTTTCACTGCATGCCGTTTTCAGACCATCAACCTATTTCTTGTCATTTTATGGCTTGTTAAATCTACCACTGGTTTATCATTTCCTGGCTATCACGCACCACAGACGTGGGCTAGCTTATGAAGCTAACAACAAGCAAGGCAGAAGGCAACAAGAAGTCTGGGGTTAACGTGGAAGAGACAGAGAAAGTCAGCGATGTGAACATTGACTGAGAACAGAAACATTCCTGATCACCTGATTAACATCATTATGTCTTTGATCAAATGTGAAATTATTTTGTATTCATATATTAATATGATGTCAGATAGAAACCTGAGCTTGACGGATTTTTGAGTTCTGTCCTAATCTGGTCCGCTCTCTCGCAAAAAAATGTAATATTCTGTAATGTTATGTTTCGTCCTGCGAAAAATCCCACAGAAAAAATGCACAAGTAGTTTTATTTTCAATGCACTGACTGCGTCTTCCTGCAACTTTAAAAACTTTGTTTTTGTTTCACTTACTTCCCTTTTAAATATAAAGATAAAAAAAGATATGCAAAATAAACACGTTTCGTTTTATTCAAATTTGTCTTTTTGTGTAAACGATAAACATGGACATGAATTAGAACTTTCAAGAACATCGACTGGAACGATATTAACTTTCACCAGAGTCTTTTAAAACATGAGTACTGTATCTGTACTTCTGTACTTTTGTTATCTCTGGTTTGTTTGCTGTACTGCATGCACTGCATTGTAAAACTTTATACCTGTATGAACATAACAGCACAGTGAAATTCCTGAAGATCCATGAAGTTCCCTCTTGAGTCTGGTTCCAATCGCATGGAGATTTTTTTCCTCGCCACAGTTGCCACTGGCTCGCTCATAAGGGATAAACGTACAATTATAAGGAACAAACTTATAGGCACTGAACTTCACTCTTTACACAACTATACACTCTTTTATATATAACTTTATCTCTGTAATGCTGCTTCGAGACGATGTTTCCACTGTTTAAAGTTCTATACAAAGCAAAATGTATTGAATTCTTCTTTGCATATCCCAATGATTTTAGGAAGCTTTGGTCAAAACACAGGGTCAGCCATGATACAGTAATAATAAGAAGAAGAAGAAGAAGGAGAAGAAGAATTAAAAACAGCAAATTACACATTTTCCCATATAAGAATCAGTCAAGAAGTGACCTAAAAACCTGTTCTGATTTGGTTAACCTTTTTGCCACTGCAAGAACCACCACCTGTTCCCAAACCTCACAAAAGCTCCTAAACTCTGGAATAGTCTTCCTGACGGTGTTCGGGGTTCAGACACACTCACCCAGTTTAAGTGTAGATTAAAAACATATCTTTTTAGCAAAGCCTACACATAACACACATCACATCATAACCTTGTGCTCAAGAACATCTGATCACATGCACATTATCAACTTGTGCTGTTAAGATCATGAACAGCAGCTACGCTAATTCCTCTCCACTGCTTCTCTTTCTCTCCCCATCCCGAGACACCCTGAGGTTGGCCAGCTCCAGTCACCTCCCACCTCTTGGTGATTACGGACCTTTGAAGAAATAGATGCCGAACTCGCAAACATCCCGAACCATCTAGAGACGTACCAGTGCCATTTGGATCCCGCTACATGTGTGGAGTTTTGACATTGGACCTCCTGGAGTGTTAAGGCTCTGGCATGGAGAAGCTGATGCTGGATCTGTGGTGATCAAAAATGCTGAGCTCATAAAACTAGGAGCTACTAACCATAAAGACTGTTTAAGACTGCAGAAAGAACATCACTTATAATCTTATACTCCAGTAATCATGTTAGTTCTCACTCTCCAGTGTTCTGTATTGTTGGAAAATTTATGATCAAACTCTTGATGTCACCCAGATGAGGATGGGTTCCCCTTTTGAGTCTGGTTCCTCTCAAGGTTTCTTCCTCATAACATCTAAGGGAGTTTTTCCTTGCCACAGTCGCCACGGCTTGCTCATCAGGGACAAATTCGCACCATTCACCATCACTGTTGATTTGTGTAAAGCTGCTTTGAGACAATGTCTGTTGTGAAAAGCGCTATACAAATAAACTTGACTTGACTTGACTTGACAAAACTGTCCTGATTAACGTTTCCACTTAGTGACCATCTAATTATTTTCAGTTTTTAAAATAAAGAGAACCTTTGTGGTAAATGCTTTTAGAAAATGTTTGTGCTCATATCAAAGCAATTCCAGCTACAGACTGCATCATTTCTTACCTTTACCCATTCCAGACGGGTGCAGATTGGTCTACATGGCACCTGGAACGCAGTTGAACAGACGCCCACCAAGAATTCCCCTATATAAAGAGATTGTCCTGTGTAGAAGGAATTGATTTAATCGCAGATGCACTTACAAGAACATTAACAAGACTTTTGAAGAAAAGCTGAACAACCTGAGGAAAGGTCACCCAAAACAGTTCTTTTGATTCAGCTTTTTGAAGACCTATTTATACTTTTTTATTTCTTGTCGAATTTGCACACGGTTTTCATTCCAAATCTCCAGAAGAACCGAAATGCGTGGAGAAAAATTGCACAAAAAAACCCAGGTCATTTAATGAGGTTAGTATTGATGCTAGAGATGATGTATGTGGGCAGTGCAGCTGTGGCTACAGTGAAAGGAGACTTTTTAAATTGTGATCTTTGGGTTTCTGTAGTAATCAAGTCAAGTTTATTTCCATTGCGCTTTTCACAACAGACATCGTCTCAAAGCAGCTTTACAGAAATTAACAGTGAAGGTGAACGGTGTGTGTTTATCCCTGATGAGCAGCCGTGATGACTGTGGCAAGGAAGATGATGTATGTGGGCAGTGCAGCTGTGGCTACAGTGAAAGGAGACTTTTTAAATTGTGATCTTTGGGTTTCTGTAGTAATCAAGTCAAGTTTATTTCTATTGCGCTTTTCACAACAGACATCGTCTCAAAGCAGCTTTACAGAAATCAACAGTGAAGGTTAACGGTGTGTGTTTATCCCTGATGAGCAGCCGTGGTGACTGTGGCAAGGAAAAACTTCCTTAGATGTTATGAGAAAGAAACCTTGAGAGGAACCAGACTCAAAAGGGAAACCCATCCTCATTTGGGTGACATCAAGAGTGTGATCAGAAATCTTTCAACAATACAGAACACTGGAGAGTGAGGAACTCATTGAGAAAGTAATGCTATTCATTCTTGCTGAATGAGATTCCTGTCTGTGATGCGGCGATCTGTTATACTGCGTTTCTCAATAATACTGAGGGATTCTAATGATGGAATTTAAAGATGGGAGGTAATGAGGTAGGTTTTTCTTAATTCTTATTTATTTTTTGGCTTTTCTTTTCACTTTCACTCATTACATTTTGACACAAATATCTGCACTTTTTTACTTGCATTTTCAAACCAGGATTGTTCATTTAGTTTTAATCTATTTGGTGACATTTTCTTCTCATTGTGCACCATTTTCAGCCCTTTTTCAACCTGCCACTGGTGTATCATTACCTGGCTCTCACACACCACAGATGTACTGTAAGATATCCTACGAAGCAAACAACAAGCAAGGCAATGGGCAGTAGGCAACAAGAAGTCTGGGGTTAAACTGGATGAGACAGAGGAAGTCAACGATGTAAACATGACTAAAAATAGAGACGTCCCTGATCACATGTTCATCATCTTTTCTCTGCTTGTGTTCTATATGGCTGTATACATTCATCGGGTAAAAACATTTGACATTTTTTTCTATTAGTATATTAATATGATATGAGGTTCAGTTACCAGCGTGACACTAAAACAGGTCGTAGTGATGTCTACTTTTTACTGAAGTACGTCAGAGCTTGAACTTCTTTACTTTAACTTGTGAGATAAAAGTGTGGTCAGAACTTCAACATGATTATCTCTGCTTCTACTTGATTAAAGGATGTGTTTACTTTGGAAATGTTTGCATATATATATATACGTATATTATTATAGGAATATTATAGGAACTATAGTCAAAGTTGGTGTATGTAGACGTGCTGGGGGATCTGATTATTGAAAATTGTACATGTTAATGTATTTCTAATCAAAGGAACTAAATAGATTTTAAAAAACAAGTCACTAAAATGATTCAATCTTCCCATCATGATTGTCCACCATCTCATTTTCTTTACACATATATAGTGCTTTTCGAGCAATCTGGCAACCCAGCTGTGGTAACGGTGAATTCGAACCTGGGCGGCAGCGCGCCGTAGTGCAGCCAAAGCACAGGGACTGAACACCAGGCTGCTGTATTTCCACCCCGAAAACCCCTCAAATAACAGCTTTCATTCCTTTTTATTTACATTTCTTTGGTCTAATTATCGTTTTAAACCAAGCCTGGAGGGATTCGAGTGGTCTTCATGCATCTGTGGACCATTAAACCACGACCCAATCCCGAAAACATCTCGACAGGAGCAACAAGCCAGAACTGGATCCATGTAAGTAGAGCAAAGAGGAGTGTATTTTATAGCGTTTTCTGGTTAATTTTGTAGAAATTGAGTAAGAAATCCTTCCAAACGAGGTTCAATCAGTGCTGTCGGATTGTCTGGTTGGACACTATGGATACTGAAGACCTAGCAAGCCTGCTAACTCAGTGATAATCCTGGAGAAACCCCAGGAAATGGTTCTTTGTTAGATATTGGCGTCAATTAGTGATCGATATATATTGTTGGTCAATCTCGAGAAGGTGTGTGTGTGTGTGGGTGTGTGTGGGGTTTCCAGATGTGGCTGCAGTGTTGACACGGCCTGGCTGAGAGATATCAATACGCAGTGATGTCATCCATCTCGCCCATCAGTGCTGCAGGCTGAGGGACATCAACACAACCTACTGAGTGGCCTACTACATCTCATGCCCAGGGACCACCGCTTTCTCCTTCTCTAGTTCATCTAAATAACACAGATATTACACCTCGGCTTGCCTCGATCTGAACGCCCCTCTCTCTCTCTCTCTCTCTCTCTCTCTCTCTCTCTCTGTCTCTCTCTTCTGGACCTTCTGTGTCTTGGTCCAGGGAAACGCCCTGTTCTGAACCAACAAGCAGCACAATAACACCTACAGGGGTGCACTAACTTTTTCTTCCTGGCAAGGCAAGGATGCTTTTTAAATATTAGCTTTAGATTATGATTGTGTTCTTTTCTATTTCCCGAATCGGATTCATTGTTTGAGTTGACATCAGGCTGAGGTTGATTCGTTTTTCATTTCTGGGATGTGGAGTTTAAACCTGTTTCTTACCTCGATTGGGTTAAGAGCTTTTGACCACCTGAACACCTCCACCTTTCCAAACACACGTACCCCGAACACACCTGACTTCCCAAACAACAACCTGACACACCTCCAAACATCCCTAAACACCTCAGCTTCATAACCAACTCAACCTGCCCCCGAAACATACCCGAAAACCCATACCCTGAAAACATGCACATTCCAAACAACTTAGCACATCCCCAAACACACCAGTCTTCCAAACAACAACCCAACACACCCCCAAACACACCAGTCTTCCAAACAACAACCCAACACGCCCCCAAACACACCAGTCTTCCAAACAACAACCCAACACACCCCCAAACACACCAGTCTCCCAAACAACAACCCAACACACCCCCAAACACACCCATACCCTGAAAACATGCACATTCCAAACAACCCAATACATCCCCAAACACACCAGTCTCCCAAACAACAACCCAACACACCCCCAAACACACCAGTCTCCAAAACAACAACCCAACACACCCCCAAACACACCAGTCTCCCAAACAACAACCCAGCACATCCCCAAACACACCCATACCCTGAAAACATGCACATTCCAAACAACCCAATACATCCCCAAACACACCAGTCTCCCAAACCACAACCCAACACGCCCCCAAACACTCCAGTCATCCAAACAACAACCCAACACGCCCCCAAACACACCAGTCTCCCAAACAACAACCCAACACACCCCCATACACACCAGTCCCTTAAACAACAACACATTAGTCTCCAGTTTATATTATGATTTTTTTTCTTTTCTATACACGATGGTCGAGTTGACATCAGGCTGAGGTTTATTAGTTTTTATTTCTGGCCACAATACGGCGCCGCTGGAGCACAGAGGGTTAAGGGCCTTGCTAGAACATGTTCTAAACGTCCCCCATATTCTGATCTCTCGATGGATATTTTTTTGCCCAGTATGTTGATGGACATGGTAATGCTCCTGAGTGTAAACACAGGACATGATTCTTTTTTAGATATGCCATCTCCCATGATGTTTTGGCATCACACTGGCGAAAACGTTCTTGAGCTCAAGTTGCATTGGTGCATCACAGTGTATAGTGGGGGAAAGAAGCCATTAATGTTATTTAATATGCGGTCCACAGCTAATATGGTCTCAGAGAAGTGGCGCAGTAGATACAAATATATACAGTCGTCCCACATTTTAGAACGAACCCAAAAATATGTTCCGAAAATCTGCGAATTTTCGACGTACCCTCGCAGCCCCTAAGTGAATTCATCTATACATTGTCACTTTATAAACACAGTTTAAAATACCGCTGCGGATTTCTGTGAATTTTAAGATAATCTGTAACGTGCTCTTAGTTGTGTTCCAAATGAACACCTGTGAATTTTTCGAACCGCGAGTTCCGAATCCAGAATTATAGGGGGGCTTGAGTGTATCGTTATTGTATATCGGTACTTAACATTTTTATTTGTATAGTTAATACTGGATTTCACAGATACCGATAGCTAGGATGGATCGTACTTGCTGATATCCGATGAATCGACTGATAAAAAATAAAAAATAGATACTTGAATACAAAAAAACCAAGCATAACATTTTTTTACTATGTAAAATAGTAGCCAACTTTATTACAAAATCTTGAAAATGTGCCTAATTAAAACAATTTGAGTATATTAATTATATTAATAAATATTAAGGAAAATAAATGCGCTTTAAACTGAAACAAAAAGTTATACTGTAAATAAATAAAAACAGTTACATCGCAAATTAATTTGAAAAACGCACTTTAAAAAAACAGCAAGTGGTATCAGTGATTTGCCTCTAGTGGCATATTATATGTATAACGCAACCCGGAAAAACTATTAGTCTGTATTTTTCACATAAGCTGAACATTAAACAGTTTTGTCTCCGATTTCTGACATGGAAGTGAGGAAAAGACAGGCTGGTGGTGAGGGATCGCAATGCGTATGGCAGCTATAACGGAGGTCTTGTTGACCCTCTATAACATTAAATGGTGTAACCAAAAACAGAAAATATATTTATTCGTTTTTTTAATAATGCATAAAATATGGATGTTTGCCCTTTTTTGTTGGACACATTATAACGGCTATTATGAGAGAGTTTGCGGAACATCAGTGCGTATTCTAATGATTTACAGATGAATGAAAGGAATAGATTTGGAGACCTATTTCCAATGGCGTCGCACGAAAGACGACGTTTGCCGCAAAAGAAAAACAGCCTCTAAACTTTCTGGAAGGTGTTGAATGGGGCGAATTGTGTCCACAGAGCCGGCTCTTCCGGCAGCGTGAGCTACGGATAGTTCACAGGCAGGGGTTTTTGATGAGGGAAAACCTCACCAGAATAGCTCTCTTTTTTTTTTTTTTTTTCCCCAAAAAAGCTCTTTTTTTTTTTTTTTTTTTTTTTTTTTTTTTTTTTTTTTTTTTTGCTGCATGCACGTCACAGTACAAAAGGTTGTCTCATTTGTCATGGCAACAAAAGGCAAGGTGGCTGGTTGCCATGCGCCGTTCCGGTCGAGCTGGCTGAGAGTGTTTTACTTTTAACAGAAAGCAGGGAGGTTTAAACTCGTTGTGGCGTTTATTGTTGGCGAACTGATGAAGCTAAAGCTCTGATTTCTGGTGTGCACTTGAGAAGTTAAAGGCTTTGCTCTGGATTTAAACCCATGACATTTTTAACAGAAGTTTATTAGGGTGGTCCACCACGTAACACGTCTGATGTTTTCTGATGCTCTGTAGCCCTGTGTACCGGTGCATGCCTAGAAGTCTTAACATCTTATCTATTAAGTCGTCACTTCCCAAATCATTGCAAAAACTGCTTACTTTCCCTGAACAAGGCCATGTAAATGACCTTGCAAATGATCAAGCCCAAACCTTTTCTACCCATTAAGGAGATTATCTCCTGTATGCCTGGTATATGGCTGTGACTCCTAAGCAGTCGTCTGAAGGCTATTTTCCTTGTCTTCCCGCCAAAAACCAGCCTGTGGAAATTCTCATGCTGCAGTACGTTTGCTGCTACGACCTACGTGTTCCGAATAACCAACTTGGAATGGTGTATTGATCAGTGTGACATGGTGCTGAAACTTCTATTCCACGATAGGAAAAAAAAAAAACGAAATGGAAATATTGGAATGTATTGGAGTTTTTGGTACCAGAATCCTTTCTTCTAGATTACCTCAAGCTTTCTTCAGTAAACTGACATCCCAAGATGGCCACTTTTTGTTTCGGTTTTTCGTTTACCGCTAGCACACGCTGATGATGTTCTAATCTAATTGCAATGTTTATTCTTTATTATACATTTTTGTCTCCATTTTTTTTCTTCATGGCATTTGCGTTTTTCCATTAACACAACAAGCTGCGTCTGATATTTACTTCAAGAAACTGGTGGTGAGGGACATTTTTTTTTACCTTTTAAAGACTGGACACTAGACTCTCATTTTTATTGCTTTGTTAAATATATTTTCCTTATTATACATTTTTGTCAGAGTAGATCATTATGGAAAGCCAACGAAGTCATAACTATTAAGATTATGAAGCTGGGAGCCTGAACAGTGCGTAAAGGGTACAAGATATCTGAAGCCGAGGCGAAAGTAAGCATGCGATTAAACCCTCCATCCCTCTTTCATGTAGTTGGTATCTTAAATTAATAAAATTGGGAAACAGGGCCCAGATCTATTCTTTGTAACATCCGGGTGTGGCCTCGATCGGCATCCCTCTGCCCGAGTCTCTCAGCCCACAGCACCAGTAGACAGAATTCGCATTGTTCCACGTGACATGTACAGACTCGCTGAATTATAGAGTCAGGCTATGCTTGCTATTTCTGCGTTCATTCACTCGGTTGTTCAGACTTGAATTGACCATTCAGGAATGAACGCATGTTATCGAGTGGCGAGATCCTGAATTGTTGGCGCCCTTGGTAAAAGGTGTTTAAAAAAGAAAACACACGCTTATGGGAAAAAGGTTCTGGTATTATTTGTGATCAAATTATAACAGAAGCATTGATGCAAATGATGTTTCACAAGATTTCTAGCAGTTATGAGTGACTTTTCACTAGGGGATAAAAATGAGGTGAGACAAAGGACAAAGAAAGGAGGCAAAATTGTGTTGACTCCCCAAAGGTGTACTTTTAGGGATGTTGCAGATGATTTAGCATTTGGGATCCAACTTTCAAAGTTGCTAACCCAAATACTGTTAATCTGTAAGTCATGCCAAACCTCCATCTTGTTTCAAAGGTAGGAGTCTGGAGGCCGATAGACGCTACTGGTACTCTATTTCAGATCAGATGAAATTAGCGCTTTTTCTCAACAAACGCTGAAGCTAGGTTTGGTTTACAAAGGTGAATCGTAACGGAAAAGAACCTATTTCCTACTGTGATCTGTGATGTTATGAGGCTGGTGTTATCCACAAAGACCATGGAAAGAACCCTGGTTAGGATGGAGGGTACAATGATGTAAGACCTTCCGCTTTTGCAACCTCTAAAGCAATGCTGCAACACTCTTGCGTCTGTTTTTTGAAGCAGCTTCTTCACCTGACACACAGCACGAGAACTTCTTCGATGGACCCTTGCCAGGCCTGTTCCTAGTGGAACCAGTTTTAGAAAACCTCTGTATGACCCTGACCACTGTAGTGTAACTCCGTTTCAGAGTGATCTTCTTATATCTTCTGCATTTTTGTAGAGAGCAACAATTCTAACTCTCAAATCCTCAGAGAGTCTTTACCATGAGGTGCCGTGTTGAACATCCAGTGGTCAGTATGAGAGAATTGGACCCGAAGCACCAAATTTGAACTGTACTTATACGAGATACACACATTTGTATGGTTCTGTCACTCAGACACAAACATGATGAATAGGACGTGTGGTTTTGCATGGTTACACCACATACAGCTGTTATTGTTGGGGGTGTACTCACTTTTGTTGCCAGATATTTAGACAATAATGATACGGTTTATATAGATTTCCCCGAATTCCTGGTAAGATTCCAACTTGGAATATTTTCGAAATTCCCCAGATGAAGTTCCAATGAAAAGCGGCGTGCCCTTATGCTTCTTCCTGTCATTGTTCAAGTTCAGAAATAAGGAGACTGTGATCTATCTAGTGCTCAAAACGTAACAACTGAGATGAATCTTGTATAAAAAAAAAAAAAGAAAAAACCACTCGATATTGCGTTTTTGAGAATCCATAAAGTATCGGCAAAAGAAAATCGCGATACTCGCGTGGATCGATATTTTTGTACACCCCTATTAAATACGACTTGTTTTCTACCACATTAGGTTTTAATTAGTAGTAAGTGATGCACTAATCCAATTTCTTTCATCTTTCCCTTTTCAGATTTGATTACGAAGGGCGTGAAAATGACGGAGTATAAACTGGTGGTGGTTGGTGCTGGTGGCGTGGGCAAGAGCGCCCTCACCATTCAACTGATTCAGAACCACTTTGTTGACGAGTATGACCCTACGATTGAAGTAAGACTCGATCCAAAAAAATGGAAACACTGTTACACCTTACTCATTTCCATTCTGTAGAGGTACACTATATTTCCAAAAGTATTGGGACACCTGGTCATAAGTCTGGTGGTCTGGTATGTGATTTCTGAGCATCGCATTCCACATTTAGGCCCAACCTGCATTTATAATTCCCTTCACTCTTCTGGGAAGATGTTTCACCAGATTCTGGTGTTTGCTTATCGATATTTGTGTTCATCAGTCACATTGGTGTTCTGAAAGGCAGGTACTGATGTAGGTGAGGAGACCTGGGGTGCAGTCAGCGTTCACATTCATCCCAAAGGTGTTCAGTAGGGGTGAGATCAGAGCTCTAAAGCAGCAAGATCTTCCTCTCCAAAGCATGTCAACCAGATCTTCAAGTAGCTCACTTTGTGCACAGGGGCATTAAATTGCTGGAACAGGTTCGGGTTTCCAAGTTTAAACGAATGCAAAGTTTTATTATAGCGCCATCTAAAGACATCCTGTACAATTGAGTGCCTCCAGTTTTGTGGTAACAGTTTGGAAAAAGAACCACATAATGCAGGAAAGTTCAGGTGTCCCAATACTTTTGGAAATATAGTCTTGATTAGTATGGTATATAAAAAATGGGTCATCACGCATTTTTTTTAGACTTTAGACTGGATGTGCATACCTGTAATTTGGTTGTTACGTCACGAGGGCAGCAGCTGCCATGGCAGTACAGCAGCTGCCATGGCAGTACAGCAGCTGCCATGGCAGTACAGCAGCTGCCATGGCAGTACAGAAATATTTTAAATCATTATTTCAGATGTTTAATATGGTTTTAAAGATCTTCAGGGAAGTCTGCATATTTGCGTTTCAGTACAGCAGCTGCCATGGCAGTACAGCAGCTGCCATGGCAGTACAGCAGCTGCCATGGCAGTACAGCAGCTGCCATGGCAGTACAGCAGCTGCCATGGCAGTACAGCAGCTGCCATGGCAGTACAGCAGCTGCCATGGCAGTACAGCAGCTGCCATGGCAGTACAGCAGCTGCCATGGCAGTACAGCGCCCTCAACAGTGCGACTAAATATGAAAAACAGCAGAGATTCTGATTCTAACATACATCAGATTGTAAAGTACCGCATGCCATATTCGGAAATATTTTAAATCATTATTTCAGATGTTTAATATGGTTTTAAAGATCTTCAGGGAAGTCTGCATATTTGCGTTTGCAAAAGTATATAATTTATAAATGAAAAATGTGTAGGCGCTCTTCTTTTAATATATTATGTGGTCCATTTTTCTTTCTCAGGACTCGTACAGGAAACAGGTGGTGATCGATGGCGAGACGTGTCTGCTGGACATTCTGGACACCGCCGGTCAGGAGGAGTACAGCGCCATGAGGGACCAGTACATGAGGACAGGAGAGGGCTTCCTCTGTGTCTTCGCCATCAACAACACAAAGTCTTTCGAGGACATCCATCAGTACAGGTTATTGCATCCCACGCTTTATATGACTCAAGACCAGACCTTCAGTTCCTGTCTTGATTTGGTCGATCTTCTTTACAGGGAGCAGATCAAAAGGGTAAAAGATTCCGATGACGTCCCCATGGTACTCGTGGGTAATAAATGCGACCTGCCAGCTCGTACAGTGGACACAAGGCAAGCCCAGGAACTGGCCCGCAGTTACGGCATCCCTTATATCGAAACGTCCGCCAAGACAAGACAGGTCAGGAGCAATTTCCAAGATTTTCGTTCAGTTGGCGTGGATGTTTAGGAAGTGCTAACACGTGTGCGTTTTCTACGCAGGGAGTGGAGGACGCGTTCTACACACTGGTGCGTGAAATCAGGCAGCACAAGCTCAGAAAGCTGAATCCACCGGACGACAACGGCCAAGACTGCATGAACTGCCGTTGCGTCGTGTCATGACCAAGCAAGTAGCCGTGATTTTACAATCACATCACATGTTCGGCAACGGCGGCGGAAATAAGTATTCAACGCGTCGGTGTATATATATATATAAATATACACCCCTGGCAACTGGCAACAAAAGGGAGTACACCATAAGTAACAACAGCTGTATGTGGTGTAAACGTGTAAAGCCACACGTCCTATTTTATCATGTTCATGTTTTTGTCTGCTTGTCAGAACCATACACATTTGTGCATCTTATATTAGAGCAGTTAAAATTTAATGCTTTGAGTACGATTCCCTCATACTGACCACTAGAGGGCACCTCATGGTAAAGACTCTCTGAGGATCTGAGTATTAGAACTGTTGCTCTCCACAAAGATGCCGAGGCTGGAAGAAGATCTGAGTAGCAGTACAGTGGTCAGGGTCATTAAGAGGTTTTTCAAGATGGGTTCCACTCGGAACAGACCTCACAAGGGTTCATCAAAGAAGTCGAGTCCTCGTGCTGTGCGTCAGGTGCAGAAGCTGCTTCAGAAAACAGCCGCCTGAGTGCTACAGCATTGCTTTAGAGGTTGCAGAAGATGATGGTCCACTTGTCAGTGCTCAGACCATATGGTTTGCATGGCCATCGCTCCAGAAAATTGTGTCTTACCTACAGTAAAGCATGGTGGTGGTAGCATCATGGTCTGGGGCTGCATGGTAATGGGGAGCTGCGGTTTATTGAGGGAAACATGGATTCCAACATGTACTGTGACATTCTGAAACAGAACCTGATGCCTTCAGAAACTGTTTTCCAAAATAATAACAACCCCAAACACACCACCCAGATGACATCTGCCTTGCTGAGGAAGCTGAAGGTGATGGAGTGGCAAAGTATGTCTCCAGACGTGAACCCTATTGAGCCCCTGTGCGGATCCTCAAGCGGAAGGTGGAGAAGCTCCATGTGTCTGACATCCAGCAGCTCGGTGATGTCATTATGGAGGAATGGAAGAGGATCCCAGTAACAACCTGTGCAGATCTGGTGAATTCCATACCCAGGAGGTTAAAGGCAGTGCTGGATAACAATAGTGTTCACACAAAATATGGACACTTTGGACACAGTTTTGACATGTTCACTGAGGGTGTACTTACTTTTGTTGCAAGTTTTTACAAATATCTATACATTTAATTTCTCTAGTATCGTCCCAATGGTTTTCAAAAGCTCACGGTATTCCTATTCTTCTGGTTTCTCAGGTTGCTCACATAAAACGGAAGAGACTTTTGGAGCGTCTGCTTCGCTCCGACACTCTGATGCCTCCACTGATGTTAGAGGTTTGGACCGGACTGTATAAAAAGGATAACCCTTAACATTGGCACAAGTGGATTGAACTTTCCACCTTGTTGTTTTTTTTTTTTTTT
>MU551534.1:8376373-8422530 GCA_024362625.1 Silurus asotus | reverse complement strand
TTTTTTTTTTTTTTTTTTTCTTTGAGGGACATCTCTGACAACGTCCTCCACTGGAGAAAACTTACCTCAAAGACTGTAGTCTCAACACTGGGTTTGCTTCGGGAACGTAACACTTCAATATATTATCCCACACTTTAATACAGCACTATCTACTCTGTGCTGAACACAATAACCTCGCCTTTCCACCTCATCAGCTTTGGATTTTCACGCCGAACGCAAAAGGAGGAATGTAGAACTTTTACCGTATTCGCATTTGTGAACGCTTAGATTAGCAAATATAACGAGCCGTCATTTTTTTTTTTATTGAGAGCGGTCTAACTCGATGTGATGTATATATACTGATCTCTCGCAACGAAATACGTCTGTTCCAGTGCAATAGTTTGTTGATGAAGGTACGGTGACATGATGGCGGAACACACTGCTCGGGCATCGTTGATTTTGCACACGGCATTAAGACTGCGTTTTATCTCTCGGGCTCTATTAAAACGATCATTTTTTCGATCCTGTCACCGAACGTAGGACACGTTTGCTCCTTGGGTTGAATTGCGCTTTTCCTGAGCATCAGTTCACGATGCCTGTAGGTGTTGCTCTATACTTTATACTATATCCAGAGGGCAGACTCGTAACTGAATTGCACATATCGCAACCTTAAAAGCCTAAAGCACTTACATTATTGCCATCACTGTGCTTGTTTTTTTGTTGTTTTTTTTTGTGTGTTTTGCTGCTCAGGGCACAATACAGTCTGGAATGGAGTCTCTTGTCTTATTGTGGACCAAATGGATGTTGACTACCATGCTCTTTTTTTTTTTTTTGCAATTAGAAAGGGACACTGAAGTTCTATGTGATGTGAGCAAATCAAATCAGTGCTCTTTTAGCTCTGATATTATTGTATTTTTTATTTTCTAACATCTTTTTCTCTCTTTTTAATGTATGTCAAAGTGACTGCGTCATAGTCGATTAACAGCACAGCTTCACTAGGAAACTGTGAGGAGCAGGTACACTTGCCCCTGAATGTTTTTCTTTCATTTGTTCATTTACATGTAACATTATAAAAAAATTACAAAAATTGACAAGATATGCGGATTCACTTGCTAGTCGGAATGGTTTTGAACATTAAACATTTCCCCCCCCTCATTTATTAATAATCGTTTTAATGGTTTCAAGACTCCACTTATTCTTCAACCAAATCCTGAATCTTCTGAGATGTTATGCTTAAATGGAATATCCCCCAATTCTGTTCATATACATTATACATGGTGGCGGCGCAGGGAACCTGGAAAATGTAGAGTTGGCACCCCTGCAATGTTTTTGGATGTTGTTATTGTACGTTAGTAGCTTTTTTCACGTGTCTGTACTTTCCTGAAGTTTACTAGTACTTTGGAATAAGTACAATAGAAGTTACTTTTACTGAAGTAATATTTGACCTCTTGCATCTCTACTTTAACTCAAGTACATGCACTTCATCCACCACTGTTTAAAAACCCTTGCCATTAGTCATAATGGAGCAGTGGACTGGTGCGTTATTACCAGTGAGGACGTCCTGATCGTGTCCTGAGTGTGTAAATTTCAATATTTAATTCAATTTAAAAAAATAATTCCCCAGGTGGTGTTTTCGAACGGCTGTCGGATGTGTCTCAAATCAGTCGTATAAATACTAAAGTATTACTAACGATTGCAAACAACCAGAACCTCCATCCCGCAGGAAATTGTGCATTTATTGCATTGCTGCAAATAACTAATATCTGTTATGTAACCAATCAAAGGCTTTAACAGTGCTATTAGTCAAGTCAAGAGGCTTTTATTGTCATTTCTACTATACACAGTGGTACACAGTAAAAATGAGACAACGTTTCTCCAGAACCCTATTAGATCATTCTTTAAATAATGAGCTGCTCCCGGATCTTTCCATGACTTCAGCAGTTATCTGGAGAGTAAGTTCAGTAAGTCACACAATGAAGCTGTGAATGCTGATGTACATATGTGTTACGACTGATTCATGAGATGTGTGTTCTGAGTGTTTGAAGTATTTTAGTGTTTTTTTTTCATGTGTTTGTATTTAGAGTGGTGGTGGAGTAATGATTATTTATTTACTTACTGCAGGTGGGTTTAAGAGGCATAACCTGGGGTTCATGCTATTATTATTATTATTGTTATTATCATTAATAATATTAATTAAATGACTTTTATAAATAATAAAAATAATGTAATTAATATTAGTAATATTAATTACATTATTTTTTATAAATAATACAAATAATTTAATTAATATTAATTAAATTATTTTTATTATTTATACTTTTATTTCACTGGGTTATGAACAGCGTAGCCTATGGGTACATAATTGTTTTTTTCTTACAAGACAGTAATAACTCAGTTATTATATTTGTAAGTACAGATCTTATTTAGCTGAATTCATCAATTTATTAAATGTCATTTAGTTAATTGAGTTTAATTATTAAATATTGAATTACCTACTCGGTTAATAACTTTAAACCATAATAATGTATTGTGAGACTCCACTTTAACCAGTAATTAATTACAGGTGTGGGAAGCATAACTGAGTGTCTTGTTTTTACATTAATTAGTAATTTATAATTAATTGATGACCTAATTATTATTATTTATACAAAAAAAATCACATGCCCTTGTCTATGCTTTCCACAGCCCACTACAATAACTGTATAAATAAATAATTATCACCACAGACCTTTGTTTATCTTTCTAGCTTTCTATACCCTACTGTAATAACAAAATATTTTTTGCTTGATTCATTGATTGGTTGAAACTAATCAATAAAAAATAAATTATTTAATTAATTAATGTTTATTATGTTAACATCATCACAGTGTGATTTCCATACTTCATTAACTGTATAAGTAATTGATTAATTGACTTTAATTGAATGATCGACTAATTGGTTTATTAATGATCATGACCACCACCCTCACAGATCCTTAGTGATTAAGAGTACTAATAAAATTCGATATTATTATTATTATTATTATTATTATTATTATTATTATCATCATTGCAGGATGCTTACATCACTGCGATAGCGGTATATTACCGGTGATTAATTTATCGATTGATAAATTGGTTGATTGGTTAATTGATTGATTGATTAATTTATTGATTGATTGATTGATTATAATCACCACCATCATCACAGACCCACAGTATGTATGCGGCTAGATGTTTATTTTATTGTCTCAGTGATTTAATTCTCATTGATAGAAAGGTTGTTTAGATAAACAACGTTTCTACCTAAAAAATACACACGTGTAGAAATGATTTTCAATTTGTTTAATTTCTTTTTAAACGATTTTCCATAAATCGTATTTAAAAATTTTTTTTTTTATTTCTTTAAAAAACGTGTGAAATAATCTTCTTTAGTTGTTTACGTGACTATTTTTATTCAAATATAAAAAGAAATCATTTGCATTCGAACTTCATACTGAAACCACATCAGAGCCTGGTGAGCATGTAGTCAGCTGACCGGAAGTGGCGCCGGACTTCCGCATTTTTGGGTCCCTCTGGATGTCAGTGAGCATGCGCGATGTCGAGGCGGAAGTAAACGAACTGATCAACAACACAAAACTGGAGAGTTGATGATGATTTGTATTGTTTTTTAGAAGGTGAAATAATAAAAATCTATTCGAAACATGGCTGTGAATGAAGTTGCTCTGCGGAAAATGCTGGCTAAGGTAAGCGCCTTATCGGTTTCTTCGTGTGTGAATTGTGTGTAATATTTGTGTTAAAATTGAAAGGTTTTGTTTTTTTGTTCAGAGTTATAAATACAGAGACTCGACCCTGAGGGAGATCACTAATGTGATGAACCACTACAAAGACCTGAAGCCTGTAATGGACATGTATGGTGAGTTTAAGATAAATCACGATATACATCAGGTTTATAGGATTTAAAATAAGACACGTTTAATCAAATTGTATACATTCACAATATAAAACGTCAAAACACAACATAAAAATCTTCATTTCACTGTTTATATCCATCTTAATATCTAAATCTCGTTAATATTAAATAGAGGATTACCAAGACGTTAAGCCACGCCCTTTTGGCATTATGACGTCATGTCTAATGGACTTAAAAAACCTGTTTCCTGTTGTAACCTGCAATTCAGATAGTTTAGAAATTTTGTGACGTCATTGTGAATTTAAATATGTCACACCAAGCTGTCACTCCTGGGCCCCTAAGCAAGGCCCCTAACCCTCATAGCTGCTCAGACCGGGTGCCGGTGGAGAGAAAAAAGCACAGGAGTAATAGACAAATTTTCTAGTTTTAGTCAGCAGCATTTTAAACCAAGCCCAGATACTTTGAGGCCCTCAGGTAGAGCGCATTATAATAATCGAGCCTTGAAGAAACAAGCCAACAATTTTCTTCTTCTCATGGGACACATCACATCACCAATTACTCCCACGGCTGTCTTAATAATGCACCCATTCACCTGTAGCATTTTAGCTTAGAACAATGTTCTGCATAGCGTTAAACCGGGCCTGTAAAGCGTGATTCTATTCATCGATTTATTTCATTTGGTTCAGGCTGATTGTCAATTTCTTCACAGTGTTCAACGACGGCAGCAACAGAGAGTTACTGAGTCTTACAGGGACTGTACCAGTGAGCTTTAAAGGTAAGAAGAATCAGAATGCACACGTGATCTGATTGAGCTGCTATAGTCATGTAATAAACCCTTATCACTTTCACTTCACACGTTTCCTCCGAGCTTCGACCTCTGATCGACTGGTCTCACCATCTCTCAGGGTGCACGAAGACATGCTTTTAGACTCTTCTCTGTCCTCTTATCGACGTGATGTTTAGAGATGATTAGATGTTTCTGCTGAGATCAAAGTCTTAAATATATTCCCTCCTAACACAGGTTTAGACTTATGGTGTTCTTCAGTCTGTGAATGAAGCAGCCTCAGGATATATTTAATGATGGAGACTTCAAAGCATGTTTGTAAGCAGCAGTAGCACCTCGGTGGTGCTGGGATTTAAACTCATTAGCTTTCGATCAGAAGTCCATCATCATAACCACTTTGCTATCACGATAGAGCTGCAGCATGTAGACTTTTAGACTAAGCTGATCTTGAGCATCAGTATCACGGATAAATACTGGTTCTAAACCTGTTCCAGCATGACAATGCCCCATGTGCAAGTGAGCTCCATGTAGATATGGTTTAGACTTTATTTCCTGAAAATTCCGACTTTATTTTCTCACAATTCCGACTTCATTTCTCGCAGTTCCGACTTTTTTCATGATTCCGACGTTTTTTCTCTCACAATTCAGATTTTTTTCCCCACGATTCTGACTCCATTTCTTGCGATTCCGACTTTTCCCTCGCAAATCCGACTTTATTTCTTATGTTCTTTTAGAACGACAAAGACATGGCTTGAGCCTCACTTCTGATTTCTCTTTAATAATACAATGCAGTGGACCGAAGCTAAGGCTATTGATCGATCTATTAATTGTAGCCTATTTAAGTATTAATGAGTAAATCTCTCTGGCACTACAGAGGGAGTGAAGCTGCTCAATTGCTCCCCCAAAATTTCGGAATTTGGAATCTTGAACTATCCCCACTCACAGCACTCTGTCCTGACAATACTGAGCTCTGACGTAGTGACAGTTTTGAGAATATTATAGAAACAATGGTTTTTCATACATCATTTAAAATTTGCAGGTTATACAGTAAAGAATGTTTGATTTTCTGCATTTGGATTTCTTTATTTTTGTTTTATTTTAGGAACCGTGTACAACATACCTATTTGCCTGTGGCTGCTGGACACGTACCCGTACAATCCTCCAATCAGCTTCGTCAAACCCACTAGTTCCATGATGATCAAAACAGGGAAGCACGTCGATGCCAACGGGAAAATCTACCTCCCATATTTGCATGAATGGAAGCACGTAAGTTAACGTTTTTAACCCTTCGGTTCATCCCTTACCGAAATTATGTGATTCCACTGGCAAGCTTTAGTTTTTTTTGTTATATTAACTAATACATCATTCCCCAACCCCCCCCAACCGCCCCCTCCAATGGTTCTTTAGCCCGAGTCAGATTTGTTCGGGTTGATCCAGGTGATGATCGTGGTTTTTGGAGAAGAGCCACCAGTTTTTGCCCGTCCCACCACACAGAACGCGTACCCAGGATTCCAACCTGCTGGTCCTCCTAATGGTTTGTAAAAAAATTATTTTTTTTTTTTACTTTTTTTATGTATTTAAAACATGGAAGGCTCCATACATGCAGGAATTAGACTTTATTCATTTATTTGTTTGGCAATCATTCACAGATTGTTATTATTGCTGTTGTGGTTGTTCCACTAGATTTTAGTGTGCGCTGGTGGAGATTTATTTAACAACAAGGGTGTTAGGAAATTCATGTACTGATGTAGCTGAGGTGTTGAGGCCCGGAGTGCCGTCAGCATTCCAGATCATCCCGCAGATGTTCAAGGCTAGAGCAGGTTACTCAAGGTCACTTCAATTTAAAGTTCGACCGATAATGGATTTTACTAATGGCTAGGTCAGATCGTACTTGCCGATAACCAATTAATCAACGAATAGTTTTTCAAATTGATACTAGTTTAAAAAAAAAAAAAAAACTAAATAAAACAAGCATAACACTCAATGTAAAATAGTACTGAATTTATAAAAAAAAAAACAAAAAAAAAACACAGCCCTGAATCATGGAAATGTGCAAAATAAAGTAGAAATTAAAACATTAGATTAATAAATATTGAAGAAACTAAAAGATTCAAAAAGAAACACAGTAACACTGAACATGGGTACATACAAAATGAATAAAAGACCCAACAAACAGCATGCGGTGTCAGTAAATCACCTCTAGAGGCCGCTGTCGTACTGTATAAAGCAACCCGGAAAAACTATCTGTATTAATTTTTGTCCAGCAATCAACTATCGGTGCCAATTAATCGGCCGAAACCGATGTATTCCAATCTGTGTAAAGAGCATCTCCATGGAGCTGGCATTGTGCAAAGGGACATTGTGATGCTGAAACAGGTTTGGATCTCCTAGTTTAAATAAATGAAGATTTAATTCGACTTCATCCAAAGGCGTCCTATACAATTGTGTGCCTTAACTATGTGGTAAACGCTTTGGGGGAGATCCAAATCTTCTTCTTGTGCTTCCGGCTGCTCCTGTTAGGGGTCACCACAGCGGATCATATTTGGGGAGAACCATCTGCTGCAAAGTTTTTTTTTTTATGATTTGGTACTTTGGCAGTTTCAGCAATCAAAAATCTATGACTGAACATAGCATAGTTTTTCATGAATGTCATCTAACAGTTGTTCTGATCAAATATTTGTTGCTTTTTTTGTAGCTGCTTACTTGCCAAACACACCGAGCACACCATTTGGCCAGAGTTACTCTCCTAACCCGGGGTAAAACATCTTTTTTTTTTCCCTCTCATATGTGCTTATCTGATTATATCTTGCTCTATAACATCCTTCTTAACGTTTCTGGTAGAGGGTTTCAGGGTTATCCGTACCCTGCTGCTACATCTGGATACCCAGCCACACCTGGAACACAATACTATACTCCTACCACCACTGGAGGTAATTTATTTATTTATTTATTTATTTTTTGTGCGCCGTCCAAAATGTGACCAAATTTAATTGTCTCAGGTCCGGCTCGTGACGCGACTATCGGCGAGGACACGATCCGTGCATCTCTGGTGTCTGCAGTCAGCGATAAGCTGCGTTGGAGGATGAAGGAGGAGATGGACCGCTCCCAGGCCGAACTGGACGCTCTCAAGAGGACCGAGGAGGACCTGAAAAAGGGGCACCAAAAGCTGGAGGAGATGGCGTCCAAACTGGACCAGGAGATAGTATGTCTTTTTTCTGAAGAATTCCCTAAAAATTCACTGTGTTTAAACAGTGAACAGTGTATATTTTTTATTCGTGTGTTTTCCTGAAAACGCTATTCGTGAAAGTCTTACGGATGGTTTAAGTTTGCGATCCAGCTGTAGTGCAAACTTGTCTTCATTGCTCTTGTCCAGACTGATGTAGACAGAAACGTGGAGCTGCTGAAGAAGAAGGATGAGGAGCTCACAGCTGCTCTGGAAAAAATGGAACAGCAGTCGGAGAACAGCGACATCGACGAGCTCATCGTTCCCACAGCACCGCTCTACCGCCAAATTCTGAGCCTGTATGCCGAGGAGAACGCCATCGAAGACACGATCTTCTACCTGGGAGAGGCGCTACGCAGAGACGTCATCGACTTGGACGTCTTCCTCAAGGTCAGTCATCTTTCTTTTTTCTTAGCTTTCATTCAGAAATGTCTGTTTTCAGGGAACGCTTTGGATATTTGAGCAAAACAATTCTAACTGCGTACTGTATTGCAATAGCATGACTTCGTATACTGGCCTGCCTGCAGTCTAAACCTTTCACTATATAAAAACGTTTTGTGCAAAATGAAGTGAAAAACACGGCAAAGAACACCCAGAACTGTTAAGCAGCTACACAGTACTACATATGACTAAAAAACAGCTTCAAATATAAAATGACCTTTTTTTTTTTTCTCAGTTTAAACATTTGTTTGTTGTTGTTTCACTTTATATTGAATAGAATGTATTTATGAGATATGCAAATCATTGCATTCTGGTTTTATTTACATTTTTTTTTCTGAATTGCGATTGTATATGTAACACTCAAATTAATGATTAAATCAATATAATGTGCATAATAGTAATTGAATATGTACAGTATTGCGTTTTTTTGGGTCCGTGCGTGAAACTAGTCCGTGGTGCAAAAACAAACAAACAAACAAACAAAACGCTTGGGGACCTGCTGCAAAGGAAAGTAGTGCATAGAAATTGTGGAAAGTATGTGCAATGTATAAAAAAAAAAAAAAAAAGGTGAGGAGTCAAGATGATGTAGAAGCTCGTGTTTATTTCGTTTGTGCTCTTTTTCTATTGTAGCACGTCAGACTTCTCTCACGGAAGCAGTTCCAGTTGCGGGCTTTGATGCAGAAAGCCAGAAAAACCGCAGGCCTTAGCGACCTCTACTGACCAATATGAAGCACCACACTTTTCTCTCTCTTTTTTTTTTTTTTTCCTTCTCTATTAAATATTTAACCCTGCGAACGAGTACATTATCTACATCTTATCTACACAGGTTTCACTTCATACAACAATCAGATATAACCATACTGATTAGTATAGTGATGCTGGGTGGGGGGGCATTCCCCCATGCATCGTGCCTGGACATTGATTTTGAAAAGTTTGCACACACACACACACACACACACACACTATCTGACCTTTCACTACAATCCTAAGGACATGGAAATCAAGAACTGATTAACACTGATTGTTTTTTGGGGGTTTTCTCGCATGCCTTTGATTTATAAATGTGAAGTAAGCTTTCCATACACGTCTATTTTGACAATCGCAATTTTTTCCTCAGACACTCAACAATCTTCTCAGACACTTTAGGAGTCACAGATTTCTTTATAGTGATGAACTTGAAGTAATGACGGATTTAAGAAGGCTTATTTTATATTCTCCATGCGCAAGGTGAAAAGAAAATACAGTACATTCCAAAATTTTTTTATTTTCCTTTTGCTTGAATGCATTGCACCATTTATTTGTATGATTTCTGCAAGTGAGAAATTTATAGAAATACATTTCTACCAAGGATTCATTAATCTCTGATCCTCTATATGGACAAAAGTATTGGGACACCTGACTTTTTTTTTTTTTTTTTTTTTTTTTTTTTTCTCCACACTGTAATCTATGGATGAGGTTGCATGTATTATGCAATGCCCCTGCGCACAAAGCCAGCTCCATGAAGATATGCTTTCCATGGATTGGATTAGAAGAGCTCCTGCTATAGAGCTCTAAAGCTCTTAAACCACTAAATTTTTCACACTGACTGCACCCCAGGTCTCCTCACCTCACCTACATCACTACCTGACTTTACTTTTATGGCTAAAGTATCTTCATAGGCAGACTCCAAAATCTAGAAACATCTTCCTCGAAAGAATGAAGGTGCAACAATTTGAATGAGATGTTCAAAATGCACGTATGGTCAGGTGTCCAAAAACTTTTGGTCATACAGTGTATTTACTGGTGTTTGACTCCAAAAGTGGTAACGATCTTGCTTGAGCTTTATTATTAATATTGTTATTTTTTTTCATTCTACATTTAATACTAATATTAGTATTTCTATGGTAAAAGGAATTCTACGTTTGTGTTGAGTATTATTTATGGTTTTTGTATTTTTGTTATCATTATATATATAAAATTACATACTTGAAAGTAACCTGAATACCACCTTTACTATATTCTTGCAAAGGGAATTTCCAAATAATGAATTGTCCATGCTTTACTACTACTTTAACACACCGGTGTGAAAGAGATTGAATTAAAATCATGAAGCTTGTGTAAATAGTTTTATTATTTTTTATTTTTTTGCTTTTGCCTTCTAAATGTGATTTTATAAGAGTTTGGAATTGAAGAAGAAATTAGGCAGCGTGTCAGATGAACGATGTAGATAGATAGATAGAGAGAAAGAGAGAGAGAGAGAGAGAGAGAGAGAGAGAGAATGGCTGTGGATCTTGTGACCCCGTGTCTCTCCGATTAAGATCCAAATCCCCGGAGATGTTGTGTCTAGGTTTCGTGTAGATCTAAAATTTTAATTTAATTTGATTTTTATATCGCTTTTAACAGTGGACTTGGTCTCAAAGCAGCTTTACAGGATGTAAGAATTATAAAATTGACTTGTATTTCAGTTTGTCATCGATAAGCAGCCTGAGGCGAACGTGACAATTAAAAACTCCCTTAGATGGTATAATGAAGGAACCTTGAGAGGAACCAGACTCAAAAGTGAACTCGTCTTCAATTAGGTGACAATTACAAATCATTAAAATATGACAAACACCGGAGAGAGTGAGATTATCATGAACACAGGAGTTTGTGAATATGAGAAATGTCATTTCTACAGTACAGTCAGTTGGAGTTGTGGCACCAGGATCTCCTGAGCTACAGCTGAGATCATTCTCCATTCAACACCAACTCCTCCATGCCTCTTTAAATGTTCACTATTGGAGAAACAGCATATGTAGAATGTTATTTTGTTTGAAGTTCTATATCCAAAGTCTTCATGAAGTGGGACACAACTGGTGCTGGTACATCTCAAGTTGCTTCTGGTTCCTCATGGGGTCTGAAATCTTCATGATGTGAGATACAAGTTGAGCTGGCACAATCTTGTAGATGCCTCTGGATCCTCATTGGGTCGGCATCTTCTTATCCGTAAGTCCCGGGGGTGGTCTAAAGCTACGATGCGGATCAGCCGGTCTGGGTGGGAGGCTTTGTCCTGCTTTGAAGGGATCTATACCTTGGTTGCATTTAATCAGGATACAGACGGGTTCACAAGTTCAGCGTCCTACAGCATGTCACGTACGCGATAAAGCTGTCAAGCAGGAGGTCTGGTACAGGTTTACTCATTTTTTTCTTTTTATACACACAACATTTCTTCTCTTCAACTGATTCTGTACTCAATTTATGATCATCAAATACAATTATTTAGCTCCATAATTAAAAATGTATAGCAGTTTTGCTGAGCATCATCCCGAAATATCCGGACTCAATTTATTTGAGATTAAAACAAAAATACTGATTAAATTTTTTTTTATTTTAAATCTACAGCAGAAACAATTTTTTTTCCCCTCAATTAAGACTTGATTTTTTTTTTGGTTCCCAGTTTAGATTTCTTGTTTTTCTTCTTGTCACAATCCAAATTAATAGTGAAATGATGGGATTTGTTTTCCTGTGGCACCAAGAAAAGAGGTTGAACATCCAGAACGAACACACACACACACACACACACACACACACACACACACACACACACACACACACTTAAAAGTTTGAGATTCAAGGTGTTTTTAACACTGATTATGATTAAGTATGAATGAAACATGAATGTACTATGAATGTGAAAGTGAAGAGACCCTCTTCAGATGATTTATGGTGTTCAGTCTTATTGGAAAAAAAAATAATTGTGTTTGTTTTTTTTTTTTTGGCTAAAAGGTAAAGAAAACAACTGCAGGTGCTTTGGTTAAGAAAACATTTTGTACTTTCATTCCCAGACAGACGCAGAAATACATTCAGTAGATTCACAACGTTATATAGACAAAAGTATAGGGACCCCTGATTTTTTTTCAGCCATATGTGGTTCCTCCTCAAACTGTTACCAGAAAATCCAAAGAACACGATTTTATTGGACGTCTTTGGATGCATGAAATTTTCCCTTCACTTCAACTAGGAGACCCAAACCCTGTTCCAGCATGACGATGCCCCTGTGCACTAAGCAACTCCATGAAGATCTCCTGCTATAGATCTGTGAACATTATTTAACAATAAATTGGGACACTGGTCTCGTCACCTCGCCTGCATCGGTGCCTGACTTCACTAACGCCCTTTTAGCTGATTGAGCACAAATCTCCACAAAATCTAGTAGAACATCTTTCCAGAAGAATGGAGGTTATTATAACAGGAAATGGGAACTTCATATGAAATGGGATCAAAAAAAGCGTTTACTAACCATATGGTCAGGTGTCTACACATTCATTTCTGTCCAAATATTTTAGATTGATTAATTAATTAATTGCTGCGATTCTAACTGAATTATGCATTATTCATTTTATTAGTATAGCAATATTCAATCGTGACTTTTTTCAGGCGTCATTGGAGAACTTTACGGTGGGAACGAACCATCTAGAATGTTTATGGTAGGTTTATTTTAACAGAGAAACAATATCAAAAAATCCTTTAAAATAATTTTTAAAGGTTATACATTAAATACATAATATCAATTTGTATATATTAATATAATTTGAATATTCATTTGCATTTGATTGAGTGAAATAAGTATTTGATCCCGTACCAAATTAGCAAGAATTCTGACTCCCAAAAACCCAAATTAGTCCTGTCCCTTTGGGAAAGAACTCCTAACATCAACTCATTATATTTATTAAAAAAAAAAAACGTTCATCACAGACTCGAACTCTTCCATTTCAACCTCTCCACCACCATGGAGCTGTCATGGATGACCAAAGAGCTGTCAAAGGACGTCAGGGATGAGATTGTAGACCTGCACAAGGCTGAAATCAAATTAAATCGGCAAGGGATCAAATATCAAACAGAAGAGGATGGAAAAATCCTGATATCAGTGTTGAGATTAACCATGATGACTCACAAGCAGAAGCCTACCTACCGTAAGAGGCGCGGCTGCCATACAATACCCAAGATCTGATTACCTACTGAATATTATACATTTAATGTGAACCTTTAACCTGCCATCTTGCAGGCCTTCTGTTCAATCCCCTTCCATCCTCGACACACACCCACATGTGGCCTCTTCCCACTCGGCCATCCGAAATTTCATTTCACAGATGACGGGCTTCGGCCTCTAATCCGGCAGCTGTGAAGGAGGGGACGACCGGCCAACTGTTTCAACTCTAATCAGCTTTTATTGCAGGCTGAAGGAGGAGAAAAAGCCCCCCTGCTACTCTAAACACGACTCGGCTTGGGCTTGAAGAAGCTGCTGACTTTAATTCGGTGTACAGGCCAGTGTCAGCAGAGCCACGACTGTTAGTGGGGTTGCCATTGCTCATGATTTCACCTCTTAACCTTCTAACACTGTCGCTTATGTGCCGTTTGTTCTGTCACTAAAATGCAACCGGTTGTAGGGCGTAATGTTTAATCCTGATATTGTATTGAATCTTTTTCTGGATGTATGATTTGCTAACAAGATCCACCACCAGACAAAAACCACCAAGATTCTCTCCTGGAGAGAAAGGGTATCCCGAGAGTAAAGTCTGGTCTCCACTCTACTGCTACTGACTCGCAATTCCAGGTGGATCTTAAGAAATGGCTGAAGATTCCAACCAGACATGATCATTGTCTCAGATTCCACCAAGCAATTAATCTTACCAGAGCTCACTGTTCCTTGGGAAGAGCACATAAACGAGGCCAATGAGAGTTTTAAGTACCAAGAGCTAGTTGAAGAGTGCATGATGCAGAACTTGGAAACTCTTTGTGAGCCTCTGGAGGTGTGCTGCAGAGGATTTTCAGGGCGTTCACTCTGCAAAACATTTACGCTACTAGGTATAATTAGGGAGGCAAAAAGAAAGAGGATTAGAACCGTAACCAAAGCTGCGGAGAGAACGCCACTAGGTGATGTGTCCCAGAGCATCTGCATGATGTGCCTTTCACCTATACTGTGTATTTGCATTCACATACAGCTTTAATTACATAATTTTGTGTATGATTTAAATTATAAGGATTATTCGGTCTTATTAAAGAATTACGGACCATGGTTTCAGTGAATTTTGGAGCTGGTTCTGGTAAAACTGCAAGACTCAAATATTATAAGAACAATATAACATTGCTGAGATGTTTATGCGTTTGTTTTCATGGGGGGAGGAGGCCTGGTGGAAGTTTGTGTGAACTCATGGAGAACATGTGAAACCTCACATAGACTGTATTGCAAGCTTATGATTAAAAATTAGTTAAATATTAGGACACCTGACCTTTCCACCCAGGATGGATTGGACAGCTCCATGAATGAATGCTTTACATGGGTTGGAGTGGAAGATCTCCTGCTATAGAGCTCCGACCTCAAACCTATTGTACACCATTGGGATGATTTGGAAAGGTGACTGCACCCCAGGCTTCTCAACTCACCTACATCAGTTCACTGAGTTCACCAACAACCTTGTGGCTGGAGAGCACAAATCTCCCTGAGCACTCTCCAAACTCTAGTGGAACAACTTCCCAGATGAGTGGAGTTTCTTCTAACAGCAGATTTGGCCTACATGTGCAATTGGATGTCCAAAAAGGGCATAGAAATATAATATTTAGGTGTCCACACACTTTTGTCTGTATTGCGCATGTACAAAATTGAAGTCGAATTAACATTTAATGAAATGTCATGTTATTGTAGACCACACAGTTTGCCTGCCCTTTCTTTCCTTTAAAAAAAAAAGAAAGAAAAAAAAGTAGATTACTACCCTCCTGGGCATGCTCACGACATTGCTGTTTGATTGGGACTGCTGTGTGTTTGATATATTGTGGCACACCGTAGCACATCAGGCTTGTAAACGCTCGACAGAAAGCTCATAAATGTAACACAAAAGGTCATAAAGGCATTTATGGGGCTTAATGTTCGGCCGTGGCCTTGTCGATTTTTACTGGCCTCTGGGTGTGAAGCTGAGACGCCCGCTCAACGGCTTTTTCAGGCGTCGGGCGATTGGCTCTCAGAAACCAAAGACTTGGCGGCCAGACGGCTCCACGGCTGCCTGCGTCTCCGTCCATCCCCGAAACCCCCGTAAGCGACATTTTACTGACCTCAATCGAAAAAAGGCTTTCCAAACAAACGCTCAGGCCACTCAGATTTGACCGCAGCGTCCAATTTGTATCCCTGGCGAATCCAAGTGTCCGCTCAGTGCCGTTAGGATCGTCGTGTCGGAGGATCCGGGCTTAACCGACACCATTTATCATTTACAGCCAAAGCCTTAGGAGCTGAAGTCACTTCTAGGAAGCGGAGAACAAGTGCACTGATGACAGGTTCCATTATAGCGGCAGGACGAGGGAATGCTGTTTGTTTAGTATATCCCAGGAAACCTTTTTGCTGAAAAACCATTGGAAATGATTCTACTGAAATGGTCTGATGTGCTTGGTGACCCTGGGCATCTACAGAGTCTGTCAAAAGTTTTTCAAAACACGTGCATGCTCCGTTTCTTTATATGCAACATAGATAAATGGGCAACACCACACAAAAATCTGAATCACAAAGAGATTTATTGCTAAGTATGTTTGCATTAAGAAGGAATTCGTTCTAAAATGAAATGAAATCAAATGAAAAAATTGTTTTGCACTTTTTTAAATAAAAAAAATAAATACATTATTAAAAGCTGTTATTGCCCAGAGAAATGAACAATACAAACTTTGATCCACCATGTGAAATTGTGCCACTGCCATCTTCAAAAAATCTGCACACTGATCGCTGAAAGGACCGGATTTGAGAACTGAGGCGCCCTCTACAGGCGTCCCTTCGTTACTGTACTCAAGTAATTTTTGGCTACTTTTGACTTTCTTTTTGGCTCTTTCTAGAACAAAAGGTGTAACTTTTACTTTCTACTCAACTACATTTAGGATTCAATATATTTGACATAATATTCATTATATATTCAATAATATTTCTTCTTCTTCTTCTTCCGGCTTCTCCCATTAGGGGGCACCACAGCGGATAATCCGTCTCCATTCCCCCCTGTCCTCTACATCTGCCTCTTTCACACCAACTACCTGCATATCTTCCCTCACCACATCCATAAACCTCCTCTTTGGCCTTCCTCTTTTCCTCCTTCCTGGTGGCTCCATCCTCAGCATTCTCATATAGAAATATAACCTCATGTCCCTCCTCCGCACATGTCCAAACCATCTCTCCTCCCTCACCTTGTCTCCAAAACGTCCTACATGGGCTGTACCTCTAATAAACTAATTTCTAATCCTCTCCATCATACTATTTACTTCATTATATTGTAATGTACAATGAGGGTTACCAGTTACATTTTGCACCTCTGTTGAAGACGTCATTAGCCTTAACACTCCTCTACCCACATCTGGTGCCTGCTTTTTTTAGCACATCTGGCCTCACTTTTAGTAAAAAAAAAAAAAAAGATAACTTCTAAAATAAATTCTAATTCAAATATTGACTCTCTTTGGGACTGCGAAGTGAATCAACATCACATTCAGCTTTGATTTTTTGGTTTTACTTCATCTAAAATTATTTAATTTAATTTGTCGATTGAATAATAACAGCTCTTTTTCTCTGAGACATTATATTGTCATTTTATTTGTTAATTGAAGATCCCTTTATATGAACGATTTGTTTGTCTTTTTTCGACCTGAATTGATCTTTTTTGCATTCTGGCGTATTAAAGAGGTTGTTGTGTTGATGGTTAATGCAGTGTTGAGGTGAATAATTTGATTTGTATTTTAGGAAATAAAACCTCACAAATTAACTGTTTTGAGCTTTTCACTAACATGTGTCTCGGTGTTGAGGACTTGTGCATCTAATATGAGTCAAACACTAAAGTACTGTACAAATCAAATACCAAAATATTGGTGACTTTGTACTTGTAATGGAGTAAATTTGCAGTAAGGTATCTATACTTTTACTCAATAATGATTTCCGGGTGCTCGTTACACCTCTGTTACGAAGGGTCCAGCAGTGGCAGCTTGGTGGTTCTCGGATTTAAACCCATGACTTTCCAATCAGAAGTCCAACATCTAATCAAACTAAGCTGCCACTTTCCCCTGCAGATGAAACACGGCTCTCAACAAGTAGCACAATTTACACAATTAAAGCTTGTGTCTTAACCCGAAACATTGCTCTGTAAGTCATTTTGTGAAAATGCATTCCTTCTAAGCAGCTGCATTTTCGAGAACGACTAATCAAAGATAACAATAACAAACACAGGACGCGAAGACAGTCATAAACAGCATCCTAAAATCAAGATGGAATGAGCGCCGAGTGGGAGGTGTGTACCAGAGGCCTGGAGGAAATCTCAGTGTACTGGTGGATTGGGGGGTAATTACGAGAGCCTTGTTAATGTAATTGCACTGAGTTGCAGGGACGAGATTTGCAACCCAGCATTCTGTATTAGCCACTGTGCAATTATTCAGTCAGCACACACCTAATTATCCCTGCCAGCATTCAAATCTTCTCTTGATTGCCAACAACTTGCGCCTTAAATGCTAATTGTTTGCCCCATAATCATGCATATTTAATAAGAATTAAAGACGGGGCATGTACTTCTTTTCTGACCGACCACTTTGCATGAAGGCATTTTATTGAAGAACTGACAAAGAGATGGATTTTGCGGCTACGGATCAGAAAACCGGTCGAGAAAGATTAGCATTGGGGAATTGATTACAGGATCTCGAGGTTCTCCTTGTCAACTGCGTTCGGCTTTCAAATGCTTCATTCATGTATGAAGTCTTGTGATTACTCTGAGATGGCATGCCGAAGAGACGCGGCTGCTCACCTTCAAAAAGCTGTGGGTACAGATTCAGTCGTTATTCAAAGGCAACGTCTACTCAGATTAATGGATGCACAGACAAAACACACACACACACACACACACACACACACACACACAGTGTTTTGTTCAGCAGGCATAAACTTCACAAATCCAATCTGTTTTATCTCTTGGTCATTTGGAGAAAATCCTAAATGGAGATGAGAGTCTGGTAGATCTTTATGATGGGGTTAGTGACTGTCTCTGTTTTAGTCAAATCAATTAGTCAAGTCAAGAGGCTTTAATTGTCATTTCAATCATATACAATTTGTACGCTACGCTGTGCAACAACACAACGCTAATCCAGGGACAAGGCGCTATATAAGACTGCATAGAGTTACACATGACATCACAGAGCCAACTCGGACATCAGCAGACCTACACTGAGGACTGCAAAGTAGTAAAACCTATGAGAGTATTTCCCAAACTACATATTCTTTCTGTATATCATTTTACACAGATACACTTCAGTAAAATATCAGCTAGATAGAGGAATATATAATTGTAAAATTGTAGCACTATGCAAATTAAACATGTGGTTAAATATGTACAAATATGTCCTTCATCCTGACTGAAGAACAACTAATATTTCCTTTATGTACCATCACAATTTCTAAATGATTAGAACATTTCCACCAATGTGACAGAAAGAGAGAGAAATTATCTGATGATTTAAAAGCGATAACTGCTCCAAAGTTACGCACAATCATGAAGTTACAGCCCCTTCTGGGATACCCCACTTTTTTTTTACAACAGGATAAAAATGTGCACCGAATTTCTACGTCTACTTTATACAAATATATACTGACCTTTTTTTGCAATCGAATTTCTATCCACTGCTGTAAAATCGTAGGTCCAATTAGCGAGGATACAACATTTGATGCAGTGGATGTTTCTGTTGGACGCACAGGTTTCCTCAGGGATCGGCTCATTATATTGCCTCTAGGTGTGTGTGATGTTTTTCCCAGATTATTGACTTGCACCCAATGTTTCCAAAATCTACTGCAAACCTGACCAGAATAGCTTTACCAAATAGAAGCGAATCAATAAACTATATGATATAAAACTGAAATCTAGAGCGAGAGATACGGATCTCAAGGTAAAACGTGCATTATTGCATTATTAGAAGTTTTTGGACACAATATAGCAGTCACTATACTACACATGAACATATTGAATTTTGATCAGCCAGAAAGCCTTCACTAGGTCCAGTTTATATATAAAACACTTCAATTAGCACTGGAGTGTGTGATTATGAGTGATAATCTTTCTACAGTATTTTACAGTCAAACACTATAGGGTTAGCAACTACAGAAAAAAAACTCCGATAGAGCAAAGAGTTCAAAAAATAACAGCAAAATCTTCTATAGATGAGCTCTGAGTGAGCGTGAGAGTGTGTAATCGAGAGCAGGTGCGTCTAATCAATATGACTGTGAACGTTGTAGAGGGTGGGAAATAGAGAGTCTGTGGCCATGTACATACTAATAGGTTTCATTTAAAAAATGCATTTTGTTCTCTCTGTTTTTTTTTGCTTTTTGAAAGTGTTTCACCGTGTAGGCTGTGAAAAAGGAGGCTTTCGAAAACGATGAGACGTTTCTGAGCTGGAAAGTAAATAAACAGCGTTTTCAGGTGTTTCGTCGGTGTGGATCAACAGCTTTTTGGGAAAGGATTGAAAACGAAAGTGTGGAAGCGAAGCATTTTTAGACGAAAACTTTTTTTCTTTTATCCGGAATTGTCTAGACCTAGCCTGTGTCTAGCCTGTGTCTAGCCTGTGTCTAGCCTGAGTTTGAAAGCTGTAAGTTTGGAATAAGCAGTGACCTGACACAGCTCAAACACTGCATTATAAACACTGTTTTAATATATAATGCAAGAATATAATACACTCTGCTACATCTTACAGTTTGCTGTAATTTAGTTCAGCATAAGCGTTTAGCTGATTCAGCTGTAAATGGGAACAAGCTGTAATTTTATGTCAACTCCTGAATTTAATATTATTCAATATATTAATAACATAAATTAGCTTTTTTTTGTAGCTTGTGCCCCTTTGCTGTTATAATAACGTTTACTCTTCTGGAGGGTAAGTTGGATGAACACAATTGTATAGGTGAAGCTACCACATCTGTGTCTTTAGATGTGGTAGCGTGAATAGTGGCCCCTTTACTTAGACTTGGAGAACCAAACATGTTCCTGCAAGATAATGCCTCGTCGAAAAAAACAGCTCCATGAAGATATACTTTGGATCCGAAGAAATCCTAGTACCACCAAGCTGCCACTGATGGGTCTTTGAGCAAGGCCCTTAACCCTCACCTGCTCAGTTGTTTGTTGCTCTGGATAAAGGCGTCTGCCAAATGTTGTAAATAAGTGGTGTTATAGAGCTCTGACCTTGACCCTACTGAACAACTTTAGAATGAATTGGAATGCTGGCTAAACATTCGTTTGAATTTGGAAACCCAAACCTGCTCCAGCATGGCAATGCCCCTGTGCACAAAGTGAGCTCCTTGAAGATCTAGTTTACATGCTTCGGAGAAGCAGATCTTCAGTGGCCTGCTATAGATCTCTGATCTCATTCCTACTGAACACCTTTGGGATGAACTGGAACGCTGACTGCACCCCAGGTCTCCTCACCTACATTACCTCAAATTTTGAGCACGAATCTTCACAAGCACATCTATTGGAACATCTTTTCAGAAGACTGGAGGCTATTAAAAAAGCAAATTGGGACTAAATGTGGAATGGGATGTTCAAAATACACACAAATTTTATATGAATATTAGATGTCTATATGATCATGTCTATATAGTGTATAATCCTTCAAGAACAAAAAGCATAAAGTTATTCCACAGTCTTCAGTTTGGTTTGTTTGACACTGGAAGATTTCACATAATGATCTATGAAGTTACTGAGAAAAAACAAGTGTGTATCTGGACTGTAATTAATATCAACAATCTGTTACATAATAATGATGTAATCTTAGTAATGATGGAACTGTAATGAATGGACATTGGGTGTTGAGGATGAGGGCTGGTTCCTTTCCAGGTTCCTTCTCTTGCTATCTCAGGGAGTTTTTTCTTCATCACAGTTGCCACTAGCTCACTCATTAGGGACACACTTACAATTATTAGCAACATATTTTCTTCTTTTGTTGTATTTATACATTGTACTGTGTATATACTGTATATTATAGTATGTGTATATTCTTTTTATATATTGCATTTATTTTTATTTCTTTCCTTTTCTGCTGTAACAAAGAATCTTAACAAACTTATACATTCTTTTAGAACTGCTTTATATCTGTGAAGTTGCATTGAGACATTGGTAAAATTGCTCTACAAATAAAAATGAATTAAATTGACTTGAAGATGTGTTTTTGAGCGCTCGCCTAGGAGCCGGCTCAAGAGTGACACATTTCACAGAAAAAGAAATCAGGATTGATTGATGGCGCTGAAGTTGTGTATTTCGGAGCTAAAACAATGCATGAAATGTCACAAATAATGGAGATGCAAATAATCAAGAACTGACTTGTAACTAAAAGGTCAACTTACAAACACTGACACACACACACACACACACACACACACACACAGAAGTCTTTTTCGAGATTTGCCTTCTCAGGGTGATGAACACTATTGGATTCACTGATCGGAGAACCTTTTTCAACTTCGGCTGGGATTCCATTTGCCATGAATTTATCTGGGCACTCTTTCATACAACTGAAACTATAGTTCTTTAGTGCACGACTTTTATGTCAGATTAGTCTTCTTCTTCTTCTTCTTCTTCTTCTTCTTCTTCTTCTTCTTCTTCTATTTTCCGTTTTCGGCTTCTCCCATTATGGGTCGCCACAGCGGATCATCCATCTCCATACCCCCCTGTCCCCTACATCTGTCTCTTTCACACCAACTACCTTCATGTCTTCTCTCACCACATCCATAAACCTAATATCCACCCTAACCCCCACTCTCCTTTCCCTGCCGTCTCCGTACACGTCTTCCTCCTCTCCTTCTCCTCCTTTGGCCAACAGTAGCCCAATTTAGACCGGTACCCTGTTGGCTAACGATACCTGGTTTCACACTGGCTTGTGCGACCCTAATGGCTGGGTTCTATGTCAGATTGGTATTTTCCCATTATCTTCAGAATTGCAGTAATTTTCTTAGACTACAGCTTCCACCTGGTCACTTGATGTTTGGGAAACATCTCAAAAAGATCTTGAATTTTCTTTTGATAGTTCACAATGTTCTTTGTTGAGGTGTAAGAAATCTATCAAATAGGAATTTTTTGATAATTTTGATGTTGTGTAGGTTGTTTTTTATCACCCCACTCTTGTCTCACTAAAGCCTTCCTGAAGGTTTGCCTTCAAAATCAGAAAATGACGACTCCCTTTTAAACCCTAACGTAGTGTCCTCCCATATGGACACCTTGGAACGCTGCACTGGTAGCAATGTGCCAAGCCAGTAATATCCCTTTACTAATGGACTCATCTGTTGAGTGGACAGTTTCCAGGCCATGCTCAAAGTTCTTTTATAGCACTGCAGCGACTCACACAGGGCCTGGCTTACCTCTTTAAATAAAACAGACTTACAGTACGCTCGTCTCGATCACAGCTTATCATAGACAAGTTGAAAGGGACAGTGTGGCTCCACAAGCTTCTACCCAGCCAGATGTTCATGACTTCAAAAGAGCACAGTAGCTCCGAAGTGAAATTTGGAAGCTAGTTTTGAAACAAGTTCAACGTTGCTCTCGGTAGCAACTGACCATCCGTGTGCCAGATTACAAAGCCAAGAACCACCATGCAGATGCATTTTATTCTGACGGAAGCCACTTTATTAGGAACATCTTTCAAAAGTATCCGTCTCATTGGGCAGAGTTTGAACCGTAATAATGCAATTTAAGAATTGCCACCATATGACCTCATTTTGAGCCTTCAGAGAAAAAAAAAATAGACATTTAAGCTACTTAATCATGTGGGAAGTTTGGGTATATTAAAAGAGTTCAGGTATAATAATCTCGCTTAACTACGCTTAGAGAATAATAGACAGTGTGGGATGAAGGTGATCTACAAAACCATTCTGAAAATGAACTATGTACTACATAGGAAACATATATACGCCAATCACGTTCACTTCTTAGTTGGAGTTTGGTAGAACCTCAGAAAGGAGCTACAGGACGATTGTTCAGTCATTATCCTAAAACCAGTTAATGGAGATACTTTCATCAGATGGAAAACCAACCATGACCCCCATCACCACCACCATGTTTTCAGAGTGATGAACACTGTTGGATTCACTGAACCTTTTTCCTCTTTACCTGGGAGTAGGGTTGCAAAATTCTTTTAGTTTTTAAAAGTTTCCATAGGAATTAATGGGAATAAATGGGAAGAATTGGGGTCTAGTGGTTAGGATTCGGCGTTCTCACCGCCTCGGCCCGGGTTAATTTCCCGTTATATTAACACCAAACCCAGCCATTAGGGCTGCACAAGCCAGTGCACTCTTAGTGCCAGTCCCAAGCCCGGATAAATGGGGAGGGTTGCGTTAGGAAGGGCATCCAGCGTAAAAACATGTACCAAATCAAACATGTGGATCACGAATACGGATGATCCGCTGTGGCGCCCCCTAATGGGAGAAGCCGAAGGAAAAAATTGGGAATTTACAAAATTGCATGTTAGACTTAAAAAGGAAACTTAAATGTAGTTAAGGATAATCTTAGTTACAACAACCAGATTTATTCACTCAATTTTCTACATTCATCAATCACATGCACACTTACTGCAGTGCTACTGAGGCCACGCCCCCCCACATGCTACACTGTGTTTTCCATAACATTACACACATTTCTTGAATCCTGCACTATATATAAAACTACATTTCTTTAAAAAATCCCAAAATTTCTAACAAATTCCCAAAATTTCTAACAAATTCCCATAAATTCCTGGTAGGTTTCCAACTTGGAATATTTCCAAAATTCCACAGATGAAGTTCCCAAAGATATATATATATTTTTTTTTTTTTTACTCTTTCTGTTGCTTCTTAGACTAAAGCCTTCATCACTGATGTTTGCAGAACTTTTAAAAAGACCTTACATTTTCTTTTGATAGCTCTCGATGTTCATTGTTTAGGTGTGAGGAACTTTTGGGGAAGAAAATCCCTCTTTTTAAACCCTGTTACACGTTTCAAGTGTTTCACCAGATTATTGTGATAGCTCACCATGCTGTTTGTTGAGGTGTAACAAACGTTGGGGTCTACACTGGAGAACTTTCTCCAGATAATTATGCTTCTGTAGAGCACATGTTCAGACGTATTTGCAAACCGTTTACAGGAACACTGCAGGACACAGAGATTTCTTCTGCCCCAGTAATTAAATCAATTTTCCAGATCTAATGCTTACATCTGCAGTAAGATATGAAATCAGGGGGAAATGTCAATCTGTGACTGCAGAGATTTATTTCTGATATAGATCTGAATTCCAGGAATGTGATTAGAAGCAGGCACTTTTTGAGGCAGCATGAATTACAATGTGCTTGCATGGGTTGCCAGATTGATCTGTTCAATACGTGTGTATGTTTATTAATTATTATTATTATTATTATTATTATTATTATTAATTAAATTCTATGGTCTTTATGGGGTCAATTATATAGATAATTAAGACATTCCAATAAAAATCTAAATGATCTTAAATTAATGATCTAATAATGATGTTAAAATGAGCTTCTGCAAAGTCTTTTCCACCAAACATTAGAGGTGTGGTTGTGTGGATTTGCACACATTCATCTACAAGAACATTAATCAGACCAGACATTGATGTCTGCTGAGGTGGTGAGCACTTTACTACAGGACCCTTGAAGTCTATCAATCCAACCTTCAAATAGCATGTCTTGCTGGAGCTCCATTTTTTGCACAGGTTGGACATGGAGCTCATTCATTTCTATTTCAGTTTGATCTCTAATGATTGATCCACAGCTAATGGTGGAGATCAAACCCTCCATGAGAAGATGTGAGGAAGAAACCTTACAAGGAACCAGAGACAAAAAAGTGTGCACATATGTGATGGTGTGATGTCCAGGTGTGGACACAATATTTCACAGGTAGCTATAAATGGAAAACTATTAGGTATGCAATCTAATAACTCATTTGGGATCTCATAAGTGTGAGCTGGAGCTTGCTGTCTTACGCCATCTGTAGGAGAAGAGAGAAAGACAGTCCATGAGAGAGAGAGAGAGAGAGAGAGAGAGAGAGAGAGCTGGGCGGGGAAGGAGTTGCTCTAGCTCCTACTGGCCTTGAGAAAGCTCCACATAGCGGACTCGCAGCTGATCGCTTGAGCATCGCTCCTTTCTTCACTCCGACGCTAAAATGTCCTCTTTACCGGGGAAGGAGAGCAGCGCTCAGCACGCCACCTACGTGGGACCGTACCGGCTGGAGAAGACGCTGGGCAAAGGACAGACAGGTCCGTGCGCTTTTGTGCATTTATCTCTTTCTTTCTTATTCTCTTTCTTTCGTTCCCCCTCTCTCTTTCTGTATGCATGTATCTATTAGGCGTCACTGATGCTTTCGGCACGCGCTCTGAACTGGCGGTGATGCTGCGCGCATCACGCACCTGCAGGGTTGTGTCTCATTCCACATAGTGACAGCAGCACAGTTGGACACTTTGGACACACCTGGGGTCTCCTGGATACTTTTTGTGCCCAGTTGCATGGTGCTGACATTCGTTTGTCTTCTAGACATGTATTGAAGTTGCTGCTTTGTCACTTCTGATCTTCAGAAATCAGGTCTGATCTTCTCAGGTCTGATCTTCTCAAGTCTGATCTCCCAAGGTTTGTTCATCTTAGGTCTGATCTCCCCAGGTTAGTTCTGATGAGGTCTGATTTGCTCAGGGTTTTTTTTTAAAGGTCTGATCTTCTAGAGTCTGATCTGCTCAAGTCTGCTTTGCAGCTTATTTCGTCTGGTTAGAGCTTTAAATCCGGATTTTGCGCCGTCCTACGACTTTAGCTGGCATTAAATGTGATTTGAGATAAAAATGCTGCTGGTGTTGGGCTTGAACCGATCTGGTATCCTGAAGCCGCGTTTCTTCATCATGCTATGCGTAACTATGCACATGCGCCCCCTGCTGGTCACAAGCACCATCAAGAACAAGAATTTTAATCTGGGGAGGAAAAAAGGATATTTGAGTGTGTGTGCTGTGGATTGAATTCAGATTTCAGCTTCACTAAGGTGCTCAAGATGTGTTTAAATTCAAAGCAAAGTGGTGTAATGGGAAGCATGGTCACCTTCAGACCTCTGCGGTTCACTCTTGAGCTTGGGGTATTGTGTTTGCTGGATTTCACATTCTCCCAGTGTGTGTGTGTGTGTGTGTGTGCACATCATACACTGTGATATACTGCTGTCAAATCCAGAGTGTATTCCTGCCACATCTGAATAAGCTGTGTATCCACCATGTCCCTGAACCGTAATGCATTTCAATGTCTTATCTGCTAAATACTGGGATTCAGAAAACGATTTCTAGAATGTTGTCAAAATATGCTGATTCACTTTCTTCAGTATCGGCTCTGAGAGTAGTTTCAGCTTCACTGCATATGTTTATGAACACTATCGTACCCGTAGTACTCAGGGTCTTGTATGGCTTCATGCAAACAGAAATGCATGTAGTTGTGTGGTAAAGTTTTCTATGAGGAGATGGAAGGAGTCTCCAGTGTCGGCGCCATCGAGTTGTACAAGCAAAAAGTCTTCAGAAGACTCATGTTTACATTACAAATTGTATTTGTAAGTTTTTTGAGAGGAAAAATGAGCCCCTGGAGGGTTGGAAATATTGTTTTAAGCTTTTATAACATAAGCGACGGGGACTAACGGTGTTCGTGAACGTTTCAGAACATCAAACATGGCTATAAAAAGGTGTTGTTTTTCACCACTCATGAACTGTGACCAATTCCATGTTTATCAGTTTGCTTTACAGTAAAACCCCATAATTCCTTCTTAAAAATTGGCTGTAGGTCCATTTGCTCGTACGTTCGAACTAATATTCCTATAAGAATGAATGTAAAAGCGATTTAATCCGTTCCGAGATCTCATTCGATCGCTTATTTCTGCACTTGAAACCTATTTGTAGCCTATTTTAACAAACAAATACACCGCAAATTATCGTAATGTAAACATAATTTAACACTGACCCATGTGGTAGTGGTTGATTGCGAGTGTGAGACGCGCACCAAGCTCGTAACCTCCTCGGTTTCCATGGTAATTCTATTTACTTTCGTTTTCACAGCACCATCACTGATTTTCTTGGACATTTTTCAAGATTTCTAGTGAAATAAAAATATAACACTAAGAAAAGTTGCGTTTTTGCTGCACTGCACAACGAGAGCGACCGAGTGATACGTCATCGACTAAGCGACTGATGCGACCCTCGGCCGAAAACAGGGGAACCGGCAGCGTGGATTTTGCTCGTGCCTTCAAAATTTGCTTGTGAAATAGGGTAAAATTTTGCGAGGGAGGTCGCTCGTATCTCCGTTTGCTCGTACAACAGGGTTTTACTGAATTACATTTCAACCCAAATCACCCAAATAATTTATTATTCTGGGGAAACTGATCACACTGTCAGGGGTTCAAACTCCTGTGATATCTCCAAGCTCCCACTCTTGGGGGTTTGAGCAAGGACCTTAACCCTCTGTGCTCTATTGTGTGTGTGTGTGTGTGTGTGTGTGTGTGTGTGTATTCCTGTGTATTCCTAACATCGCTGGGATCTGCAAAGAAAGTATTTGTGTGCGGTCATGTTCATGTGACGAGTAAAAAAGCCTCCACCTTAAAGCTTTTCTGAAGAGATGCTACATTTAACCTTGTCCCATTTGAAAACACTGTGGTAGGCTTCAGCATCCACGTCTTCGTCTAGTGAGGAACCCTTGAAGATTTAAGGTTTACGTTCCTTTGTAGGAGTATTTGCATGATTTGCTGATATGTGATTATACGAAAAAAAAAAAAAAGCCAAATACCTCTTTTGTATACTTTAATTTATATTTATAAATATATCGTATCTAAGTTTCTACAACATTTATTAATTAATTATCCTCTTGATGGTCAGGATTTGATGCCTGGTAGACCAATCATAAAAGAACAGATTATTATTTTTTAATCAGTGCTCATTTAAGTGTTTGATGAAGTCATTGTCCTGATCTAAAGCATGCCTGTGACTCCGCTGTTTCCGAAAGTTCATTCCACCACCTAGGAATTAGGACAGAGAAGTCCTGAAGCAAGTCTTCCCTGAAGACTCGTGGGTCAAATCAAGCTGTGCAAGATTCTCCGAGGGTGTGTATGGAGCAGATAGGGGGTTGATCAGTATCTTCAGGTAGGTCAGGTTTTTCTTTGGCGGCCAGTGGAGGTGATACAGCAATAATGCTGTTGTGTGGAAGAGAACTTAAAAAAGTAACGTTTTTCAAGAGGCAAAATATTTTGTTTGGTAAGATGCTCTAAATGGGACTGCAACCAAACAACCAAACAACCAACCGCCCCTGTTACAAGTGTATAGTTATTCTTTCCTACAAGTATATTGTTATTGATCTTGCTACAACTCATTTGGTGCTCAGTGTGTTATATGAAGCCTCGAATGACCGATGGCCTCGTCTTGCCTGGAGTTGATTGAGTGCAGTCAGGGTTGTGTGACTGGGCTTGTTCTCTGTGGTTGACCGTTGGAAAGTTAGAAAGCATTTAAGCTGCATACATCATACAAGTTTATACATAATCCTCAAATCAGTCATTTTGCTCAGATTTTGATGGACTGCCGCAGTGACCCTGGTGTTGCAGTGTGTTGATCGGAGTGTGGCTTGGGTTAAATGCAACTTATGCATTAGTGTAATACTAATAAAGGTCGACCAATTAATCGGTTTTGCTGATTAATCAGCACCGAAAGTTACTGGAACTATCGGCTATCTGCAAAAATCCATACCGATAGTTTTTCCGTTCCGCTGTCATTACAAGAGCGGCCTCTAGAGGGGAATCTCCAATGCCACGTGCTGTTTGTTTTTACATGAGACTGTGCGCTGAATGGAGAGCGCTAGTTTATAATAATTATTTATATCCTACATGGAGTGTGTTGTTTTTTATACAGTATCCATTTTAAAAACTGTTGATAAATCAGTTATCGGCGATCCAACCTCGCTATCAGTAAAATCCATCGGTTGACCTCGTCTAATTGGTGTCCTCAGAGAATCAGTTACACAAAGATTTATACCACAACACTGTTGGATTCTTAGGACCAATCGAGGACTAACAAACATTCACATGTATGTTGGGTAGCAGACGCTAAATCCAAAGCTAGTAAATGTGCAGGTAAAACATTTATTTTATGTCTTACTGTGTGAGGAAACATAAAGGTGGAGTTGGTGAAGTAAGATGCTTATTTCGCATTTATGAAAAGAGTCTCGGGTGTAACTGCTGTCTAACAGACACTAGGTTTTCTGCCACTGGAGAGTCTTCAGGACAGAGCACTTTTCACCATCAGGTTCTCTCGGGAACATGAAAAGCTGTGTCTTATTAAGTTGAAGAAAGAGAATAAAGCTGAGACTCTGGAGGGACGGACTGTTTATAGTAAGTGATAACAAGAACTAACATGTTTCTTGGTTATTCCCTGACATTAAATGTGACTTAATAGTCAGACAACAAAAAAAATGATTCACCCGTCTGGAACATGGTGTTCTGGGAAAAGACCAAATTCTGCCATTGTTTGCTGTTCAATAACAAGATGCTACGAGGTTTGGTTGAACACTTTAATTTGGTGGTGAAAGCCGATAATGAAAGTCATCATCTCTGAACTAATCGGACTGTAGCTAGAGGCCTCTGACTGGTTAGCGGCAGGGATTTGAGTGTGTGTTGCAGCCGTTGGCATAGCTGCCGAGAGTAATGCTGCACAATAAATGGATCCGCCACCACAGAGGATCATCCATATGTCACGAAAAAGACTCTTACAGAGAAAGCAAGTGATTGGGGGAGGGGACGAGATGGATGAGGGCGAAGGAGTTGTGTTGTGTGTGTGTGTGTGGGGGGGTGCAAGCGAGAGTTTTGCTACAGCAGGACCACTGTGGGAATAAAACCAACACTTCGGTTACCTTTCACTCCCTCCTGCACTTAATGAGCTATCTATACAACCTGAAGACACCTCGTCACGTTAAAGCAAGTTACTCGGTTTCTTTTTCGATTTCCCCTCGCCTTTTTATTTCTTTTCTTTTCTACCCCGCTCGCTCCTTCAGCTAGACCTCCCATGGGTGGCTCTCTAATGAAGCAGGGAAGTAGCTGAGCCACGCAGCCTCTCAAGCCCACAGATGAGGTAGAGTGCCGGGTCAGGGCTTCAAGCGATGCCCTGTGAAAGCCGCAAAGCCTCATAACACTTCCTAGCGAGACAGGGACATCATCAAATTGTGTAGGTTCTACTCCTGAGTCTGCTGGAGCAGAGATGCTGATGTACAGCACCTGTAAAGAGCTACTGGCAGACTTCCATTAACAGCCGCAGTGCGTGAAATAGAGTGATTGTGCAGGGCTTGGCGAGGTCCTCTAGCCTTTATAAATAAAGCAGTTTTTTTTGGGGGGGGAAAGTGATGCTTTGGAGACATGTAAACATCTAGATGGAACTATGACCATTTCTGTTGAGCTACATATGGAAGTGGTAACATGCTATTACTGATTGCTAGCTGCTTGGTTTGTGATCAGGTGACTATTTCACATTCCACTTTACAAAATCTGAATGCAAATTGTAGACAACCCTGTTAAAAGATATCATAGAATTTTTTGCCGATGCTAACGTATTGTTAGTTAGCCAGCTAGTTCAGCAATTGCTCTGCGGCTAAACATTTCCACCCCATCCTTTAATATTTTCCTGATCAAGACATACAGTAGTGTTACTGAAAAAAATCTCAATTTTCAGAGAGACTATTTCCCATCAGAAATATAGAAATTTGTGAAAAGAAATCGCTGGTGTACATTTTCTGATCAAACACACAGAACGCTTTGTCTTCCAGCTCGCGTGAAGTGTCAGCGGCCGACCGTCTTGCCGCGCTGACTTTCAGAACAATTTGTCTGTGTGTTTCTATCCGAGGGGGTTGAAGTCTTCTTTTTTTTTTCCCAGCGTTCAATTGGCTCTCGTTTGTAGAGTGCTGGGTAACAGTGGCTGGTTGTCATGGTTGCATCCCCCCTTCCCACAAGGTTCTTCTCACAATGACCAGGCTTTCTGTCTTGGAGATCACAGAGAGACAGCAACAGCCTGGCTTTGAGACCCACTTTGCCTGCTATCATTCGGGGAAAATCCTCGATTCAGCACAAAATGCTGTTGATTTCGACCCGTGTTTTGAAAGCAATGTAGTTTTTAGATTGTTAGCATTGCTTGTAACATAAATTTGTCAAATTGTCACATCACCATGCAGCACGCCATGCAGTGTAATGCTTTTTATGAGCACTCTATAAAAAAAGGAATAAAAAAAAAATTGTATGAATAAAATCAAATGTTAAGTGTTATAAAATGTAATAAATTAGAACCTAGTTGCGATATAGTGTGTGGAATCCGTAGATATTGGTTTTAACCAAGATTTTAATATATAAATCAGAGTTATTTCTATCAATTACAAGTTTTGTTTGTTGATTCCATCTGAGCTGAGACTTGCTTCCAACTAAATGTAAGCTATTGGTTGTTTAAAATTCGTAATGTTTTCCCGAACAGCTGTTCTTTGTTTCTCCTGTTGAGTAGCTGTTGCGTGCTCCTGATGGCTAGTCTCAATGGTATTGTCTCCGTCTTAGCCTCCTTTGGTCCTCCCTCCCCCAACTATCCGGGCTTTGTGGTGTTTCTTTATCACAGAATTGCAGCAAAGCCCAACAACTCATCATGCTACCCCTCCGCGGCGTTGTCCCGTCTATCTCGGACGCTCCTCCCCGTCTTTTTGCACCGCCGCAGCTGCTTCATGGGGTATCCTCTCCATTAACTGCCCTCTTGGGATTACATCACCAAGGACGGGACTCAAAAAGCCCGTCAGGACGGCCGTATATTGATTTTCAACATGTCCTGTGCGGCCGCTTGTTTTTAAAAACTCATGACGAGCATTACCGCGTTCGGTACATCCTAAGCGAGCTTGTGTGAGATCTCGAAAGCGTATTAATCACTGAGCTTTTTATAGATCCGTGTGCATCCTCCTGTCACGAATGGCCTGGACGCGAAATATTACGTTCCTAATAAAACCAGAACACTGGCTGCGGTCAATAGCTCAACAGATGGGCTTTATTTGGGGTTTAATTAGGAAGAAGGACTCATCCTGGGGAAAGTGCTTTGCTTGATCTTTGAGCAAAAGGCCAGATGGGGTGAAAGTGTGAAATAAATACTAAGAGACGAGTCACAGTGACTGCAGTGAGAAACGGAACAACATGCACACATTTGTACACACCAGGTCTCAACCAGTTAAAGTGAAAGTCTTTCACTCTTTCAGCAAATCCCTGCTTTAAAAAAGCCCTGAAGGCTACCGAGTTGTCATTTGAAAAATAATATTTATATATTAATGTATTCACTTGGGTTGTCAGATGAATACATTAATAAATGTTGTTCTACTGTATGAATGGAATGACATACTGTGTTATTTTTCATGTGTGATTGATCGGGAAAGGAACCGGAGGGGGGTATATCCTCCTCTCCAGATGGCTGGCTTGTGCAGGAGCTGTGATGGTTGGTCATTAGTCCGATGCCTGGTGGCTCAGGCTCTATTCCGAGACGGGGTGTTTTTACTTATGGCTAGGAGAGAGAAATGGAGATGAGGGATAATGAAGGGGTAAGATGAAATGATCATGAAGGAGGATTCAGCCGTGAGCAACAACACTGGAAAGACACGTTATGAAGGAAAAGAACCGAAAGCAAGTGTTTGAGTAGAAATTAAGATATTTTCCGCAAAACATTAAGTCAAAGCCAAATCTATTTTACGGACTTTTATAGAGATTTTGTCTGGTGGATGGATCCCAAAAGCTCAGGGGGTAAAAATGTGGACTCAGTAAAGGACCAGACCAAGTTCCAACTTGATAACAAAAAAGTATGCAAAAATTTTCCACTGTTCAATAACTATGGTTTTCTATACGCAAGTGTGTAGGAGATTCTCAGTCACTGTGTTTGCGTTTATGTAAATTTAGTTGATGGCAGCTCATTAGGCCAGCGGGTGGTAGCTTAGGGGTTAAGACATTTGACTTTGGATTTGAAGGTTGCAAGTTCAAATCCCAACCACATCAAGCTTCCGCTCTTGTACCCCTGAGCAAGGCCCTAAACCGCATAGCTATTTATTTGTCTGAATGAGAGACGTACGTCGATCTGGATAAAGGCATCTGCCAAAATGCCATAAATGTGAAATATAATTAGGCTATATGGCTGGGCGCAATCTTATTTCAGAAAAAGGCAGCGATTTTATACACTTAAAATTTTGATTTATTCTCTATTATCTAATTTATGAATCGGGCCCAACCCTCATCCCTGCCTTCAACCCTTCCAGCAATTTGAATTAGGCTTTATTACAGAAGAACAAGAACGAGTACATGTTGATTTTATATGATCTAAGAGTTTCATACATTTTCCTCAGAATTACCCCTAAACACAATATCTAACCAGATTACTTGAACTTTGTAATGCTTTTGTGGTATTTAGCAAAACTTTTTGCTACTCGTACACATGATGGAATACAACCCGACTCGGAATTCGCAGACTCTGTGTTTATTTAAGTGTTTCGCTCAGCTTGGGCGTTGGGTTGGCAGGAAACAGCAAACAATAAACGTGTCTGCTATATACACATCTCATGCTCTTCGACAAAAAGGCATGTTGGGCGTTTCCATAGCAACCACCCACTTTTTCTCCACGTGCACCTTGGAAGTCTGTGCCGAGCATTTCCTCAGCCGCTATCGATCAGCCTGGTGCATCTCTCTTTCTCTCTTTCTTTCTCTTTCTACTCGAGCCATTAGAGTAGATCTCCCCCGTCGCTTCATGAAGCCGAACAGTGTACCCAAAGGCTGAATTAGTGATCAGTCTTATTACTGTCTGAAATCTGCAGTACGCTGGTAATTTCATATGGATTGATTCGATGGGTCACACTAGTGCTGATGATCAAGGGTACACAATCAAATAAGGTTCATTTTATTGTTCTTCGTCACTTTGTGCTCGGTTGATGCCTGCACAATCATTGCAGTAGATTCTGAAAGAGCAGATAATCTGAGGGCATTTCAGACACGGAAAACATCGAATGGCCAAGATGTCAGCCAGTGGCAGTGATTTGAGCATTTAGGATTTAAAATGATGATGATTATGATGAATCACTCAATTCTTATGATTTGTAACAGGTTCTTCCTCGTTTGCAGCTCTGGCTTGCATTGCACCCCACCATTGTCTGGTCAAGTCCTGTAATAATGCTTAAGAGAACCATCAGAGTTACTTTTCCCATTGGCTGACATCTTGGCCATTCAGCAACTTAATCTCTTCACATCTTCGGTTCACCTTTCAAAGATGATTTTGTACCTGTAATTATTTGGACTGGTGTGAATGTTTTGTTATTAAAAAAAAACCCTGTTTGACAGAATATTTTAACCTTCTCGTCCTCCAGGCTTCTTTAATATTTGTGCAAACCTGTTTTTGCTGTTTTGCTTCCCTTCATTAATTGCTTCCATCGCTCACTGCTAATACGGCCATAATGAGGAATTCGGCTGGTGAGGCGACGAGAACTTTTAAGGTCTGCTACTTCTGTTCTCCGGAGAGATCTATCAGGCATGGGCTGCCCTTTAAAAATCCATCGCGTAGCACAGAGCAGTCGAGCCGCACACCCATCCATCTCACCGGCTATTATACAGTGATGACATTAACAAGAAGCAAAGTGAGTTAGAACCTGCCCTACTGGGGCAGATTGTTTTTTTTTTTTTTAGAACTTTTAAGGTCTGCTACTTCTGTTCTCCGGAGAGATCTATCAGGCATGGGCTGCCCTTTAAAAATCCATCGCGTAGCACAGAGCAGTCGAGCCGCACACCCATCCATCTCACCGGCTATTATACAGTGATGACATTAACAAGAAGCAAAGTGAGTTAGAACCTGCCCTACTGGGGCAGATTGTTTTTTTTTTTTTTTTTTTTTTTCGTTTTTTCTTTAAAACTAAGCCCAAATTATAGCCTTGGAGCGATGTTCGCTGTATCTGTGGTGGCGGATTGCGCTCCTGAAATGTACAACATGTTCTTGGTTAAATGCAGAGCGATGACAGTTTAATTGTTGAAGAACTTAAGGAGGGTTATGTCCGCTTTCTTCCTGGTCAGATGTATCTCAGGATTTGAGGGCATCCTAGCCACTAGCTTGTGCTTTGTATCATGTTGAATCTTTTCTGGTGGGCTGTGAAGCTGCAGGATTTTTCTTTTCATCATTTCTAAAAATGTTGTTTATGGGCAAGTGCTGATGAAATAGAACCCTTTTATCTTCTATTCTCCGTTTAATGAAAACGATAAACACTTCGTATTCGGATGAGGTAGCATTTTAATGGAGTGACGAGAGATCTCATTGACTCGCATGGAAGGCGGAAGGAAGGCTTTGATAATTACGGTTTCAGAGTAATGATCCTGCTCCAGTATTGACTTTCTCTTTTCTTGAATATACTTAGCATTGTTACAGACAGGAGCACACCAAGTCTTCATTTCCATGTGACCTGTGCAACCTGAGGGATTTAAATGCAGTTTCGGGATTCCAATTGGATGTGCTCTGAGTCAGCTTCAATCACTGAATATTTATTACTTAGAGCGTCCATAGGGGTGCACGGGGGGCCTTTACGGGTCTGAGGGAACGTCCCCTTGATGAAGATCTTCGCCAAGGCAGCAGCAACAGTAGCAGTGCGATCTGAGGAAGGGGATCTGAAGACAGCTGAGCTCTGCTACATCCTTGCAGTTTGGTTGGTTCATGACACCATTTACACAGATACGGAATCCAATTCCGCGAGACTGAGACGTTGATATTTTTTGACAGACTTTTATACGACAAACGTGGCGGGCGGTGTATAAAATCAGGCCCGCTGAAGCAGAAACTGAAACATAAAAAGAACAGGAACCGATTCTCAAGAAGAGATTTTCTGGTGCACGGCATTATGAAATGGTTCACTGCAGATGAAGACGTTTATTCGGTTCCTTTATACCCGGGCTTTGTGTACATCAAGCAAGTTTTTGAAAGCATTCACTGTGATCTATCTATCTATCTATCTATCTATCTGTCTATCTGTCTGTCTGTCTGTCTGTCTGTCTGTCTGTCTGTCTGTATATATATATATATATATACAGAGTTATTGAAAAAGAATTAACCGATATCATCATGTATTGCTTCAGTTTTCAAGCACCGTCATGGAATGATTCAGTGACCATTTGAAAGAAGAGTTATCTAAGTTGATTGTGAGTAGAATACTTGTGACTCGGCTGGAGTTTTGTATTACTTTTCCCTTTAATAAAATATTGCTTAATAAAAACGGACGAAGTACACAAACCATGTAGTTGAGTAAAAGTAGAGATACGCTCAGTAAAATATGACTCCAGTTAAAGTCCATTTAAACTTTCACTTGAGTAAAAATACAAAAGTATTTGCCTTCAAATGTACTAAAGTACACAAAATACTATGAATTATGGCTTTGTTTAATCGACTCAGTTTATGTGAAAAGACTCTGTTACTCTGATTGATCTTTATTCAAATTATCAACCTTCTTTTGAAGTTTCTTCCTTTATTTATTCCTCTCTAAACGTTCTGCTTGCTGTTGAACCGATGCTAAACTGTATGTTGGTGATCAGGCGGCAATCGAAACGGCGCACGCTCTACTCTGATTGGTGGATTGCTGCGTAGTTACGTTTTTATCCATTCATAAACAAAAAGGAACGACTGATTTCGCTAAATAGTTCAATAAAAAATTTAGATATTTCACTTTGAAATGTAGCGAAGCTAAAGCGAAGCTAAAGTTTCCGCAAATGAAAATACTTCAGTAAAATACAGCTGCATGGAAAAAGCTACTTACGAACAGTAACAAATTACATTTACTTTGTTACTCTCCACCACTGATTATATACATTACACACAATAGTTTATTGTGCAACTACATACACTTTCCAAAGATGTCAAAAAACATAACAGTGGAATGATCATGTTTCTATGGCTATTAATAATTGAATGTAAAACACTTAGCATTGTGTTACATATGCACCTTATGACAAAAGGTGATAATTTTGGGACGCCTGACTTTCCCAGCCATCACCTGATCATCATCTTTGCTCTGCTTGTGTTCTATGTGGTGGTTGTTCAGCCGAGATCCTTTCATTAGATAACATTTGAAATAATTTAGTATTATTGTATTGAAATGATGTGAGGTCCAGTAACAAACAGGTCGTAGTAATGGCTACTTTTTACTTAAGAACATGTCGGAGCCCAAACTTCACTTTAACTTCAGTGAAAGAGTTTACGTATCTGTACTTTTACTTGAGTGTGTACTTTTGCCATCTTTGCCTCAACCCTCCTAAACATCTTTGGGACTTTTGGGAATGCTGACCGCACCCAAGGCCTCCTTACCGCACCCTACAACAATGAGTAAATTTCCTAACACCCTTATAGCTGAATGAATCTCCACAAATCTCCACAACCAAAATCTTGTGAAACATCTTCCCAGGAGAATGAAGGTTTTCATAACAGCAAATCAGAAGTAGTATATCTTCACTCTCTGATCACTTTATTTGCCACTTTTGTACCTATATTCACATTAACTAGCCATTTAATCAGACATTTATCACTTTATACTATAGAACTATACTATATAATATATATTATACTATAAAATACACTTTTTTTATCATAAATCAGAAACACAAAGTTGGTCTATAGAAAATAAAACTATTGCTGTTTCATTGCTGCCTCCATGAGAGACAATGTGAAGCTGCTTTTCAAATTGGTTCCTCGATTCAGTGGGCCACTTGTGAACCAGATGGAGAAAGAATAACCTTCATTGCAGGCAAAACTTGACGTGCTATATTTATTCTATACTGGTAAAAATAATTTTGGAGCATTTCATTCTGTACTCGTACAGCTGCATGCTTATGTATATAGCTTTGGTCATAGCAGGATAGGAAGCTAAGCTAGCATGAACGGCGCTGCCTCGGGTTCCGTCAGAACTGTGATCTTTCAGCACTGTCATTGTCCTCACACCTCACAGGGCACGCACAGATGGCCTGCTGACTGCTTGTGTGTGTGTGTGTGTGTGTGTGTGTGTGTGTGTGTGTGAACCTCTGCATCCTTTAGCCTTGGCTGAGGCGTCCAGTCGTGTGGGATAATCAGATTAGGGAGGTGAGGAGAAAAACTGCCATTATTTCTACTTTACTAACAACAACGGCAGGTCACGCTTCGGAAGAAAATAGATAGAGGAGACGAATGGATTTGGTGTGTGTGTGTGTGTGTGTGTGTGTGTGTGTGTGTGTGTGTGTGTGTGTGAGCACTTGCGGAGTCCCTCTAATCTAACTGGGCTGTGTTCCCGAGCTCAGCTGACGAAGTCCGAAGCAGCGATGCTGCATTACACCACAGCAACGGTTGCCGGCTGCGTATCCCTGGCGACAGCGAAGGGCTTGTGCTGGGCACATCTGGCCTGGGCGGGCGGTGCCTAGCTCAGCATGGCAACAGCATCACCCAGACACACAGCCTCTCATCAGGAATCTTGCAGCAAGAATATCTGCACACACACACACACACACACACACACACACACACACACACACACACACATTGACATGCTTTACATACATACTCAGCAGGACAGTGAACAAACTCTCCATGCTTAATACTTGTTACATGTACATTACAGCACTCTCAAGTTCTTTCTAGGGTCATGATGCAGCATCTCAGGAGCATTTAAGCTTTGTTCAAAAGCCCCAAGAGTCTCAGCTTGGTGAAACTCGTGCATGAACCCTCTGACATTCTGATCATAACCCAGAGCCTTAAACACTAAGATACCACTAAAAGAAAAAATAAAATAAGCGGTCAGATGCCCTCATTCGAGGTGAGATGAACAAATACTGGAGTATGAGTTTTCAGTCAATTAAGTAAGAAAGAAAGAAAGGTGCATTAAACAAGGCACGTGTACATTACAGCACAGCAAATTTAATTCTTCTCAAATCCCAGCGATGTTAGGAAGCTAGGGTCGGCCATGTTTCAGCACGCCCGGAGCACATGGTTAAGGGCCTTTCTCAAGGGCCCCAAGAGCAGTAGCTTGGGGATGGCGGACATGAACCCCCCGACCTTCCGATCTTTAACCCAGAGCTAGATATGATCCAATCAGAACACAAAAGACCACAAGGATTGTATCCAGCGTGTGGAAGTTAATGAGTATTGCTGCCTTTCATTTCTGTCTTAAAAAAATAAAAGATCCTTGGGTTTTACAGTGAATATGTACGGGCTTACAGTGTTTCTGTCTTTGCCAGTCGCGTTACGCCTCTTCCTTCTGCTCTCCGAGTAAATCAGCTCTCTGCATTAACTATCCAGTGCTCTGTGGAAGCCATTGTGCTTTTCTGGCAGCTATATGAATCAGAAAAAAATAGCCTTGATTTCAGTGCATTATATGTGTCATGTACTTTCTGCATTTGCCTCAAAAATCACTATGGTTACAGCATTGAGTGTGTGTGTGTGTGTGTGTGTGTGTGTGTGTGTGTGTGTGTGTGTGTGTGTGTGTGTGTGTGTGTGTTTACATAGGCTATGTTGATAGTTTTGTTCTGTTATGTCTTTCTTTGAGGTAGCTGGTCCTGATCAGACATCTGGGAAGAATCCATACCAGGAGTGTGTTGTATTTTTCACACGGTTTTGTGGTAGAAGGAACATTTTTGGATGAAACCATGGACAAATCTCTATCAAGATTAAAAAGCCGGATGACTTGCAACTTGCAAACAATGTTGGCTCGTATAACGGGAAAGTGGAAGTTTGGCACAAAAAATTTACTGGCATATGGGTTACTGATAGGAAGGTTGGGAGTTTAAGCTCCAGTACTGGCAAGATGCCACTTTTGGGGCTCCTGAGCAAGGCCCTTAAACCTCTGTGCTCCTGGGGTGCTGTATCATGACTGCCCTTGTGCTCTGACTCCAGCTTCCTAACATCACTGAGAGATGCAAAGAAAAAAAATTCACTGTGTTGTAAAGTGCAAGTAAAAAAAAGAGGCCCTTTTGCCCCTTTTAATGTCAGCAAGGGTTTTTTTAGTGCAAAAGCAGAAACTGCACAAAAAGCTTCAGCCCAAGTCTTCGTGTCATCTAGTGGGTGTGTTCCGCACTGGTTTCAGAGAGAAACCAGAAAATGGAAACTGTGGGTTCTGTAGATTTCCTTATCAAAAGCTGTCCCTAAAACACCATTCCAATGGGAAATCTTTTCTCTCTGTCTGTCCATCCATCCATCCATCTTTTTACAGATGCTACTTTTGTCTGTGCAGTTCCACTAAAATTAGTCTACGTTTTTTGATCAATAAGGCTTAGGATTCCAATAATGTATAATAAAACTATATCTTTTAAGCCTTCAAGCATCAGAGAATCATTTAAAACAATAGGAAAGGCATCTTCTAATACGTATTTGAGGCAAAGATCTGGTGAAAGTATTCATAACGTACAGTATTGGCGTCACGTAACGAGGGCGAGATGATGTTAGTTCATTATTCGTGCAAATGTGGAAAACAAAGAAACGAGGGTCATAACCTGAAACAACAGCATGCATGAAAAGACAAACCTGAGACAAAAAGCCCTGGTTTGCTGAGGTGCAGTGGCTGATGGGGAAACACAGTTCATATTTCTCTTGCCATAATCCCGACACTTTGAATACTTCAATATTATGAAAACTTGCCGACAATTTCTTGCCATTTTGACAGCACTACTGTGTGTATCCGGAGCCTTTCAGAATGAGATGAGACGGAGTGGGTGTGTGTCTGAAGACTGAAAGTCCAGACAGGCATGTTTCGCCCTCATCTCAGAGAATTACCCAGCAGTTATTCACAATGCTCTGACTCCACAGAGAGCATGTTTTGTTTACCACCATTTTCTTCAGCATAGCCGTGGCGGATCATGTCGTATTTAGTGGAGTAACGAGGTCAGGCTTGGTTGCCACATTGCAGCTTATGTCTTATTGGCTGCTTGGCATTTTCGTATCCAGTCGTAGGATAATAATGAGAAGTCGTTAGGTGATAGGAGGTCAGGGTTGCCATTATCACCTGCCGCAATGCTGCCAGGTTGTATTTAGATTGTGACGGCTGCTGGTTTTTAAGCTTTTTGGGTATCGTTTTCAAAATGCTGTTCACGCCAAACAAGTAGTTTTTAAGCTTTTTGGGTATCGTTTTCAAAATGCTGTTCACGCCAAACAAGTTAGTTATCTATTATTATTATTATTTTACTGACCATGAATAGCTGTTACTAGGAAATTAAAAGGATCTGGATGCTTTAAAGTCTTTCGCAGACATCTGTTCGGAGTAAATAAGTGAAAGCCGGTCATGCTGCCCTTTGGCTGAGGGTCACACCAGATGAGGGGGTTCAGGGATTAGAGTCCTGACTGGAACAGATGGCTGTCTGGCTACGAAGGCAGTCAACCCCACCAGTACATGACCATACTTCTGATATTTTGGATGCACAGATTAGAGGACACACTCCCACATATACACAAACGATCCCTAACCCACACCTGTTTGTTCTATCGTAAGATTCAGTGGTTCACATCGGTGCATCGGCATAGAATTTACCGACGTGATGCATCAGATACAAATTGTATTGTGATGCATCGTTATTAATATTTGCATTGGTAAAAAAGGATTTATATATAATTTTGTTGCGCTGTACTTTTATATGATGTTGATTTGATTTCTTCTCGTTTCTCAAGTGCACCCTCTCAGCACCACTGCTGCTATGGGAATGACGTATTACAGCACTATAGAGACCTGAGAGTCACATAGAATATAGATTAACATGGCAGAGGTAGAGCTGCAACTTTTTTTTTGTGCACTTAAAAGACCTGTTTGTGAAAGGGCACTTTACTTAATCGATTTATCGAACTATCTGTATCCTATTGAATTGCAATGTATTTTGTTTAATCGCATCGGGGTAAATTTGTTTTGCATCGAAATCTGTATTATCATATGTATATTTAATGTATCGTATCGTTGGCAATGCATCGAGCTGCGCATCTCGTCGGCCTCTATTATGGAGATGCGCATCTCTAGTGTGTACACGTCCATTCATTCGTGCATGCGAATGTATTTGCACATAAATTGAGTGATAAATCATCTAAGCTGTAGTCAATGAGTAAACCGCGCCTGACTGTAAACAGTCATTTCCGCTGTGGGTGCTACCCGAGCGATGTGCACATGGAGACACGCAGCAGACGCTTCCGATCGGTCGGGGTCACCGTGCCAGCGGCTCAGGGCCAGAAACATTCAAGGGCGCAGGCCTGCATGATGTGCGCAGTAGGGAAAGAGGCTCCAATAACACACACAGCCTCGGGCAGCAAACCGGAGACCACTACATCACTGTAGCACAGTACAGCAGCTGACCAGAGAACACATTTTTTACATATTAAGTACCTAGTAATTATGAACATCTACTGGTTTTACCCCCTACAGCATTACAAACAATTTGCTTACACAGCTAATTATGGGTTTTGTGTATTATTGACTTATGTTTTAATATATTTTTGTCTACGCATATGTATTAAACTATTCCCAATAGTCTATTCTCTTTGTTTCATTGCATTTCTCTGTGTCTGTATACGAGTTTCTATCAATCAGATTTCAGCAGTCACATTATGTTTTGCTGTAATGCCAGAACAGTGAGCACTGCAGGAACCCCCCCAATCACCCCTCCGAAACTGTGACTTTAACCAATCGGACTGCGATTTGGTCCCTCGCAAGTGTTAGGGTTGAAGTTAATGCACGAAAAATTTGAGGTCAATATATGAGGTTAATATCAATGTTTCTTGCTTAAGTAATGACATTCATTCTGACTGTATGTGATGCAGCGCTCTGTTATACTGCATTTCTCTATAATACTGATGAATTAAGGGGTGGAATGATTCAGGTAGGACATCACTGAATGCCTGGGGATGAAATGTATGACCTGCCATGCATTTATCAAAAATATGGATAAATATTCAAATAAAGTGAAAAGACTGGGATTGGAAATATGGTTGATTTTGGAAAATAATCAAGGATCGGTTTTGATGATTTGTTCAAAGACACCACACTCTGAAGTCTTGCATTTCTTTCAACACTTCAATTTGCCAATAAAGTAATAAAAATGCAATGTAGTAATTCCTTTAAAGTAAATAATACAAATACAGAGAAACCAGAAATTTACTAAATTCTGGGGGTTGAAAATTCTTGATTCAGCGATTTTTGCATTTTGTCATTGTTGTTTATTTTTTTAAATGACACTCTTTTTCTTACTGCCTTTATATTTCGTGCCATGATGGCGGTAGGATTCCCTGTGAATGAGCTGTTACTATAGAAACAATAACTATTTAAAGTACTGCATTGGTATACAGTATTCTGGCCTTGCAACCAGAACTACAGTCAGAGCTGGTGTTATAGAAATGAATCAATAGTCTCTGACCAGGCAAAAAACAAGTACCTACAATTAACCACTGCAACACTAGGAAGTAGGGGTGTAGCCATACACGTATTTTTCGGTATAGGAATTTCCGTTTGGTGCATGTGTCTACCAAATGCAATCCTTCTTACGTGCAAAAAATCTAAGTTCCCTCAAGGGGTATAAATAAGGAAACTAAAGTTAGTGCAGTGTCACTGTGGCTACTCACTCCGCAACTAAAATACGAATTGTTTTGCATATGCATGAAAACGCTAAAGAATCAATTGCGCCGGAATAAGCTACCAACCAGGTAGTGGCTAGCAGCTAACGCTAGGCTATGGATTGAAGATTAAAGATTTTATTTTTTTACATAGTTATACATAGGATACACTTTGCAGTGAAATGAAAACTGATTTTTTAGCATTGTATGTGCAGCTTCAAGAATTAAAGTGAATTAATAAAGGATGAAAAGAATTGAATTGATTTGTTAAAATCTGCTAAATTAAGTAGAAAAGTTAATTAAATATTTAAATTAAAAACACACACACACACTTGCATAAACATCTGTATTACCCGAATGAGGTCTAACAAATCACGATTTAATTTTTTTAATATTTTTATTGTTTCTATTTTTAATCTATTTAATTTGTGGCAATTGAATTGATTACTTAATTTAATCTATATAATAAGTGAATTGCATTTATTAAATTATTATATTTATATTGTTTAACCAAGCAGACATTTTATTTAAAAAAATAAAAAATTTAATAAAAAATTACAAGCCATTTTTAACCGAACTGTGATTTAAAAACTGAGGTATGTACCGAACCCTGAGTCTTATGTACTGTTACTAATGAGGCATTAATGCTGGTCATCCACTTCGGTTCACTACTTATTGGCAGCAAATCCATGAACAAATCTTGGTGAAACGGGTTTTTGCTTGGCAACCATTACAGCACTCCATTACCCCATAATTTCTGTTTAATATACAGAAACACATGCTACTAGTTAATATATTGATCTAGTTATTTAGTAACCGTTATTTAACCAGATGAAAACTTTTGAAGGCAATGATTAGGACACAACAGCAAAGTAAGACAGAGAGAACAATCAGTAAATATACAATAAATTGACTGAAAAGAAATAGAAAAATACCTTATATTATAATCATATGTCATCATATAAGTGCCATCAATTTAACCTATATATTGTTCTATTCAGATAAATAATTAAAATCAATACCTTTATTTATTTATTTATTTATTTATTTATTTATTTTTTATTTTTATTTATTTATTTATTTTAAACCAGCTCAGAATGGACACTGGGAACATCAAGTTCCATAAAAACTAATGTTCATTGGGTGAATACTATAATGTAATTGTATTATGTTTTAACAGAAATAATGACAAACCTAGAAATAAATAGGTAGCAAACCTATTAGAATTATTAAAAAAACATTGTTGGCTTTCGACAAAGCAGGTTTGCTGTAGTTTGAATCTGAGTGTGGTGGTTCTTCGCGCCAGTCCTCTACAGCGTTAGTTTGGTTTTGATTACAATTTAGTTGTAACATAATAAAAATATTTGATTATATGCGATTATAGTTATACAGCAATACATCGCAGGGACGGAGTTTGAAGACAAGTTGAGAGAGTTTGGTCATTTGTAGAGGAGGATTTTTGGGTATACTGTATGGGTAGAAGAATGCTGAGAATAAGGTTGAGGATGGGTAGGAGGTTTATGGATGTGGTGAGGGAAGACATGCAGGTGGTTGGTTTGAAAGATGATGATGTAGAGAACAGGGTGGGATGGAGACAAATGATTAGCTTTGGAGAAGAGAAGAAGAAGAGAAGAAACTCAAGAGCTCAGGAGTGAATCGAGCAATGGTGTTGTAAAACAGTAGGGCACTAGTTTGCCAAACCCTTTTCTCTAATATAATGTTAAATAGGTAAATGGAACCTGAGGTAAAATTAAATTCTGGACTCTGTAACAAGGGCAGATTGAATGTCTGGAGGTTTCCGTGTAGCCCTGTTCCTTGAAATCTTCATGTTTTTTGATGATGATGATAATTTTTAGTATTGTACTTGATATTTTACATGTATAGTTCAGAGTCCGTATTATAGCCTGGTCAAATGGAATATCAGTCTGGCTGTTTTATATGTACACTTATCTCTATTCAATTCTATGGAACTCTAGTCTCCATCACTGTAAATTATTAATAGCTTCTTTCCAATCATTAAAAAAGCGCAACGAACGAGCCTGAATATTATGATTTCGTATGGGAGAGGCAGTTAAAACCTCATTAACGCACTATTCAGTAAAACTAACTGCATAAATTATTACGCATCATTTCGGCATTCCTTGTCTGCCAATAGCTTTGTGCACATTCTGGAACCGGAACTGATTTCGGACTCAAATCATTACCTCACTCGTTCCATCTCAGTCAACCGTCGTATTTTTTTCTTTAATATTT
>MU551534.1:8351177-8376361 GCA_024362625.1 Silurus asotus | reverse complement strand
TTTTCTTATCCCCCCCCCCCCCCCCCCCCCCCAACACACACACACCCCACACACACACACCCCAATCAAAGGGTGTAGATCATGTGTCTGCCGCTTCATAATTGGCCATGTTTCAACCATAAATGAATGCTAATGGAGAGCGGGTAGCAATTACGGATTACGTCATTGCTATTTGCCTCCAGGTTTGGATGTCATCCCATAAAAAAAAAAAAAACTGTCGCTCTGTGAATGCCCCCTTCCAAAAAACACACTACCTTTCACTCCATCTCTATCTCTCCCACCTCTCTTTTGTGTGTTTGGCTAGAGAGCGTGGCTGCATGTGACTCATAGTTGAGCAGCACTGTATTTTTAGCTTCGCTTCTCGTCCTCGACATGCTGCCTGCTTTAGAGAGGAGGGAAAAAAAACATCCATGAAGAGGGTTTTCACGTACGGTACATGTCCGTTACAAGCATGTACACCGTTTAATAACGGATAACTCGAAAGCGTCCTCCTATTTATACTGTTTAAGAGAAAACAGCGGGGTAGAGGATAATTCCAGACAGATTTGTTTTGTTTTGTCTCGTTTTTCTCGATTTGTCTCAAAGCATGAATACGGCGATAATCAAGAACTTTGGAACTTTGTTCTCACTGTGATCTTTTTCAGTGACAGAAAGCATTCTGTTGGTCCTTTTGCGTACTCTTTGCCTCCCCTCTATTGTTCTTTTAAACTCAGTTTCGGATTAAAACAGATTAGCTGAGGCGCTGATTGCTCTGTGTGTGTGTGTGTGTGTGTGTGTGTGTGTGTGTGTGTGTGTGTGTGTGTGTGCTTCTGCCTCCCTTCCCCCATCGCTCTTTGTCCTCCCCCAACAATGTATAAAAAGGCAGTAATGGGATATTTCTGAATAAATGGTCCAGATTTTAAACATGGATATCCAATGAAACCCTGCTTCGAATGCAATTTATAACCTTCTCTCATTCTGTCATGTACATCAACAGACTATTTTATATATAACGTCTGGAGAAATCCCTGATATGCACAAATGTTGGTGGACACCTCAGCATATGATTGGTATGTGCTTTTTTTTTGAACGTCCCATTTCACATTTAGTCTCTGTTTTCTCTAATAAAATCTTCCATTCTTCTTTTTGCTAAACTCAGCGCAAATCTCCACAAGCACACTCCAAAATCTAGTGGAACATCTTCCCTAAGAGGCACTGATGAAAGCCTGAAGTGCAGCTCTATAGCAGATCTTTTATTGGTCTCCTAGTTCCAAGTGGATATGATATTATCCAAAAGACATCCAGTTTTGTGACCTTCAACAGTTTGGGGAACCGTCTATCTATCTATCTATCTATCTATCTATCTATCTATCTATCTATCTATCTATCTATCTATCTATCTGTCTATCTATCTATCTATCTATCTATCTATCTATCTGTCTGTCTGTCTGTCTGTCTGTCTGTCTGTCTGTCTGTAAAAATAGATAGATAGATAGATAGATAGATAGATAGATAGATAGATAGATAGATAGATAGATAGATAGATTGTCTGTCTGACTGACAGATTGACTGACAGATAGACAGATTATCTCTCTATCTATCTGTCTGTCTGTCTGTCTGTCTGTCTGTCTGTCTGGAAAAATAGATAGATAGACAGACAGACAGAAAGATAGATAGATAGATAGATAGATAGGCAGACAGACAATCCATCTATAAAATCTATCTATCTATCTATCTATCTATCTATCTATCTATCTATCTATCTATCTATCTATCTATCTATCTATCTACAGTATATGAATAAAAGTATCGTTATCTCTTTATATTTATATACACAGAGGTCCCCAAGTTGAGATGGTTTGACTTTTTTTCATCTAAGTTTCACGCAGTAGGCAGTTTTAAATTTTCACGTGTGCGCTGTCACGTATATCCTGTATAGTTTCTACATTACAGTACTGTAAATTGCTCTGTTTTGCTAAATTATGCATCATTTGTTAAATTAACATATATAAACACACAGAGAGCTCGAATGATATACTATACATGTATACAGTGTATCAGACCTTTAACATTAGATTACTCCCAAAACACACATTTAAGATTAATGCTAAATATTTTGTTTTCTTTATTCCTTCCTTTACAACCCCGTTTTCTTTGTTTAAAGTGAGATCGAAATTTCCCGAAGGCTTTTTATGTGTCAGGCAGACAGCGAGTCAACTTAAAGGTAATTACACAAAATGGTTGGTGTGGGAACAATAAAAACAGTGATGTAGTGATAATTGTGTATCAGTCCATCAGTAAAAACAAATCGCTTCTCATTTTCTATTAGCTCTGTGTGTGTGTGTGTGTGTGTGTGTGTGTGTGTGTTCATGCTTGACGCTCTGTTGAATGTGTTATCAAATGTGCTTTAGGAAAAAACATGGTTGTTAAATGATCTTAGACTCGAAACACAGAGGTTCATTTGAAAGGAAGACAAACAGCCGGTGTTCTTTTAAAAGAGGAAACTATGGAAATTTTCCTCTGCTTCTTTGCAATTGATTTTGTTTTGCATACCTTTTTTTTTTGGTTTTGTCTTTTTTCTGACAGTGTGTTATGAATTCTAAGAATTATGTCGCCGGATTCGGCAGAACCTCGGCTAATGAGATCTGTCACTCATTGAACTATACACTACTCTAAGCCACACCAGGGCTTCAAAAGTGAGACTCTTTACATGCTTCAACTTGCCAGAAATGAAAAAAGTCCTCCTTATGTATATGACTAACAAAAAATACGTCAGACGAAAAGTGATCTAACGATAGATCAAAAATGACAAGATTACAAGTGAGCAATACATCACACAGCAGGAACGACTATCCAGAGCTTCTAAAATCTGCATAGTGGTTAGACATTGGGAGGAAGCACTCGTTCTTGATAAACTAGCGTTTGCTAGTTTGTCTAGAAGTAAATTTAGCTTCCGTTGTTGACAGACGCTATTGTGTGTGTGTGTGCGTGTGTGTGCGTGCTTCTTCTCGATTGAAACTTGAACCATTAAACCCTGATGCTCATTCAGACTGTACTTGCAGTTTAACCTGAGCACAAATGCAAAAGTAGAGTTAAAATAATTAAAGTTTTCAATTTAATTAACATTTATTTCAATTGCACTTTTCGCAATAGACATTGTTTTAAAGCAGCTTTACTGTAGGTATGAATTATAGAACAAAATTAACTTATTTTAAAAATTATTGTGTATTTATCCTCAAAGAGCAACAGAGGCAAGAACCTTGAGAGGAACCAGACCCAAAAAGGAAAACTCATCCTCATTTTGTTGACATCAAGAGTGTCTACATTCATATTACAGTCCAATCAGAACAATAAATGACATCATAATTTAGATCATTATAGATTCAACATGAACTCCTTCATGATTGCACCGTTAAATGTTCACTGATGGAGAAACGGCATTTGTAAAATGTAGAATAAGTTTAAAAGTAAGGCATCAGGATGTCCGAGAGCAAACACTCGCTTCAGATTGAGTGCTTTGTTTTCCTTTTTTTTTGGTTTGCGGCTGCACGTAAGCCTTCGTCTCATCCCTGTGAAAAATGGAGTCATTTCATGGCGAATGCTCAGTGACACCAAAAAATAAATAGAGAGATTGTCAAGACTCATTGATTTTTCATGACAGTGAAAAACATCAACAACAACGCCACTTAGCCATGGCTGTGAAGGCTGACATGGGGGACACAGTGGCTTTCTCACTTTCTCAGAGAGATGCTGCTATGGGTTCGATTCTGTATATGTATCTGGCACAGTTTGCCCACCTTCATGTAGAAGCAGCAGCAGAATTTATGGAAGAAATAAGAAATGCACTTTAATTGGAAGTTTGTTGGGTGCTAAATTGCTGACTTCTTGGTTTGAGGAAATGGGAATGACTTGTCAGTATTCACTCTGTATGAATCTGTATTTATGTACACAAAAAAAAAAATAAATGCCAATGCGACATTTCTATCAGTAGCCTCAGGGCTTGGAGAAAAGCTTTTCTCGCTTTGTGTGTGGCTTTAAATGCGTTATGATTATGACTTTGGGTCACGTAGACAAAATGTCTTGCTTTTCTTGGTTGCCTTTGCTGAATTCCCAAAGCACCCCTTATGGATATGAGCTACACATAATACCTCCATATGGCAAGAACAGTTGCATAAACAGTTTGCTCATTTGTTACCCATAGTATATTATTGTCTACAATGCAAAAACCCCGGTTGCCGCTTTATCTTCGAAACAAACCACCCATGATTTATTCGGGAGCTATACAGAGATATAGGTAAAAGTACAAAGGGTTAAGATGTGACTTCAGGGTGCGTCTATGACTATGCTTTGCTTTGGGTTCATATGTGTTGTTTACAGCAATGAGAACAATGGAAGCTTGTCTCTTAGAGGTTTTCGCCTTTCTCTTGCGCATAACATCATTCAGAGATGTATAATAGCACTGCTGTTCCCCCTGCTATGGACGATCCTGAGTGTTACAGGGCGTGCATCATGTCTGAGGGTACAGGACGTCTGCTGAGTCTGGGTAATGGGCAAAACACACATTAATGTATTGCTCTGCTTAATTATGTATAAAGGCAAAGCAGATACTATATGGAAATGTTTGTGGACACATCCCATTCCACATTTAGTCCCCATTAGCCGTTATAATTACCTCCACTTTTATGGGAAGATGTTTCATTAGATTTTTAAATGTGCTTGTGAAGATTTGTGCCCCTTCAGCCACAAGCTGAAAAAAAAACTATATATGGCTGGTCAGGTGTCCCAATATTTTTGTCCATATAATGTATCTGATTCAATAACCACTGACCAGGTCATGTTATGTGTATCTAAGATCCACATTTCTGAACTCATGGTCAAAAGTCTTTTTTGGGCTAATCAGTGCTAACCTGGATTAAATCCAAGTCTAGCATTTGTACATCACTGAGTACATATATATATATATAATATATATATATATATATACACACACTCAGTATGTTTAGTATACTTTTATTCTCCAAAGTGAAAAAATTTTTCGGACTCGTATTTGGTTCTCTCAGCACCAATGCTGCTACATCAATGACATATCGCAACACTACGGAGACCGAGGCTTGTCCTAGGAGTCACAATCCAGATTAACATGGCAGAGGTAGAGCTGTAACTTCCTGGGGAAACTCATGTCACTTCAGGTCACACTTGCAAGTCAGGTGAAGCTCATCAAAGTCCCAGCTATTATAAGAGTTGACAGTTGAACCTCTCTGCCTCGTCCAGACTCGCTCTCTTGTCCTCTGGGGTCAAAAACATCAGGTTACCATGGTCTTTTCCTTTCCACACAATATTGGACATACTAATGAGAAGCTACTAAATGTCAGATCATCAAATACATATTGATTATAAACTGTTTATAATGATTGCTTGGGTTCCCTATTTTCTTGAAGGAAATAAAAATTAAATAAATGGAACTCTGAATACTGGTAGGACTTGAGCAGAAGAAGCAGCAGCAGCACGCTTTTTCCCTAACAAATGATCCACTTTTACTCTCAGTGGCAGACAGGTAGAGGGTGCTGAAAGTTTGATAAAAGCACAAGATCATACAGGGCCTTTAGGTAGGGGATAGTGAAAGGGGATAATAGTGCCTCTTTCCATTCCCTGCTTGCGTGCACACTATCTGTTCCCACGCACAAGGTCATTGCGGCACCCATGGGCCCGGAGTATAGAGGAAATTGCTGACTGATGGAGAGGAAGTATTTAACACGTGGTCACCCCTCGGCAGGCTCAGCACACAATCGGGAACGGTGAAATTACTTTTACTGCTGATGCCTATCCGCCCTCTCTTGCCGATAAGTATTTCGGGATTTACTTAATTATTTCTCCCTGGTTTGCTTTCCATCTTTTCCTTGCCGAAGGCTTACTGCATTGAAATAGTTTTCTTCTTCTGTAGCCCTGTTTTGGTTCTGGATACTAATCCATGCTCTGTAAAAAGCAAAACAAGAATTTATACAAAGTTATGATCTGTTATTCTTAATCTACTGTTTGGCCCGATTAAGTTTCTCCACCTAAACCTAGCTTCTTTGAAAATGCGAGTAGAGGTCACGTGACGTATACGTTTTAGGGATGCGCATCTCCGTGACTGAAGACGATGCGTTTCGCATCTCGGTGCATAGCCAATGAAAGATACATTAAACATACGTGTGAAGGAGATACAATTCACCCCGATTACGATGCAGTGTGATCCAATTTCGATTTGATGCAATGCGATTGCAGTGGAAAAAATATGATTGTATACAGTTTAATAATGCGCATAGTTCAATTTGATGATTTGCTGTCTGTCTGAACTGAAGAAATCAATTCTGACTTCTAATGCATGGGCTTTGTAGTGCAAAAAAATGATTACATTAAACCAGTTTATTTTTTTACTGTTCTGTTTCCAGGAAGATGCAGCTCTACCTCTGCCATGTTAATCTGTATTCTATGTGACTTCAGGAAATATCAAAATATATATATATTTAAATCCCATAAATCTGTCGCAAAAAACTCATGTCACTTCAGGTCACACTTGCAGGTCAGGTGAAGCTCATCAAAGTCCCAGCTATTATAAGAGTTGACAGTTGAACCTTACTGCATCGTCCAGACTCGCTTTCCTGTCCTCTGGGGTCAAAAACATCAGGTTACCATGGTGACTTGGTGACATGGCTTTTAACGCATGGCCTTTGTAGTGCAAAAAATAATTACATAAAACCAGATGTTCTTTTCCTGTTCTGTCTCCAGGAAGACGCAGCTCTACCTCTGCCATGTTAATCTGTATTCTATGTGACTTTCAGGACACGCCTCGGTCTTCGTAGTGTTGATACTCACGTGGCAGCATTTATGCTAAGAAAAGGTGTTTGAGAAACAGTTTAGTAAGAAGGAATCAATCTATAGATCTTATATTGGTCACTTTTTAAATACAAAAAAACTTGTGCCAACTTGTATGTTAACTTTTATATCGATGCACCGATGCAAATTGCTGAATCGTAACATTTTCCAATAGATTTTGGAGTTTGTTCATGGAGATTTGTGCTCAGTCTACCACAAGGGTGTTGGTAAAGTGAGGTACTGATGTAGATACAATGCAAGATCTTCCACTGCAAACCTTTTACACTATATCTTCAATACAATTGTGTGCCTTCACTCTTCTATGCACATATGGCCCAAAAAGTCCCAGTATTGTTTTCCATTACTACTAAAACCTAATTGAAGATTATTAAACCAGAAAGTTTTTTTTCTCATCATTCAAAAACATCTAAACACTGCTTGTTGCAAAACTGTTGCAGCTCCCACTGGAACCATTTCCTTCCCCTGGCTAAGTGATGTCTTCTTCTTCCACCCTCTGTTTTATCAGTTCTTACTGTAGGATCCAAAAAACTCTTAAAAATTCTGTCACTAAATATTTTTAATTATCCAGAGAGCTGTGAACGATGGCCCACTCGCCGAACTGAAACGGGTCGCAGTTTTTTGCTTAAGTTGTAATTTGGCTTCGTATCAGCAGATTTGAGTGTGTGTGCAAAAAAAAAGTCTTTGCCGTTCAGTCTTTATATACAGTGCATATAGACTACTGCATATACCTGCCTGCTGCTGCTGATTAAGAGGGTTTCTGTTTTATTCAATGTCATCTTTTACAAGTACGGAATAAAACATGACAAGACTCGCTGTTAAAGGCAAATAATCTGCCTCAGGTCTGTGTGATGTGTTACCACCCCGAAATGGATTCTTCCTCCTACAGTGGCGTGCCCTGTACTATTTTATTTCTCTTTTATCACATTTGCGGGGGAAAAAAAAATAAACGACAGTTTATCGTGGTGTTGAGAAGCCAGAAGGCACAAGTGTTTTCCTTCGTCCTGGAAAAGAGCTACAAAGTGCAGACTCTTGTGTAGCGACTGGAGACTCTTTCCAACCTTTTTTTTTTTTCATTTTAATTATATGGCATTTAGTCACACCTTGATTTTTTTTTTTTATATTTAGTGTGTGTGTGTGTGTGTGTGTGTGTGTGTGTGTGTGTGTGTGTGTGTGTGTGCATGACTGGTCAAAATTTTCAAACCGGGTCTGTTCTCAATCTCTCCATAAGATGGTAATTAAATATTTCGTTTAAAAAAAAAAAAAAAAAAAAGAAAAAATTAATTTCTAAATCAATAAAATCAACAACCATCACGTTAAAAAAAAAAAAAAAAAGTAAAAATTAATTTCTAAATCAATAAAATCAACAACCATCACGTTCAAAAATAGAAAAAAATAAAGTATAGTTGTATTGGCTACCCTAACTAATAGTTATAAATTATTTTATTAATGTATTTATTTATTTCTTTGCATTAGTAACCTAATAGTTTTTTGGACGGTTGCTTTGCATGTTTAAATTTTATGCTTAATAGATAAAATCTTAAACAAAGATTAAGGACGAACCCAAAAAGAATGACATAAATCCTGCTGTTCATTGCGCCCCACCCGTCATGTCTCCACTAGAGGGGCGCTCTCCACACTTTTGTTTGTATGTTTGTTGAGCGCACAATTTGTGCTCATGCAGCCAAAGTCAGTTCCCGATGTAGGTGAGATGAGGAGGTGCGTTCCAATTCATTCCAAAGGTGTTCAATTGGTTTGAAGTCAATTATTTCTTTTTATAACCAGCCATTTAAGATCTTCCACTCTAACCCACATAAAAGCATATCTACATAGACCTGGCTTTGTAAACAAAGTTGCGCATTGTACTGTATAACATATTTAACAGAATGTATACTGGTCGGTGCTAATTTGTGTATTTGTGTCTGTCTGCACTGTAATGTGTCTTGCACACGATGCACTTTGTGTGGCTTTTAGCATTTTAGCATTTTAGCCCTTAGCTCTGTGTGTTATGTAGCTTTGTCGTTTTATGTAGCGCTGAAAGAAATGTTGTTTCATTCCACTGTGTACTGCATCGGCTATATATATGGTTAAAATGATAAAAGCTTCTTGACTCAACTTGACTTGAGGGGTATTGTCATGCTGGAACAGCTTTGGGTCTCCAGGTGTAGGAAAAATGTGATGCTACAGCATCTAAAAACATCCTATACAACTGGGTGCCTCGAACTTTGTGGTATAAGTTTGAAGGAAAGAAACACATGGATGGAAAAATCCGGTGTCTCGATACTTTTTTTCTATAGAGTTTGTTTTCTTATGGAACACCATCCTAAAGCCCAAGCTCATGTGATCAGTGATGTGCTAGTTGTACAATGTATAGCTCAAATGGTTGTATTTCAGTGATTCCATCCATGTCTCAAAGTCTAAAATAAGTGGCTTTACATCCAAAGCCCGTGATTTGTTTCACACTCCCAAACACACACACACACACACACACACACACACACACTGTGCTATAATTCCTCTAAACAGAGTTTAGGCTGGTGGTATCTAGTGAACCAGTGTTGATTTGGATGTTGATAGAGGCTCAAAGCTCTTTTGTACGTCGGTCTGGATAAGGGCGTCTGCTGAATTGCATTTACATTTTGCATTTACCTTCATGCCGCTTGGTATACGCCCTTATTGAGGAGAGACGTGTATCATTTTTACACAACTGAGCAGTGCAGGGTTAAGGGACTTGCTCAAGAGCCCACCTTTGTCATCCTAGGAGCACTGGGACTTAAACTCATGAGCTTCTGATCACAGGTTCAAAGTTTTAACCACTTAGCTACAGCTTCAAGTAACAATAAAAAAAACCCTGTAAAACCGAAGCTTTTTCTGGCCAAAGAAACAACTATTTATTTCTCCCCTTCGCTAAGTGATATCTTCTTTCAGCTCTGTCTTATCATCATTTCTCACCAGAGTGTCAAACCTGGAATCCTCTGGCAGTCACAGGATAATAATTCACCAGAGAGATGAGAACAATGGCACGCTGTCTGAACAAAAATGGATCAGGGTTTCTCAGAGGTTGGTAGTACTTACGGGGGGATTCAGCTAATGAGTAAGAATGGGGTGTGACTACATTTAAGAAAAATATTATTGGGAAAGAAAATTGAGAAGTTTTATTAATGGCCAATTCCTTGGCTAAAAGTTTGCAGCTCACCATATTAGTATGCGTTTTTTTCCCAAATTGTTGCCAAAAATTGCTAAATGCTTTTGTAGCAGAAAGAGCAAATCCTCTTCATAGAAGCAGTGTTGGGCAGTAACGCGTTACTTTTGACAGTAACTTATACTGTAACGTGTTACTTTTAAATAAAAATAACTCCGTTACCGTTACCATATGGTGCGTTACCCGTTACTTATTTAAATGAATGAACTTTGGCTGAAGTGTAGCCTACAGTCTGACCTGTTTACAGCAGCGTCGCATTGTAGGATTGGAGGATGAACCACTGTAAACACGAAGAAGACGCACTGTGGGCGTGTCCCCGTTTATTCAGGTCTGTGCGGCAGTAATGGCGAGTCGAGGCGAGAGCAAGACGAGTTTCTCAAAGTGGAAATATGCTCATTATTTCACTTTAGTTGATAGTAGTTAAGAGCTCAACACAACAGCAGGAGCCACTTTAGTTTTTGATTGTGAATATATTATTCAGCTTGTTTTGTTATTTAATTCAGAAATCCTTGTAATATATTCAGTTTGTGTTGGTCTGACTTCAATAAAATAGTGTTCAAAAACTACTTTGTGTTTAATTCAGTTTTGTGTTTGTAGACCATAACACATAAAAGGGCATTAATGGGAACATTAAAGAACGTTCTTTAAAAAAAGTTAATAAAAAGTTACTTTTAACAGTAACGCATTACTTTTTGGTGTAAGTAATCAACAAAGTAGCAACGTTTTTTGAATTAAGTAATTATTTAAGTTTTGAACTTTTTGAATAAAGTAACAAGTAACTGTAGCTAGTTACTATTTTTTAGTAATTAACACAACACCGCTCAGAAGAGTGGGGTTTATTATAACATCGACTACAATGAGATAAAAAAAAAAAAAGAGTTTAAACTCCACATGGTCGGGTGTTGAACATTTGGCCATTTTTTTGTGTAAATCTATTTAAAAAATTTTTTAACAGGGTGTCATTTTGCTGCTTTCTCTTCTCTGTTCTTGGAAATGCGAATCAATGAACCTCTGTCCCATTGGCACTGATGGGAACTGATGAGTGACAGACGGTGTCTGGGCTGCAAAAAACCATGGGGTGAGATGACCTTCAGCTTTGGTGCCCAAAATCAGTGTTTAACAAGCCATTTTTGGGGGGTAAACCCCCACCCTGCCTCTACTCCCACCTGGACCATGCTCAGTCTTGCACAGTTTTGACACATTCATGTGTAGGAAGCATGTGAGCAAGCCATCCAAATGCTTTCTGTGAATAATCTTTGAAAAAACCGAAAGGTCATACTGGCTCAGTGCTCAGTCATCCTGTTCCACCACATCCTCTTCCTCATTTCTCTGCCCTTGCGTCTGCTCTTCCGGAATTTTTCCTTGGAAGGGAATCATTCTGGCTGATGGTCGAGGATTACAGGAGGCAAGCAGAGGATTTCATCTATCGCTCTGCAGCATTATTGTAGTAACGGGCCGAGGAGGCTGAACTGTCTGTCTGAGATTGGTGGGGGTCTGGGGACACATGCGTCTGCCCTCTGATGACAGTGGGGTGAGTTAGCATGAAGTGAACAGAGAAAAGGCTATGATCTAGTCGTCGTAACATGATATAACAAGCGAATCTGAACAAAAGGTCATCGTTTCCCTAAGGGGGCTTCATGCTGGGTAGAGGTGACTCCAGTTTAAACTGCTGCCGTGGATATCGGTATTGTGTGTCTACGGATATTCATAGTTGAGTTGTTAAGGTGTGGTGGGGATTTTATTACCGAAATGGTACACGTATCTGTTCAAAGAGCCGGGAGTACTATTTAGCGATTCATATTTCCTTCATCAGTACACGTTTTCTATCCCTGATATAAAGGTGCAATCTTTCAGTGTAAATTTTAAGCCTAAAGGGGGTAAGTTTACATTTATATTTATGGAATTTGGCAGAAACCGTTATCCAGATTGACTTACATTTATCTTATTCATACAGTTCAGCAGCTAAAGGGGTTAAGGACCTTGCTCAGGGGCCTAGGAGAGGCAGCTTGGTGTGGCTGGGATTTAAACTCACGAGCTTCAGATATAAAGTCCAATGTCCTAACCACTAAGGCAATGCCTTTAGTTTGAAAACGCATATTTTTTGCATTAAAAGGCCCTCAGTAAGATAGATAATGGATGCAAAGCGTTTTTGAATGAAATTCAAATGTATCTGGATTAGTGTAGACCTAGCCTAGGCTGCCACCTAATAGTGGGGTAGTGGCAGGTTTATGGTTAAGACATTGTGCTTCTGAGCGAAAGGTTGCGAGTTAAATTCCTGACATTGCCATTGCTGTGTTTTTTAAGCAAATCCCCCAATCCTGGTCTGCTCAATAGAGTCAATAAGATTGTAGAAAATTGCTGTGGATAAGAGCATCTGCTGAATGCTGTAAATGTAGTGTTAACTCTGGATACAGCCCATGCTGGTTACGCGTAAGTGTTTAACATGCTAGCCCTCAGTGCTAACATGCCATTAGCATTGTGTTGCGAGTCATATACTTAAGGAGAGTCGCCCAGCACCTAGCTTTCATCCTTCACTATCCAAACTGAATAAAAGCAGGGCAAGAGGGTGTGCTTTTGTTTAATAAAAACAAATCCTTTCCACCCCAGACCCCACCCGTTATCACTAAAGTCTTAGAATCCTAATCTTTAAAATGCAATCATTTAAAAAAAAAAAGGCCCTCAGATTTACGGATCAATTTAAATCTCGAACGTCTTCCGTCGTCGCAGGTTCACGTGAGCACTCCAGCCATAAATAATTGATAAATGGAAAATGTGGCCCGGCGTTTTATTTCATCACAAAAGCCTACGTTTCTTTTTTCCTTTTGATAACGCCCACCCCGATCGCCAGGGGCTAGGTTTGATTTCTGGCCGGTGCTGCTGGTTTTATTATTGTTTTCATCTTTGTAGCCCACTGAGATTAAATGGAAATTCGGGATTGCTCCATATATTCACGTAATGAGAGGGAGACCACGGCTGACTCCCAAATTTATTATATATATAAAAGGATATATAAATATCTCTATCTATTTAAATCTCTCTCTCTCTTTCTCTCTCTCTCTCTCTCTCTCTCCATATATATATATAAATACACACACACCGCCACGTTTATCAGGATCTTTTTGGACTCCGGGGCTGAAACAAGGCGCTAAAAGGCATTAAATTACTGCAGTTCTTCAAGCATGATTAGTTCCATTTGCTGCAGAAAATCACTCCCTCTTACGAGTTCAAACAAACTTAATGGCTGCTGAGAGCATTACAAGGAATACAAGAATATTTGTCTCACATGCATGAGCTTATACAAACACGTAATTTCTCATGATGCAAATTTCTTTTTTTCCCTTTGCGCTCTGTTCCTTACCACTGTGTAAGACTCGCTCTCTTTAATGCACTCCGTATCTATGTGGCGCTGCCGTATTTGTTTCTCCCTGACACCCTGCTTTTCACAATGATGTAAGGCATGATTCAAAACGACACTGACCGAGTTAACATCTTACCGTGGAGAGATTTGTTGCCAGCATTGGCAAAATCGCGTAAGAAAACATGACATTTCGAATTATCCCAGAACTTTATAGAGTTTAAAATGTGCTCTGGAGCAACACCTGGGCCACCCCAAGCCCACATTTTAGCTTTCTTTGTTGCTTTGTTTATGCTGCGTGTAGCATGTGGGAAGGCAAGCGATGTGGATGGATTAAACCCCCCTTTCCCTACGGCCCCTTATTCTTTCCCACACCCCCATCTGATTTCTCCATATTTTAGTACCAATTTCTGTGGGTACAGAGGGACAAAGAGGGGGTTAATGCTATCTGGGTTGCAGGATCTCTTTAATCTGTCCCAATTTCCCTTTGACATAATGCAATCTGGATTGTTTTCAGATTTACTGAACCTAAGACTCACTGAAATATGTTGCCCTCCGAATGCAGGAGACTTGTGCACACTCAACATTTCAACATTTAAACCAAAACAAAGAAACAATTCACTGGATCTTGCTAATACTATTTATGAAGACGTTCAATTTTAATATACACGTGCACTGTTCACATTGCGTGTTAGGATTATGGATAATAACTATTTCCCATCAGCCACTGCTCCGTCCCCAATTGATGATGATCTGCTTCGCTTTACATTGACATGATGATTTCTAAACATCATTATGATTCACTCTTGCTATGTTTCCATTTCAATTTATGACATTTGGCAGACGCCCTTATCCAGAGCGACTTACATTCATCTCATTCATACAACTTAGCAGCTCTGGGGTTAATGGCCTTGTTTAGGGGCCCAGGAGTGGAAGCTTGGTGTCCTGGGATTTGAACTCATGACCTTCGGATTCAAAGTCTAAAGCTTTAACATGCTAACCATTCCCATCGGGTTCATGATTTTTAGCATTTGTACGAACCCTCACCGTTCACCACTGTATGTCGTTTGTATGAGTGTTTATTGTCGAGATTTGTGTTCAACATTAGGGTTTTTTGTTTCTTTGTCTTTAGGTTTGGTGTTAAGTTGTGTTTCTGTTGACCTACACTATTGTACTTTGTTAAAAAAAATAGATTCTGTACTTGCATTTCGCTTCATTATTCCTTAGGGGTTCTTCAAATTTAGCACTCAAATATTTAGACAGAAAGGGACAGCGGGGGTTTAATGCTTTCTTAATTGCAGGATCTTTTTGATCAATCTCAATTTCCTTTGACGTAATACAATCTGAAATGTTCTCTAATTTAATAGACGCACTAAAATATGTTGCCCTCTGAATGCTGGAGACGTATGCTAACCCTAACCCACTCCTGGGCCCCTGAGCAAGGCCCTCACCCCTACAGCTGCTCAGTTGTATGAATGAGATAAATGTGAGTTGCTCTGGATAAGGGCTGTCTGCCCTCTGACAAAGCTTTGCTTAGGTGCGTGGCCATATGAATGATTCCGGGAGGTGACCAGGCATCTTTACACCAAGCCATGCCACTTTTGTGAGAATTACCCATTCACCATTATAATATCCTCCTCTCTTTCAATAGATTTTGTAGTGTGGAGATTTGTGGAGATTTATTAATACACAATGGTGTTAGTGAAGTAAGGTACTGAAGTAGGGTGAGGTGAGGTGGCCTGGGGTGCACTCAGCGTTCACTTCATTCCAAAGGATGAATGAGCTCCATAAGAAGCCACTCAAGATCTTCCACATACTTCCAAACCATGCAAATCATATCTTCATGGAGCTGTCTTTGTGCACATAGGGATTGTCATGCTAGAACAGGTTTGGGTCTCCTTGTTCAGGTCAAGGAAAAATACATCCTATACATACATTATATCGCCAAAAGTTTGCGGACACCTGGTCATAAGTTTGGTATGTGCTTTTGAGCACTGCATTCCACATTTAGTCCTATTTTGCTCTTATAATTCCTTTTACTCTTCTGGGAAGATGTTCCACTAGATTTTGAAGTGTGCTTGTGGACATTTGTGTTCATCAGCCACAAGTGTGTTAGTAAAGGCAGGTACTGATGTAGGTGAGGAGGCCTGAGGTGCAGTCAGCGTTCACATTCATCTTCAGCAGGGTTGAGATCAGAGCTCTATTGCAGACCAAACAAGATCTTCCTCTTCCAACCATGTAAACCAGATCTTCATGGAGCTGGCTTTGTGCATTGCCATGGTAAAACAGGTTTGGGGTTCCAGGTTAAAGTGAACCCAATGTTTTACAGCATCCAAAGGCATTCTATATAATTGTGTGCCTCCAGCTGTGTGGTAACAGTTTGGAGAAGAACCACACTTGACAGGAAAGGTCAGGTGTCCCAATACATTTGTTTATATATGATATAATTGTGTGCTTTTAACTTTGTGGTAACAGTCAGGATTAGATGCACATAAGACTGGAAAAGTCTTTTGCCTGGTGTGTATGAAATGTGCGAAGCAACATGCGCAAACTTATAATGTCAAGTTACAGTTTTAATGCTGCATTTGCATCAAACTCGATGAATTGTGCCTGTTGTTCTGGAGCAAACGATTAGCATGATTTATGTGACGTTACATATGGCATGGGTTCAACCTCGGCACTGTAGGCTAATACCTACTCGTTTATGAATATGTACTGCTTGTCATTTCCCCACAAATCGAAGATGGTTTTGCTTAGTCTGGGCAAATAATGCATCCACAGAGCACCATGGAATCCTCTTAGACCAGGGGGTCACCAACATGGCACCGGGTAGCCCGCAAGGACCACATGAGTAGCCCGTGGGCCTTTTCTAAAAATAGCTGTTTCCTACTTTGTGGTATATCATTGTTGATAATTATTATGAGAAATCATTAACATGATCGTGTCTTTACACATATCATTAATTAATAATAATTAACATATAATAAAAAGTAAATGGAACAAATTTCTTATTTCAGATCAAACTGAAAACTGTATCAAACTGGTAGCCCTTCACATTAATCGATACCCAAGAAGTAGCTCTCAGCTTCAAAAAGGTTGATGACCCCTGTCTTAGACCCTCACGCAAGCCTGAGCGGCTCTTTCATGCACTTCCAATGAAACGAGAGACCTGAGCAGTACTGTAATGATGCCGTGGAGTCTGTCCTGGTGTGTTTGTGAGTGTGTGTGTGTGTGTGTGGGTCATGTGGCTTGAACAGAAGCTAAATAAAAGTAAGTAATCCACAGTCTCGGTGTTTTGCTGTATATTCGTAGGTGGTGCTTTTCAGTCTTTTATGAGCCTACTGGTGTTGAGCTCTGCTGTACCAGCATGCAGTGGGAGGCTGGTCAGATGTGGAGTCGGTGGGAGGGAGAGGTCGTCTGAGTGGGCCGGAGTAGACAGGAAGTCACGCAATCCAAGGCTTTCCCTCTGATTCCTGCCGGCAGCCTGAGAGCACATAGGCCAGTCAGGAATCGATTCTTGTCTCCGTGTAGGAGCAGCTTAGGTTGGTTTTATCGGCGCTGAACAATCGGCGCTGCTCCGTCTGAATCATGCTCCGAACCTGTTTGCTATTTATACCCGCGTCTGACGGGCAAAAAAAATAATTCTGGAAATGCGGTTCTTTTGGTGTCACTAGGTGCAGGATGATTAAGCAGAGTGTGTGAGTTCCTCACTCCTGCAGCCAGTGTAGTGTGGAAGTAACAACGTCTCTACAGCAAGCCCACCAGTCAAGCTGTGAATGGGTAAAACAAGCAGCATAATCAAAGGGAAGAGAAAGGGCTGTTACAAGACTTGGGATAAGTGGGAGAGGGGGGTGGGGGGGTGTTGAGCTGATTATAGCTACATGATGCTGACAGGTCGTCTGACTGAAGGTCTTTGGCTGCCTTCATTTTCTACCGCAGTGGGGGGGGCTTAAGACTGGAGCACAGGGATTCTCCGACTCGCATGGAGTCAGAGACTGAAGATTCAAGACAGAAAATAAATACGCATCACGTAACCCAAGGCATCATCCAGCTCTGACTGCGTTGTTCCAGTCCCTTAGCTGTGGCACATACTTGATCAGGATGTTGAAGCATTCAGAATGACATTAATCTTTTTTTCGTTGACTGTATTTTGAGAACCATGCGAGTTTTTCGGTTCCCTTAATGCCATCGATTTACGAGACAGCCTTCCTAACTGGAAGTGACCTGTTCTCAAGGTACCTGTCTTTTGAGTTGTTGTTGGAATGAAATTTCTGTTGCTCACTGACTTTCACACCCGTTATTTCAGGCAATATTTGCTCACACCTGTGTACAAGCTGCAACGAGCGGTGTGGAACTATTTTTTGCCACACTACGTGACAAAATTAACTTCCCCTGTTAGAAAAAACTTCCTAACTGGAAGTGACCTGTTCTCAAGGTACCTGTCTTTTGAGTTGTTGTTGGAATGAAATTTCTGTTGCTCACTGACTTTCACACCCGTTATTTCAGGCAATATTTGCTCACACCTGTGTACAAGCTGCAACGAGCGGTGTGGAACTATTTTTTGCCACACTACGTGACAAAATTAACTTCCCCTGTTAGAAAAAAAAAAAAAAAACAGCAGAAAATAGATGCTTTGTTGTCCCGTTCGGATGAACCCGATTCAATTCGCTTCAGTGCTTTCGGTATTAATGCAGCCCGATAGCTGTAAGAGTTCTTGGCAAATACGGTGAGAGAATTGGCGGAGAGACTCGGTTTTGCTTTTTCTCCCCCTCCCCTCCCCACCCCCCCCATCCATTCTGTTTCAACAAGAAGTTGCCTGATCGAGCGAGCTGACTACGACTAGCGTCATTTACGATTAAATTAAAATGAAGGGCTCAGGCATAGAAGGCCGGCGGTGGTTCATGTTTTCTGAAATGTGATATGTTCCACTCGAACGCCCTTCAGCTCCCCGCCATCGTTTATCCTTCTTCGTGTATCTAGACTGGGTTATGTTGAGGGATGGAAGCACACAAGGTGCAAGAGGAAGGAAAGGATATTTCTCTGGATGTGTATTAAACTTTCAGGTCATGTTTGCTGCCTGCCATTCATTGTTAATCCTATTGGGAGAACCTTTTTTTTCAGTGTTTAAACAGTGTTTATTCTTTTGTTTGGTCTATTGATAACATCTGGTCTGTGCTCTTTTGCGGGTTGAGGCTCTATATCAAGAGGAAACCACAGTGTTTGGCTGAGACATTATGATAAAGGGAAACACAAGTCCACCCAGCACTTTACACTGGATAATAGAATACATTACGCAGTGTTTTTTTGACGTATAAACATTTTGATAGTGAGGAGCCTCTCTGGTGCTCACACACCCATTTAGATAAGATTTTACTTGCATAATCCATCATTGTTCAGTTACATTATTAATCAAATGTTTATGTGGATGACTTATAGGCGTCACAGTGGCAAAGGGCCACATCAGCACAATGATTAAGACCCCATTTTGATCCACCAGAGAGGGTTTGTCCTAGATAAAATTGTGCATAATGGGAAAATAAATATCTTACAGTATTTCTGAAATATACCTGACAATAATAGATGTTTCCTGCATTTCTACAATTGAGCAGTTGACCCGAGACTTGCTCAAAGGGCCCAACAGTGGCAGCTTGGTTTTGGAGGATTTGTACTCATAACCTTCCAATCTAAGAACTTCTTTGGAAATGTTTTTTGAGAATGGGTTTGGGTTCAGCACCACTCATTTGCATCTTAAATTCATTTTTTATTATTTTTGTCTTTGGTTTGTATCAATGCAGTTGGTTTGATGGTTATCACATATCAAATAAAATCTATGTTCCATTCAAATGTATGTATATATAAATATACATTCATCAGCTACATTAGAGCAGACCAAACGAAAAAATATCAGCTGGTGTTCTTCTAATCTCCAGATGTCCAAATCTATATGGTCAGTGTAGCTTCAGCTTCTTGGTGAACCTGATGCGGTCTTCAATCTTTTAGTCTTCCTGCATGAAAGTTCTGAAGAGATGCTTCTGAGCTACTTCTGAGCTGCTTTTCTACTCACTAATGTTGTAATGAGTGGAATCCATTAAGCTTGGGAAAAAAATGTTTTGATAGTTTTGAAATGATGTTTTTCCAATCTCCATTTGTCCAAATCTTTTGTGAATCTGATGAGGTTTTAATCTGTTATCATCTGTGTGCCTGAAGGTTCATGTTCTGTGCTCTTAGTTGCTTTTCTGCTCACCATGGTTGTGAGGACTGGTTATATTGGTTAACTGTAGAATCAAATTTATTTAGGTCTGGGTTGAATTCATTCTGTGACCTTCCTTATCAACAATATTTTCTGGAAAAACTAAATTTCTCTGTTATCCCTGTTAGAGTTTCAGGAAATCAGCCATTTCAGAAACCCCCAAAATATATTCAGTTAATGAGATTACATTTCCTTGACTATTGTGATGTTTGATGTGACTGGGCTGATTAAATAATTGTATGAATGCATTGAAGTTGTCAGTGCATATTTGCTCCATCGGTGCAGCCAGGTAACTGGATCCACAGGCAAAGCAGAACTGTCCATGGTGCTGACATGCTTTAACTCCCTACGCAAGGATTTCTTCTCTTTTACACTTCACTGCAACCCGGGTAATGAATATTTGAAGGGTTGTATTTGATTTAGCAGAATCTCCTTTGTTTTTCAGCATCTGCTGTGTTTATAATCGAAACGACTCATTTATTTAGGAAACAGGCTTATGAGCATGAGTATAGTTGATGTCGTGTCACCGGGGAGAGCGTAAATTAGATTTTTTTGTTCATCTCAGACACTTTATGCTTGCTTGGATGCATGTGTGTGTTTGTGTGAGAAAGAGAGAAAGTATGAAAGACAATGAAATATAGTGTGTGTGTGTTTGTGTATTTGTGTGATTTACAGAGCATTTTGGCTTCTCTGATGCTGGCTCAGAGACTCGGCCTGAAGGCGTGATATTTTCGCATTTGATACTCATACAGACGAGGAGAGATGCTTGCTAGGGTTGGAAATTGCGGTCAGAGGGCAGTTTGGGCACAAACACACACACACACACACACACACACACACACACACACACACACACAGATGCATATGGAGGGCAAGAATTGGCCCGAGGCTGTCGTTTATCATGTGGCGTCATTATCCTCAGACGATGGTGGAGTTTATAGAGATTACAGCCCAAAAGTAGGTTAAGATAAAAACCACCTCTGCATCAACAGAGTTAGAGTTCCTTTGATGCTAATAGGAGCATTTCATTCTAGATTTTTCTGTTTATTTATTGTTTGGGTTATATATGTGTAGTGGTTCCTTTGTAGATTTGTGTGTGTTCAGGGATTTTCTTTGAAGTATAAAAATGTATATAATATATAAAATTATACACACGCGTATAAAGTTTAGGTACCTGGCGTCAACAGTGTAAAGTAATGAAAAGTGTGTTAGAGAAGTGAAGAAAAGTGATAGCAGGAGTGATTTGTGATAGAAGAGTATCTGTGAGCGTGAAAGGGAAATTTTATTGGACTGTGGTGAGACCTGAGATGTTGTATGGTTAAGAGACAGTGGCTTTGAGTAAAAGAGGGGAGGTGGAGCTGGAGGTAGCAGAGCTGAAGATGTTGATGTTTTCGGTGGGAGTGACGACGATAGACAGGATTAGAAACTGTCCTATCTGCGTGTACTAGATCGTGTACTAGATGTCTGTCTGTTCTTGTGTGCAAAGTGTTTTATCATTGCCATCGAAACATTAATTTGTAAAAGGAATCAACATATAAATATATATATATATACAGTATATAATGAGAGAGAGAGAGAGAGAGAGAGAGAGAGAGAGAGAGAGAAAAAAGGTTTTCTGGGCTTTTAATCCCTTACAAAGAATACTATAAAATAAGTGTTAAGGGCATTTGTGAGTCACATGGTGACTCAGGAAGTGTTAACATACCACTGAACATGAGTATATACACAAATATTTATTTTGAATTAAATCAAGAATGAAAGAATTCTTGAGAATTAAATCAGACACCCAGGTACATACATCAGTTTTAAAATAATGTCCTTTTACACAGGTATACTGGAAGGAGCTCAGCAATCAGCTAAAATGGGGGGGGATCTTCCTCACAGTGCAGACAGATCTCACTGATTGTAGTGTGCGACGGCCATGTTTTTCTCGTGTTGATCTTTTCACTGACAAGACATTCGGGTACTAATTGACTAATTGAATGCTATTATTAGCTAGCATATATGTATTTCTGTCAAATCTCCAGAAGTAAATCCAACGTAAGTGCTGCTGAAAAAGTAAGAGGGACTTTAGCCAAAGTTTTATGAGGGTACATTAAGGGGGGAAATCTGCTCCTTTATTGTTGCCCACATCTTTGTGATTTTTTGTATTATTTATTTATTAATAAAAAAAAATACTCTAAATGGATTTAACAGAGGAAAATAGCTACCAGACGAAGCTGAAATGTCAGGCATCCAGAGCATTGCAACCTCCCATTGCAGATTAGATATGAAAGAGGGAGTTCAGGATGGAAAGCAATGACTTGCTGACCTTTTTACTCATTTATCAGCCTTCATCCATCAGCACAGCCTCTCCTCTTAACATAACTCTCTCTCTCTCTCTCTCTCTCTCTCTCTCTCTCTCTCTCTCTCTCTCTCTTTTTCACATACACAAAAATACACATGCGCACACACACACTCTCGCACAGGAGTAATAATGGAGAGATTTGTATCTTAATACCAGAGATGATCTTCACTCCATCCTCATTTCCTGTACTTGAGCCATTTCAAACTCTCTTTAAAATGGAAAAATAAGCTTGATGGTGAATGGAGGTTTATTTAGTCGTGAACACAGAGTTGCTCGTTGCATATGATTTTATATCACGTTCTGCAGCACTCAATAATTCTGGATCAGAAGAATTATTTTTAGGTGCCTTCAGGTGCCAAAGATTTTAATTGGTATGATTTAGAGCAGATTTTCAGTTATAATATGATGTATTTAGTTTTAATATTGTCACTCTCATAGGGAAAAAAAACGAATAAGGTACTCTGAATGGTACTTAGGCCACACCTGCTTTACTATGATTGACCTTTGCATAGGCCACACCTACTTCAATGGGGCTGACAGGCACACAGGCTATGACTACATTTTTGGGACTGATTTGCATAGGTCACACCTAATTCATGAGAACTGATATTTGCATAGGCCACGCCTACTTCACTGGGACTAATGTGTGTACAGACAACACTTACTTCTATGGGACTGATATTTGCATAGGTCACACATACTTCATTGGGAATGATATATGGACAGGCCACGCCCACTTCATTGGAACTGACCGGTGCACAAGTCATGTCAACTTCACTACCTTTTTTTGGAACTGACAAGTATTTGTTCATGCCAGGCCTTCTTTACTAAAACTGCCAAGTACACTGGCCACAACTTTTTTAGTTGAATTGGCAGGTACAAAGACCCTGCCTACTTAAACTGACAGAATCTTTCTATTCAGCCTGCAAGATACAGGCCACGCCTACTTCACTGGTACTGATACTCAAAACAGTGTAGATATCTGGATACGTTAATTTTCTTGCCACCAGCATGAAGGTGCTCCATTTAAATTCAAATCTCCAAAATATTTATTCCACTTTTATTAAATGTCACTCTGACACATGTCCCCAATATAGAAAGCATGCACACTCTTTCCTCTTGCCATGTTCTCGTGTAATGAATTAGTGACCCCGTCACGTTGCTTAATGAGGTGGAGAATGAGGGCGTAGAGGGCTGGGAGAAAGACAGGCATGTAGCCCTTGCACAGGAGCGATCCGTTTGTGAAACCTAATTGATAGTTGAGGGATTACCCAAAGCCGCTTCGCCCCAAAGGCCCCAAACTCCATTTTGTGGAGTTTTTCCCCTCACAATCTCTCTCTCTGTGTGGCTCCGATCCTGTTTAAGCCTTCCACTTCAAAGTCTAAAAAGCTCAATGGCTCGAACGCAAAAGCCAAAAATAGGACCTAGCATTCGGATGGGCGTGGGACGTAGAAACGGAGGTGGAGTTTTACCCCAATTATGAATTTGGAAAATTCACGGGTTTCCAATGACATGAAGAAGCTCCTGGATGATGATTGGAGATTTAAAGATTTCATTCCATCAAATCTTAACATATTCACTGACCCTGAGTTTACAATCATAATGAATTCATAACCATCACATCACATGTAAATGTTTTCAGAGCTTTCTGTGGTTAAGAACCTCACAACCTAGCTTATGTAGCTAGTTTCGAATTGGCTAGCTCATATCGTTAGCTAGATAGCTAACTAGAGAGATAATTAGCTAGCTAGATAGTTAGCATATTCAGAAATAGGCCTAAAGAAATGAACATTACTATTTGAAGATGTTTGCATTTTGGGTGGACGTGTAGCTTATGTGTTTAATTGGCGCCTTTTTATGACATCATTAAATTCTAAAAAAGATTTGGATTTGGATTTGGATAATATATTGAAAAAGAAGAAAGAGAGAGAGAGAGAGAGAGAAAGAGAGAGAGAGAGAGAGAATGAGTATTAGACAGCTTTTTTCATCATCTGAATGTGTCTAGCTTTTCCCCTTTTTCTCTCTCCTTCTCTTCCCCTCTCTCCTCTCTTTTTTCTCTCTTCCCTACGTCATCTTTTTTTTTACTCTTTTTCATTCTTCTCCTTCTTCTCCTGCATCATCTTTTTCACTTTCCATTTATTTCTTCAACCCCTTTTTTTCTGATCCAGTCTGTTCCTGTTTTCCATCTTCCCTTTCTTTTCTTTTTATTCTATCTCTCTCTCCTGATCTATTCGCTTCCTCTTTTCCATTTTCCTTTGTCTTCCTCTCCCCTTCCCCGAGTCAATTCTCTTCCTTTTTCTTCCTTTTCATTATTTTTCAACTCTTCATCTTTCCTTCTCTTCAATTGTTTTCTCCTATTTCTGACTTCCTGAAAGAGAGCGAGCGAGCAAGCGCGAGAGAGAGAGAGAGAAAGAGAGAGAGAGAGGTAGAGAGAGAGAGAGAGAGAGAGAGAGAGAGAGAGAGATTTAAGAAGCATTAGTGTTTAGTTCTGTTTCGGTTTGATGAGCACTACAAATCCCACACTTCCTTTTTTTTATCTTCCCTTTTCTCCCTACTCGGCCTCCTTCTCATTCTTTTTCTCTCTTGTTCTTCTACTCTTTTCTCCTCCTCATCTTCCTTTTTATTTTCCTCCCTTTTTTTTCTTTACTTTTATTTTCTTTACCTCCTAATCTTTCTTACTCACTTTAAAACAATCATTCCTTTTTCTCATTCACTTGTTCTTTTCTGCTCTCTTCATCTGCATTACATTCCCTTCTTTTTCCTTTCTTTTCCCTTCTTTTGCTCTTCCACTTGTTAATTCTTCTTTTGCTCTCCTCCACCACCTTTCTTTTTTCCTAACTTCCTTTCTTCCTCTGCCTTTTAATCTCTTTCTTTCTCTCCTTCACTCTTCCTTCCCTGTTCTCTTCCTTTAACTTCCTCGCTCTTAATTTTTTTCTCTTTCTCTCCCCCACTCTGCCTCTTCACTCTTTCATCTCTATTCCACTTCTACTTTTTTGTCCTCTTCTCTCCTGTTCCTCTACCCTCCTCTCTCATCCCTTTTCCCTTTCTCCAACTTCCACTCACTCTTCATTCTCCACTTTCTTTTCTTCTTCTACCTTCCTCTCTTCCTCTTTCCTTCTGTTCCTCTTTTTAAGAAATGCATCTCAACATTCATCACTCCTGCGATTTCCTTTGTCCT